>VZSF01002827.1:803839-931090 GCA_013398295.1 Chionis minor
CCTTCCCCCCTTCCTCTCTTTTCCTTTCTCGCTTTCCGCTTTCCTCCTTCCCCCTTCCCTCTTTCCCCCTTCCCCTTTCCCCCTTCCCATTTTCCCCTTCTCCTCTTCCCCTTTCTCTGTTTATCTCTTCCCCTTTCCCGCTTCCCCTTTCCCTCTCTTCCCCTTTCCCTCTTCCCTTTCCCCTTTCTCTTCCCCTTTCCCCCTTTCTCCCCCCTTTCCTTTTCCTCTTTCACCCTTCCCCTTCTCTTCCCTTTTCCCTTTCTCTCTTCCCCTTCTCCTCTTCCCCTTTGCCCCTTTCTGCCCTTTTCCCCCTTTCCCTCCCCCCTTTCCCTTCCTCCTTTCCCATTCCCCCTTTCTCTTTGCCCCTTCTTTCCCCTTTCTTCCTTTCTCCCCCTTTTCCTCTTCCCCTTTTACCCCCTCCCCCTTTCCCTCTTCCTTCCTTCCCTGCCCTCTCCCAATCCCTGGCTGTGCTGTCACCAGTCCTGTCTGGCGGGGGACACTTCGGGCTGGTGGGGAGCGTGGCGCACGGCCAGATCCCTCCTTCCTCACTCGCTTCCTGAGCGTCGGCCTCCGGAGCTGTGCCTGGAGCACGGCAACAAACCAGCCCAAATAACCCAGCGCTCCTGGAGCCAGGGGATGTGAAGAAATCCCAGTGCCCCGCTCAGCAGTGCTCACGGAATGATCTTTAACGGTGTATGCACACCAGTTGCTTAAAATTTCTGTCTCGGTAAGGACGGCACTCTGGGCTCCGTTATCCTGCTGCTGCTCTGTTAAGGAGGAGTAATTTTCACCTCTCGTTCGCTCAGCACGAGCACGAGCGGTGCCGTGATGCTTCTCCCGAGGATGGGAACCGGGGTTTGCTCTCGCAGCCCGGTGGTGAGCTGCCAGTCAGCCGCTCCCGCTCCCGGGTGATGCCACGCGCTCCCTATTAGTAGTTTGACTTGAGAATAAAAATCACTTTTGCATGGCAGACTTCATCAATGCGGGTAACCCTGAGAGAGCCGCCCAGCAGGAATCTGGTGCTGCTGATTTGCGTCGGGTTGTTGTGCTGTGTGTTGGTCCCTGCTGGTACAGACGGGGCTGAGAGGGGATCTGCCGAGGTACTGAGAGGCCGCTGCTGCGGGAATGAAAGAGGAGAGGTGGATGGCACCGCTTGCCTTCAGCCTGACGCAACCCCTCAGGTCTGTGCTTTCTCCAGCTGCTGTTGCAACTTGGGTGCTGGGTTGCAGCGCAGTTTTGCACTTGGAAAGCTGCGCCCTGGCTGCCAGCGGAGCAGTGCGGAGGCCCATTGCGGCCGCGCAGGGAGAAACGGCAGGTTCGGCTTCAGACAGCAGGTTGCTAAAGGTGAAAAGGTGTGAAGCTCAGTGGGATCCTCGTGCTGGTTTAAATCCTCCGAGGTAAACTGGTAGGACGTGGGTACCGAGAGCCTAGTTTTGACCTCGGTGTGTTTGTGCGCATCTGTATAATAAATTCAGTGACTTTGGGAATGTTTCCAGGCCCTGATGCCTTCTGGCACGGAGTGGTCTCCCTTCATACCGTGATACTCTGTAGCCTCCAAACCGAGGCGGTGCACGCGTGCTGCTGACAGGGAAGAGCTAACAGCTGGCTGAGCCATGCTGGGAATTATCTAGGAGGGTGCCAAGGGCCCTTTAACAATTTGGTGGTGCAGCTGATCACACTCCAGCGCATGAGCACTCTTTACTGTACTCATACAGACACGGGCTATAAATGTCAGTTCTCAAGTGATTTTCAGTGTTCAGATTTGATTTGGAAAATGTCAGTACGAATTGCAATTAATAATATTTATTAAGGCTCTGCCTTCCAATATAAACTAAATAAATCTCAAAACATTCCTGCTGGGATAGCTAAATAAATCCGCATTATCACCTCCATTGCACAAACAAGAATACGGCGATCAGAGCAGTTAAGGCTTCCCATTTGTAAAACTTGCCCTAATCTATTACGAAATTCTGTTTTGTATGGATAAGAATTTCAGTCATGTAGGTCAGTACTTACTGGTATCCAGTATGGAACTTACATAGGATAATTAGTAGATTTTCAATACGGGTGAGTTTTCTGAGTGTCATCTCATGGCCAGAATGAATGTGCACCACTGCACACCACACAATGATGTCGACCTACAGGCTGTAACTCTTTGACTTGCCTTCTTAGGAAGATGTCAAATTGTCGTGGTTTAACCCCAGCCAGCAACTAGGACCACACAGCTTCTTGCTCACCCCCCTTTTTTGGGGGGGAGGGGAAGTAGAAGGGCAGGGAGAAGAGGGAGAAGAGGAGGGGAAAGGAAAAAAATACCTCATGGGTTGAGATAAAGACAGTTTAATAGAACAATAACAGAAAAGGAAAATAACTAATAATAATTACAGTAAAAGAATATACAAGACACAAGTCACTGTCACTGCCTGGTGAATTGGTTGCCCAGCCCAACCCAAGCAGGGATTGCAGATTCCATGTCCCCTGACATTTATGGTATGGAATATTCCACTGGCCATTCCACTGTTCTGTCTATGCTCCTTTTCAACTTCTGTGGGGAGCTGAAAAGAGTCTTTGACTAGTATAAACATCACTTAGCAACAACTAAAACCATATGCATTATTGACATTCCTTTCATACCAGATCTGAAAGCACAGCAACCACTAGAAAGAAAATTAACTCCATCCCAGCTGAAACCGGGACACAAATGCTGCGGAATGCACTCTCACTAGAAAAAATACTCCAAAGGTTAAAAAATCACTGTTGAAAATATAGAACTTACTTTTAGTATAAACTGCATAGTTTTTTCTATGCATACTTGGATCCCCTTATCCTTCTTTTCTGCTAGGTTTTCCCATAGATTTAACAACTATGTCTTTATGTACAAGTGACCATGACAAAGTCGGCTGTTAACTGTTTGTCAGATGATCTACATACTCTGCTAACAAATACTTCCAAGGCCTCCCAGGTTTTCTTGCAGGTTTTACCAAATGCTTTCAAAGACGAGTGGCACGTTTCTTCCAGCACTCAGCTCAGAGTAGCTGACCAGAGTGCATCTCAGTTACGCTCACTTTCGTACCCACAGTGCTGCAGGACCTCCCTTCAGGTCTTCCTTTGGCCACGATGCCTGGGCTTGTGTGATGGTCACACGCAACTTCCTGCCACGACCTGTATTTCTTTGTTCCTGGATATACGTCCTCACATCCGACTCTGCTGAAGTAGATGCTGTTCAAAGGAGCCCGTTTCGCAAAGCAAACCTGTTTTGTTCAGCTGCCTCTTTCTTGACTCTGTTGGTTTCGCAATTTCCATCTGTGAAAGTAACTAGCAATGATTTCAGTAAAGCAGTGGAGGGAAACCCCCTTCTTTTCAGAGCTTTTAATTTCTCTTCTGCATACATGTCATAAATAGGGTGACTGTTTTTTTGTTCTTCTCTTAACAATTTGCATAAATCAATGCCTTTTTTGCAAGCCACACAAGAGGAAAAAAAATGCATAAAGCAAGTTTCATCATCTGAATTTCTTGAAGTATCCCATTTTGACCATGTCTGTATTTTTGTGTCTCTTCAGGACTGAAAAATTATTTTGTACTTGAAATGCTGTGCCAGACAGGTTTACAGGGTACCACAGAAGTACTAGTGGTGACGGTTCAACAAGGACACATTTTTATTTTATCATTTCTTCGGATTGAGAGAAACAGGAAAACATGGGTGAAAGTGCCATGGTAACCCTCCAATTAACAAAAAACAAAAAATCAGCAAAAAGCTGTTACAATTAAATATTGCATTAGTACTTGGCCTCATCACTCAATGAATGTTAGAAATCATAAACGAAAATCCTGTTGCCTGCAGTGAATAATTCATACTGACACTAAATATTCGATGTCCCATTTCTTCCCCCTTTCAGCGGGGTTAGCTTTTTCCCAGAGAGCTTTCTTATCAGGTCACTCTTCCCTTTTCAAATGCTTCCTGCATCTAAACTGCCACCAGCCAAAACTAACATATCCTTTGGGTAGATCTGGAGCCTCTCGTGTCTCTAGAGCAGTAAGTACATAACCAGTGGGGAACAAAGACCTGTGTAGGTGTTCCCTGTAGGTGAGGACAAGGAGATCAAATTCAGTCACATTTGACTTATGATTTCTCAATATTCCTTTTTATGATGACTGAAACCTTTGTTTTCTTTGGTTGGAAATCTCTATACTCAGTTCAAATGCTGGGTAGAAAGAGACAAAGACATAATACCAACAGAAAACTATTTTCTCTGTGATCCTACTTCATGACACGCTCTGGATTCCATGGCTTCTTCATCCAGCTAATACTAGGCAGTAGTCATAGGGAGAGGATACTTAACTTAAATCAGCTGCTTTTAAGCAAGTTGAAATGGTTGTGACCGGCAGTGACATTTAAAGGCCGAGACGTCCATTCTTTTGGGAGACTCGTTCATGGAATCCGTTGCCAAATTCAAAAGGAGGGGACTCACTCCTACATTAAGACCTTTGGCAGTATTTAGCTGAACAAGGAACAGAAATTATTACTCATTTTTGGAGAAATGTGTCTTTTCTGTTATTTGGACTACAGCTCCACGCTGTCCTCATGCAAAAGACCTTTTGTGAGGAAACCAACTCCCTGACGTTTTCGTCTCAGGCCTTTCAAAAGACTTACCACAATCTTAGTGTTTGTGCTGGCACTAGATTCAGTCTTCACAGTCTCTGAAGTCTCTTCACTCTGTAGAGTGAAGTAAAAGTATGGGTCACACAAGAGAAAATTAATAAAATGCTGTCCCAGCTGTCTTAGACCTGGATATGTTGTCCTTGTTCCCAAGTCTTAACCACAGGGGCTCAAGCTTTTGCAGTGTCATCTTAGTTGGCATTTATTCCTTTTCTCTGTAATGCAAATCCAAGAGAAGTCTAATTCCATCAGAATCATTGTGAAGAACTAAAATTTAAATAGCCCTTGCCTTCTCAGCTGCCTGATATTCAAGACTTGCCTCTCCTAGCTCAAGAATGGTCCCATCCCTATCAACAGGAAATCAAACAAGGAGGTCAGGAGGCCTGTGGAGATGAGCGAGGAGCTTTTGACTAAACACAGACAGAAGAAGGAAGCATACAAGAGGTGGAAACAGGCAGGTGACTGAGGAGGAATATTGAGAAGCTGTCTGATCATGCAGGGATGGGGTTAGGAAAGGCAAAGCTCATCTGGAATTGAATCCAGTGAGGGATATGGAGGGCAACAAGAAAGGATTCTACAAGTACATCAGCAGCAACAAGAGTCTAGGGAAAATGTGAGCTTGCTGCTGAATAAGGCAGGGGACCTGGTGACAATGACACAGAAAAGGTATTGAAACGCCTTCTTTGCCTTAGTCTTTACTGGTAAGACCAGCCTTCAGGAATTCCAGGCCCCTGAGACCAGAGGGGAAGTCTGGCAGAAGGATGACCTACCCTTGGTGGAGGAGGATCAGGTTAGGGAACACTTGAAAGTCTGGACGTACCTAAGTCTGTGGGGCCTGACGGCATGCACTCACAAGTGCTCCGGGAGCTGGCTGATGTCGTTGTGAAGCCACTTTACATTGTCTTTGAAAGAATACAACAAATGAGAGAGGTTCCTGAAGACTGGAAAAAGTCACGTGGAATCTGAACACAAGAAAAAGGTCTTTTTATACAGTGAGGGTGTTCAAACACTGGAGCAGATTACCCAGAGAGATTGTGGAGTCTCCGTTTGTGGAGATACTCAAAACTCAACGGAACACAGTCTTGGACTGCCTGCTGAGACCGACTCCTCTGAGTAGGGATGTTGGGCTATATGATCTCAAGAAGTCTCTTCCCAACTCAACAGTTCTGTGATTCTCATTATTCTGTGTTTCTTCGTCATGCTTCTGTTATCAAGCGTTGCATGGTAGAACTTGATCTCGCACAGAGTGAAGAAGAGCTGAAGGATATATTTAGAAAGAACCTGACTACTCTCTGAATAGTTCTGGATATCTGACTCAGGGACAGTTTTGAAACTGGCTACAGGATTCAGGCTGATTGAAGGAGGAGAAAACAGATGGGGAACTGTAATTCGTTGTTTCCCATAACCTCCTTTGATGACTATAATTCCTGTATTATCAGACAGAAGTTTTAAAACCAGTATCTTCTCTGTAATATGTAATCATATTTTGGAAGAAGAACTGTCTTGGGATGCTTTTGATGCAACAAATACCAGATGTTTAAATGGGGGATTCAGCAGTCATGAAAAAGATCATCAAGCCCAACCATCAACCTAAGACTTGGCAGTCCACCACTGAACCATGTCCCTAAGCACCACATCTACCCATTTTTTAAATGCCCTAAGAGATGGTGACTCAACCACTTCCCTGGGCAGCCTGTTCCAATGCTTCACAACCCTTTCAGTGAAGAAATTTTTCCTAATATCCAATCTAAACCTCTCCTGGCACAACTTGAGGCTATTTCCTCTTGTCCTATCCTTTCCTCTTGTCCTATGATCATACAGCCATTCTTACAGTATCAACATAGTTCTACTTTATGTTCTCTTGAAAGATAATCAGTAGCTAAATGCCAAAAATGTATGAAGGGAACAAAACTACACTTTTCTGCCTCTTCTCTGATGATGGCTTTGCTTGCAAATACACCGAAACAAGTTGAGGAGCTCCCAAGTTGGCAGCCAATGTAAATCGGTTCTACTCACACACATCCAAGCTGTAGAGATCCAAAGCTGTGACGTTCTTAGATCTAAGCCAATATACCATTCATAGAAATTGTTCTGGAGTTATAGTCTTATTAGCATGGCTAGAGCTATACTACTACTTGCCCAAGGAAATGGCACACTGCGTAACTGCACTGCTAACGTGTCTTCAGCCTACCACCTAAGCAAGCAGGGAGGTGTCCACTCATCATTCATCTGAAAAGGAAGTACCACTTATCTGGATCAACCTTAACATTCCTCTGCTTCTCAGAAGTCAGAAGTGCGCTTCTGGAAATCATTCAGGTCTGATATTTAGTCAAATGAGGGCTTCTTGTGATAGATCTGCTAGTTAGCAAAGACAATATTCTGCGTTCCTTCATCAGTGGGAGTGCTGCTTGCCACACTGGTATTCCAAGAAGGAATGAACGCTTACTTTGTATTACTTCTTCAGTATGTTGTCAAGTGAAGATACTCTGCCTGGCTTCGTGGTATCTTCAGCTGGCATGGGCTTGGAATAGTAAGAAAACTGAGGGCTGATTACAAATAATCTACATTTTATATTCTTACATTGGAAAACAAAGAAGAGAGGATGTGTTCAGTCTTGAGAGATTCTTCTGCTCCCAGACATTGACTATATCACAGAATCATAGAATGGTTAGAGTTGGAAGGGAACATAAAGATCATCTATTTCCAATGCCCCTGCCATGGGCAGGGACACATTCCGCGAGACCAGGTTGCTCAAAACCCATCCAACCTGGCCCTGAGCACTTCCAGGGATGGGGCAGCCACAGCTTCTCTGGACAACCTGTTCCAGTGCCTCACCACCCTCACAGGAAAGAATTTCTTCCTAACTTCCAATCTCCCCTCTTTCAGCTTAAAACCGTTGCCTCTCATCCTATCACTACACTCCCTGATAAAGAGTCCCTCCCCATCTTTCCTATAGTTCCCCTTTAAGTACTGGAAGGCTGCTATAAGGTTTCCCTGGAGCCTTCTATTCTCCAGGCTGAACAACCCCAACTCTCTCAGCCTGTCCTCATAGCAGAGGTGCTCCAGCCTTCTGACCATCCTTGTGGCCCTTCTCTGGACTTGCTCCAACAGGTCCATGTCCTTCTTATGTTGGGGGCTCCAGAGCCGGATGCAGCACTCCAGGTGGGGTCTCATGAGAGCATGTTTATTTATAGAGGGATCCACTCTGACAACAATATCTGGAGGAATCTGAGTTACTCAGGGTGACTGTTATCTCTGTGAAAAGGCATGACATCTGTTGTCAGAAAATATACATCTCAAATCGTAAGGATTCTGTGTAATTTAACCTGGACACTCTTGCACAGTAATGGGCTTGAATCTAATTGCAAGATGCAGTGCTCTAAGGAAGACATGATTGATCATTGAACAACTGTTGTACTTATTTACCACATCAGTGCATTATCGCTGTCCTATTTTTGGATGCAAAGTATGTTAAGATATGGATTGTACAGAAATAACTGTAATCTCTCAGTCTTTTAGTGCTGTTGGAACTCATTCAGACTTTAGTTACATCTTGATTTTATCCGGATTTTTTTTCAGTTCTATTTCTTTCCAAATACTACTTTGTGGTAACATTCATTACATTTGTTTGGTTTTGCAATGGTTAGAATATAACATTTTGCGAATAATCTGTCCCCTTCTTTTTTGAAGAATAAAGTTGACAATTACCATTTGTGAAAGAAACAAGGGGATATAACAGATTTATGTTTATGCGTACTCGTCCACAAAATATTCCGTGCGGAGTTAATAAGTCACAGTGCATTAAGGCTGGTGATCTTTAAGCACAGGTCAGACAGATGTCCAGGAAACATCTCTCCTATCATTCTCTTATCCCTGCTTTTCAGTAGCTGGGACTTTAAATTTGCAAGACAGTCAGCTGCAGCCCAAAGGTGAACAATTTGTGTCTGACTCCTGCATGCTGCAACTGCCTTTCCACAAGCTGGCAAGTATTCTTTTCTCCTCTTATTTTAACTTGGTTTCCTCTCCCTCTTACTCTAGAGGAAATGATTGTTCCTCAGAGCACTAACTTGAAAACTTAATATTAAACCTAATCTTTGCTTCAAAATACTGTTAGCCTTTCTTTCAATGTTGTAATCATTACTTAACTTTATTTCCACCTACAGGTTTTGGTATATGATAATCAAGAAAAAAATCATAGGATGATCTTCCATCACTGGAATCAATTTTACCAACTTGGTATAATGAAAAAATCTCCAGTGCAAAGTTAAATTAAATTCCACGGACATAATCCAGTAGAGTTTGCTCTCACTTTTATTTCGTATATGTGATTCTAATAGCTTACAGTGCTTGTATCTGTTCTTATTTTCTTCTTTTCAGGAGGAACACAGTTTAAAGTGGTAATTAAGGCACTTTCCCCAAAAGAAGTCCCCAGAATTTACACCCCTCGGCCTTTGGATAGAAATGATGGCACATTTCTTATGCGGTATCGGATGTATGGGAGTGTCAGAAAAGGGTTAAAAATTGAGATACTTTATGGTGATCAGCACGTGGCTCAATCTCCTTATATTTTGAAAGGTAAGGGTGTTTTTTTGATTTAACGTAATGTATGACGGTAGCTACAGAAATGCGACGGACTAATTTATTGCTAGAGGAGGAGCTGGGAAATTAGAGGTTGGCTTGCCCTCCTTCATGTACTCTCCTCACAAGTGTTCTCCTTATATAGAGAAGTAAGTGGTGACAATCTCTATAAATTGCTAAATTACAGGACCTAGATGGATAA
Organism: Chionis minor; assembly: GCA_013398295.1. Taxonomy (NCBI): domain Eukaryota; kingdom Metazoa; phylum Chordata; class Aves; order Charadriiformes; family Chionidae; genus Chionis; species Chionis minor. The sequence goes on from VZSF01002827.1 coordinate 813,274, forward strand.
ACGTGTAGATTATGGCCTCTGAAATGAAGGTCATGTGCCTGGACATCTCCTCTTCCCTCTTGCATAAGGAAATGGATCTCTTCAGATTTGGTAGGGAGTAAGAGAGCAGTGCTTGCACTTTTATTGTTTTCAAGCAGGTATTCACTTAAACATTGTGTTATTTTTTTCTAACTTAGAAAATATTACCTGCAAAAGCAAGGAATTTGTGTTGTTCTCAACACTTTATAATTCAAATTATAAAGTGATTTCTAAAAAGTGTGATCCTTCATGACAACAAAGACAGTATTTCTCTAACCAGACAATATTTAACTTTCTTTCCATTAGCAGAGCTTAATTCAGTGCAGGTCTAGACTATGGAAGAACTATTTAAAAGCGGGGAAAACAAGGCAAATTATTCTCTCATTCCAGATCTGCTTCTTGAACTTCATTCTCTTGCTCTGAAACGGACAGCTGTTTAGCAAAGAAAAAGACAAAATTACTTCTCTGGAGAGTCTTGTTGCAGTTCAACACTACTTCTTCTAACCAGAATTTGGTTAGAATTTTATCCAAAAAACCCCATATATTTTTTATAAAATTTCCTAAACACAAACTTAGAAGTGTCTTCAAACTGAAATGAAACTGTCCTGAGTCCTCCGGGTAGTAGTATGCCTTCTTTCTGCTGGTGCAGATTTGCCAGCAGCCATGAAACTGACACAGGACGGAACCTGTTTTTGCTTAGAAGTCCATGAAATAAGGGCTTTTTTTCACACTCTGCAAGGCTCTTGCTTATACCTAAGCTCCCTGCTTCAGGGGGATGGAAAGAGTAGTTGATTTGTGAAAACACTTTATGCCAGATACTTTGTGATACAGGTACTACTGTATCAAAGTTCTGAATTAGGCTAAAATTGAAACTGTAATACCTGAGCTTTGGTAGTTAGGAGCAGTTAGAACAATTTTGAGTACCCTGTGTGGTTGGTGGGTAGCACAAATAATGGAGCTTCATTTTGCAGATTAATTTTACCCTGATAACAAAAAAATCAGAGAAAGAAAAGAGAAGAACGTTGCTGTTTTTCAGTGACACTGCTAAACTCCAGAAATATTATAGGACAGATGATTTCCCATAAAAACTTCAGAAAACTTGGAATCAAAGAATTGCCAAATCACAGAATGTTAAGGGTTGGAAGGGACCTTCAGAGATCATTTAGTCCGACCCCCCTGCCTGAGCAGGGACACCTACAGCAGGTTGCACAGGATGGCATCCAGGCAGGTTTGGAATGTCTCCAGAGTGGGAGACTCCACCACCTCTCTGGGCAGCCTCTTCCAGTGCTCTGCCACCCTCAAAGGAAAGAAGTTCCTCCTCATGTCAAGTATAAAAATTAAAGAAGTCCTTCCTCATGTTGAATAAAAAATGTCAAGCCACTGTAAAGTCTACATTGATATGCCAATGTGTTTGGGGAATTATGATTGATGTAGAATCACAAATACAGATGCTCAGTGCTTTGTTTTCTGCAGGACCAGTTTATCATGAATATTGTGACTGTCCTGAGGAAGACCCTGAGATGTGGCAGAACGTTATGTCTTGTCCATCCCAAGAACCTCAGATTACAAAGGACTTCATTTCTTTTCCCACCATTGACCTTGAGCGAATGCTTAAGGAAATCCCAATGAAGTTCAGTCAGACAAGAGGTGCTCTTGTTCATTACACTATTCTCAATAATCGCATCTACCGTCGCTCCTTAGGGAAGTATACAGACTTCAAAATGTTCTCCGATGAAATGTTCCTGTCACTGGCAAGAAAGGTATCCGTTTCAGTCATTTAAGACTACTAAGTCACGTTCTAATATGGCAATACTGCATTTGTTGTTGTATCTTCAGATTTACAATTCCTAAAACAAGATTTGACTTTTGTTTTTTCATCAGGATGACAGTGTGTCCTAGGGATAATGTGTTGGGGCTGAGCTTGACAGTAATGACATTGCTAGGAAAGCTGCAGGGGCTAAAGCCCGGCTCTGCCAGCCTTTTCCTGGCCTCTGTAAGCATTCCTTTCATTCTTGCTCATGGGGCAGAAACCTGAAATTCATAACTTAAGCTGAGCTAAATCTATTAACTCTCTAGTAGGTTTATTGATTCTGCATGACATCAGAGAACTGGGAAATATATGCAAGAGTGACAAACAGCTTCTGTCTTTGTGTTACCCTTTCTTGGGTAAACATTTAGGTTCGTCTTCCTGACGTGGAGTTTTATCTTAATGTTGGAGATTGGCCAGTTGAGTATCGGAAAGCTAATGATACGCCTGGTCCCATACCTGTCATTTCGTGGTGTGGCTCAGTGGATTCAAGAGATATAGTCCTTCCAACCTATGATGTAACCCACTCGACTCTTGAAACCCTGCGTGGAGTCACAAATGATCTCCTTTCTATTCAAGGAAATACAGGTAAATTACACGTTGTGGATTTTAAAAAAATAAATTGTACATTCCGTCAAAGGAGCAAGTTGCACTCAAATAATATGTTGAAGTCTTTAGTTCACAAGTGCCTTAGGAGGTCTCTTAATACAAGCAGGTTCATCTTTCCAGAGTGTAAACACTTTCAACGCTGCTACTAAGCAGGTGTTTAATAAGGATTTAGAGACAAAAGTTAAGAAGTCCAGTTTACAATAATGGCGAATTTTAACCTAAAGGTATCCAGAAGATAGCTACTGTGACCTGTCAAAAGGAAAGTAAATATAATTAAAAGGCCTTTCTCCTCAGTGAAAGACTTGAATATGCTCCTTCTAATCAAATAGCAATCCTTTTCCTGACAGTGATGTAGCCCAATGTTCTGTTTACATAAAAATGAATTTGGATCCTGAAAGAAGTTAACTAGTACTATGCTGCAGTCTTTTTCAAAGAAAATATTGTCCGTATAAAAAAATACCTCAGAGTGGGATCTTCTGAATTGTTTTTCTAGCTTTGAAGGAACAGATAGTTTTACTGAATGGTGTCTCCCCCCTCCCCAGGAAATTCATGAATACGTAGGGATCAGACAAATGGCATGAACAATACCTAAGGAGTAAAACTTGAGTGAGGAGGTATTTCTTTTTATTTGATTAGTTCACAGTTTCTCTTTTCTTTATTAGTTTTTAATTTTTTAAATTAATTTACCAGCTTGAAGCACTCTGTGTTTACTGATATAGTACAGCTGCTTTTCCAATTAGGACCACTTTAGCAGGTCCTTTAAGGAAACTTCCTGCAGAAGGATAAGGAAGGACACATTAAATGTTTTTAAAAGCCAGCAGTAAGCAGAGATGAAATCTTTCAATCTCTTGCCAAGTATCTTGAGGACACAGTAGACATATTTTTTCCTTTTTAAGTCATCATTAAGTGATTCCTGAAAGACCTAACTAAATTGCTGGGTAACAGAAGTGGATGTTACTAAAGAAATTTTGTTATTGTGGCAGGCTTTATGGATGGAGTATTACTTTAATTATTAGTATTTTACTTACGTAATTTGATTATAATCCCTCACGTAGCTTTCAAGATATTTAAAGTTATTTAAATATAAAATTGTTGAGTGCAAAAGCAATTATCCGCCTTTCCTTTTGTAAGTGGCTCAGTTTCTAATCCCAAAATTCAAGCCAGAACTGGGAGTTAAAACCCTGTGATTAATAAGTGATTATGGATTCACAAGAAAACATGCCTGTTCTACCATGTCTCTGCGTGTAGTGCCACTGTCATAGCAAGTTCTTTGTTTGCACTAAATACATCATGAACATTTCCTTACTGTTTGTTTTTATCTTATCACTCAACGCTCATAGGCCCGTTCTGGGAAAACAAAACTGAGCAAGCCTTATTTAGAGGCCGAGACAGCCGAGAAGAACGTCTCCATCTTGTTAAGTTATCCAAGGAAAATCCAGAACTACTAGATGCTGGAATAACAGGATATTTCTTCTTCAGAGAAAAAGAAAAAGAGCTGGGAAAGGTTCAGCTGATGGGCTTCTTTGACTTCTTTAAGGTAGCAAAGAAGTTACAGTCTTGGATTAATTTTGCGGTCAAGTTCTCACCAACTGAAAAGACAACACTTACTTTTTCTAAATTCCTTTCAGTAAACAGAACAGTTATGCTACACTGGGAACACTGGTCTATTTAGGATAGACAGACTGCCTGTAATCAAAGTCATAGTGTGACACACTTCTAAAGAAAGCCACTATACTTTATTTGTGGAGTCCCTTAGACAGTGTTCTTGGAGATTTTTATCTTTTTTAATAGATTGAGAAATTTGATTTCTCACTATCGGGGGTTCTTCTGTTTGGGGTCGATATGAAAACAATGGACACAACTTGCGTCTATTGCAATTACGTTATGGATGTCAGAAAGAGTCCTTGTACTAACAAGTTAGAAAAATAGATGGGTGTTTTTCTTGCACTTTAACACACAAATTCCACTGCAACAGGGATATAAAAAGTAAAGGGTATGGAGTCCTGTAAAAAGCAATTATAATATATGACAATTGAAGTTCTGTGCCAGAGAATATATCAGAAATGCTGTAGGAGCATTTGCCAGAGCAGTACATTCATGGTTACTTTTAGTATAATGTTTCAAATTATTCTACCTAATAATATAATTTTAAGTCAGAATAAATGTACTCTGTTTTTCATTTAAGTATAGATAAGTTTTATTTCCTTCCCAGCTCTACCCCTTGCTCTGTCCCAGGGCACTTTAATAGAATACCCATCAGGCAGCTCATGTGACACACAGTCACACTGACATATTGACTGTCAGTCTTGGGTTTAAAACAAATCCTTTTTCTATGATGTTATCCAGAACATCATGAAACTACACCTGCTTAACGCTAAAACAGGTTGGAAGATGAGTATTAATAAATACAATTATGTCTTGCCTGTGAAAATAATCTTTTATACAGTCAGTGTTGTGATTCAAAACTTCTCACCTTTTTTTCCTCTACCTTCATATTGTAGTACAAATACCAAGTGAATGTAGATGGGACCGTGGCAGCTTACAGGTTTCCATACCTCTTGTTGGGTGACAGCCTAGTGTTCAAGCAAGATTCCCAGTACTATGAACACTTTTATATCGGGTTAAAACCTTGGAAACATTATGTTCCAGTTAAGAGAAACTTAGAGGACTTGCTAGAGAAGATAAAATGGGCTAAGGTAAGTTCCATTACTAGTTCAAGTTAAAAGTGATAAAACATGTAAACAATTTATCTTAATGCTCTCTCCTTTTTGTATTTCCACATACATATTTTGCATCAACTCTGTTGAGATCCTTGGATAAAGGAAGTACATTCTTTATACATACAAGTTCTAAGTATAAGATGGGAAGGCCTTAATTCAAGTAACCATCTCTATTCAGGGAAATACTTATGAATTCATTTTAGGTATGTGCAGAAGTGTTTCGTGAGTCAGAGCCTTAGTATACTGACTAACGCAGGTAATTGTCAGAGAAACACCCAGAATCCTAGATACTACTTCATTAATTCTATCGGGTTTTTTAGGTCCTGGCTAGAAGTCATTGCATGTTCTGTTTGAATGTACAAAAAAATCACTGCTCTGTAACATGCTCAGAATGAGAGTCAGGGATGCTGTAACCAAACAAACCAATACAATTGTGTGATTGAAAGCACCATTTGTACTTTGAGTTTAGTTATTAGGTTAAAAAACATAGGAAAAGTTTTTCTTCTGGGAATACTGTAGTTCATAAATAATCAGATGAGAAAACTAAGAGCTTTGAAATAGAGACATAAAAAGCTTGAGAGTAAGTACATGAATTCAAGCAGAGCTATTTTTAAAAGGAAGACACTGAATTCAGTTGCATAGGAGAGGACAACAGTTGTGGCTTTATCTCCTGTAAAACTGTGTGGGAGACGTCAGACCTGACTTTGAAGAGACTTGTGGCTTGGATAAAACAGTAGAGCAGTAACCAACTGAGTTTTCAAAATTGTACAATTATCCATGAAAGTTGTTATTGATAGCCCTAAGGGACCGGCTGTGATCAGAAAAGCAATCCAGTATTTTTAAAAAATCTGCAATTTAAAGAGTGCCTTTGCAGTCTACCAGTAATTGCACGTAAGGTTGCAGATTTGAATAGCCCCTTTAATAAAACTTCTCATGCCAGCCAGGCTTTGAGTAACTCACCGATTGCTCTATTACTCATTCGTTTCATCTCAATTTTCCAGGAAAATGATGAAGAAGCAAGAAAAATTGCTAAAGAAGGACAATTAACAGCAAGGGAATTACTTCAGCCTCACAGGCTTTACTGCTACTATTACAAAGTGCTGCAGGTTAGTACAATAGATCACTTTATTACTTTACCCCAAGTGCTGCTGCTACCGATGCTACAAATCTCATGTTTGGTCCTTACTTACATCGATAGCAGACGCAGTTCATATTATTCACATGAAATCAGTGTGAAGAGCTTTGCTAAAACTTGCTTCATCACTGAAGAGGCAACCTGACATAATAGTTGTTTTACAGAATCAGATATTTTAAATTCTTTTTTGCCCCCCATCCCCACAGTCAGACCTGTTTTCAGTATCACTTGGTATGTGGTTTCTAATAAACTTAGGTGATAATCTGTATACAACTTTCTTCCTTTTTCCCTTCATACTTATCCCTCATAAGCTACTCTGCTGTTTTACAAAACAGTGAATACATGGAAAAGAAATTCCAGAAGAATGTCTAGGAGAGTGGTAAAGGACAAAGCAGGCCAAATAGCCATTGCTTCCCTAGGATATGCAAATCTCTAGTGAAAGAAGTTTCTGTTCTCTGCAAGTACTAATTTCTTTTTCCTGTTTTGTCATGCAGAGATAGATCTCAGCTTCAGCAGCCACAGGTTGACACAAAGTTTGGAATTGTTCAGTGTACAAAAATGACAGCAATATCTGCATAAAGTGGTTAGAGGCACAAATAATGGCAATATTCAAATTACCATTAATAATAAGATGGGGGGAAATATTAAAGGAGGTTTTTAGAGGCAATGTAGCTTATTAGTAGGTGTGTTATAAAGACACCTTGTAAACAGGTTGTAAACAATGACATAAGGAGCCTGAATAAAGGCAAGCTTGTGAGTGGAAGGGAGGAGGAGGATTGTGTTTCATGAATTATATGTTGGTGCTTATAGCATTCTTAAATGTTGTTTACATATTTCAGAAATATGCCAAACGCCAAGCCAGCAAACCTGAAATACGGGATGGAATGGAACCTGTACCTCAGCCTGATGACAGAGACTCAGTGTGCAGCTGCCACAGGAAGAAGCCTTTAAGGGAAGATCTATAACTGTACCGGATGGAGAAAATCACCCACTTACAATGCAAGAATTTAAATAGGAATTAAGCTGTGAAATATGAGACACTTACGCACTAGCAATCATTCTTAGTTACGTATTCTTCTTGTATTTACAATATCCTTTTTCACTCTGACTGATCTACAATGTTGGTTCCCACAATTTTGTCTCCATGGCCACCACCAGACAGATACCGAGCCTGTAATGAGGAGTGTCTCGGGGATTTGTCTGATGTACTGCATCATCAGGAAGAAGAGTGCGGTGCTGCTCGTGTTCCAGCTGGGACCTAGTTACCAAAGTTTTATGAGGAACCACTCATCCACAAAACATCTTCCATGAGTCAGTGCAAGTTATTCTAAAGGCGCATTTGCAACATACTAAAACAGTGTTATGATTTCTTCATAAAGTTTACCTCAGTGTTAGATCATTTCTTGTATACAAAACAATTTTCTAACTGGACAAAGAAAATGAATATTTGAGATTTACAGATACCAAATCCAGTGTTGCTTTGAGATTTTTTTGTGGTCTATGACAGATAACAGAATAGAGAACATGATACAATAGTTATCAATTTCAGAGGAAAATGTAGAGGAGGGGGAGAGATCAGAATATTTTTGTAAGCACCATGGCTGTGAATAACCAAAATCCAGTGCTGCTTTAAAGCAGACTGTGTAGCTATCACCATCACAGTGCTTTGAGTGCCAGGACACCACTCAACACCCATATCCTGCCAAAGACCACGTTGGTGAATATAGGCACAGATACACAAAAGGACTCAGGAGCTTCAGGTGAGGACAGGTGAAATACTGGTGTCCTAGTTCAACAATACAATCTACGGTATTCCAGGCTACTTGAATATTCACACATCTGAAATTTGTTAGTAGAGTTTTAGACCACCTAGGTTTTACTTCTGTGCAGAGCTGAGGATGCCACCATCTTTTTCACTTGAGTTCATGAACTACTTTTGCCTGTGCCTAAGTCCCCAGAGGGATCTTAGCTGTTTTTTGAATTTAGATCATACCTGATCTTACACAGAGATCAGACAGCAGACCAGACTTCACTGTTTTGGTTCAAACATGTATCAGAAAAACCTATGCTGTGCTTTCAATGTAGTAGCGATGGGGTTGGAGACCATACTGAACAACTAGAAAGCCAGTTGTCCTCCTTGGTTTGAATCAAAGCCCTTTTTTCCAGAGTGCCTTAGCTCCAGACTGGAGAAGAGGTCTTCAGGTCCTCCACTGCAGTTGTGCAGCCATGAAGCTAACGATACAAAATTCACAGGGCCACAAGGAGCTGGTCATACCATTGCAGTAAAGTGTGCCTTCGGGTGGGGCAGAGGAATAATCCTAGTCCTGGCTCCAAGTACCTCTGTTGGCTTTTACCCAAGTTTGTCTACTTCAAAATGCAAACAATCCTGGAAGGAGACACCAATGTCAATACCAAGACCAATGCCCACAAGCACCCATTTCTGTCCTCTGCATTTTCGTCTTGGCTAACACAGCAACCTGAGCAACTTCCTACTCAGCTATACTCAGATAATGTCTTTCATGGATACCAAATTCTCCCTATGCAAAAGGAATGGAAACATCTTAAGACTGTGGACTCATCTAATTGCTTAGGTGCACAAAATTTAGTGATCTACAACTCGTGCAGGCTTAGTTCTTAGTTCTACACTGCAAGTTACTCTCATAAAATACATTAAAAAAATTTCTGCACTAGAATAGGAAGAAAGACTAGATTTTTCAGTATGCTAAATATGGAAAGAACTTCACGTTTCTAAAGAGGTTAATGCAACTGTCCGTCAGTCATTTATTACACTATACCAGTTACGAAAAAACCTGGAATGTGGTGCTCTCCCCATCATCCTCTTTGTTCTGGTTCTAACGCTAATATATATAGTGATTGTATTTTTATTTAGCATGACAATCAGTCCTAGAACTTCAGACTATAAATATATGTTCAGCTCACCTGACATAAAATTTTCTACATCAAAATTCAGGACCAGGGTTTCATTGCTAAAGCTGACACTTGAAACTGAGTATATACTCCTCGTACCTTCTCTGTGTACAGTCATTTTTACTGTATGATACGATCTTATTTTGTGATGGTATCCATTATACCATGTGCATTTTATGTTCACCAGTATTTATGGAAGTGGTGTGCTCAGCAAAGGCAATTAAGCATACCAGATGGTTGAAGCAACAAAGTTTTCCACCTCTCACACACATATTTCAAACAAGAAGTCCAAAAATGATCTGTTTATATTTTAAAAAATGTGAGGGAACACGGGGAGTTATGATGCGTACTTTAGGGTTCTTTGGAAATATCTGTGTAGGAAAACTTGGCTGGCTTGAAACAGAAGTCTTTCAAACTAGAAGAATCAGATAAAATTTAAATGGTGATGAATATAAATAAAGGTATTTCATCCCTCCTTTCTTCCCTCATAAAAAGGGAAAAAACCTAAATTCTTCTCTGCCAAAAAAACCTCCTTGCTTTTGTAATAAGCATCACTTCAAAGCAAGGACTAGTTTGTCACAGAATACCTTACAGATGCTTTAATAGCTTAAAGGCAAGAAAAATCCTGAAAAATATGAATACATTCATCTTCCTGCCAAAATTAAAAAACAGTAGAGACATGGTAGAACTTTCATTAAAAGTGCTTAGTCATTTGAGAAAATCTGGTTCAATTTAGAATTACAGATCTTCCAAAGATAAAAGAAGTTAAGGCAAAGTCTCTCTTCTTTTCACTGGTGGTACTATATGCAATTTAAATTGTAATGAAGAGCAATTGTAAGACTTGCCCCTCCAGACCATAAAATATGTCAGATCTATTTTGGTTTGATGACAGGATGATACTTACTGTCCGGGTGTGTTACAGGAATTGCTAAATATTCAGTAAAACCTGCTTGTACCAAGTATAGTACATACATTTCACAGTATTTTTAAGCGGCATACATAACACTAGCATTTCTATTATTGTATAGCAGTTCTTGAACAGCAGCTGAGTGAATCTCTTGTACACCGAGCAGTTGGTGGTAATTTTAAAAAAGTTACCACACCAGAGTACTGATTTTTGCTACAGTGATTTCAGCGTGTAATGCACAACATAGGATTTAATAGAGAGAGTAAAAATTGTCCTGTTTTCAGCAATGGTAGTAATTTTTAACACACTGTAGAACTTATCACTGATGATGGAGACAGGTTTACTTGTTTGAAATAGTATGTCCTAAAGTCCAGGACCAGTATTTTCAAACACAGGAATCTACATAGAAATGGTCTGACTTCCAAAAATGTTGGTCATGTAGAGCCTTTACTTAAGGTTTTTCAGATCCCTTTAACCTTAAAAGTAGTTTCATATAGTGAACACTCCAGAAAATCAGTCCTTTTATGTTATGTTGTATCTATGTCCTAATATATTTAGGCACCCACATTTGGAAATACTCACCCAACTTGCATTTCTTCTTGAAATAAGAACTAGTAAATCGTGATCTGTTGAACATCAAGGAGATACAAATTCAGTACATTTTTAGACTGTATTTTTTGAAATTTACCTCAAGCTAACACACTAGTTTCATGACAGTATTGTGCCAGGTCTGCCTTGTAGATTCATAATTAAAAAAACCCTATAATCAAAGCTTGCCTGATGGAATGTTAGATTCAAGCATCCATCCTGGGAAGCACACGCCCGACATTTATTACATTAGAAAGTAAATTATTTAGTTGGGGAGAAGAGCTGACAGGGAAAACATACATCACTTGTTTGAGCACGTTTGAGAAGCTTGTAAAGAAATGATAATAACGAAAAGAAGCATTACATAAACCTAGGATATTATCAGCTCCTTTACCGCTTCAGTTTTTCAAAACTGTTCTCTGTAAGGGCAGTGATGAAGTGCAAGATTTTATATAAATACATTATTAAGTTCACAGGATTTAACCGCAAGAATCTTCCTGTCTGTGAATACTTTTATAGCATTTTAATGAGGCTATGAGTACTAATGCTTGGCTTTTGTTTTGAGTTGTTAATAATGTAAGAAAACCCATACTGTAGAGAGTTACGCCACTAATTTTGCATTTTGCTGTAAGAATAAGGGGAAAAGGATTATTTTGCATGTCTGTTTGAAGACATTTGACACACCACATACCTTAATCGAGTCCCATCATGTGAACGGTGATAAGCAAGAGATGTATTAGCAAGAGTGTGGCCAGCAGGTCAAGTTAGATGCTTCTTCCCTTCTGTTTGGCAGTTGTGAGGCTACAGAGTGGAGTACTGTATTTAGTTGTGGGCTCTCCTATATGGGAAATACATTGACATAGAGGAGCAGATCCAGCTGAGGACCACCAAGGTGATAAAGGGGTTGGCGCACATGAAGTACGATAAGAAACTGAGTAAGCAGGGTTCGGTCAGCCTTAAAAAGAGAAGGCAGGGGAAAGGTTACCTTGTTGAACTCTAAAGGGAGAGTGTAGAAAAGATGAAGCCAGACTTCTCAGAACTACACAGCAGAAGGCCCACAAACAAGTGAAACAAGCTGCAACATGGGAAATTCCAATTAGATAAGGGAAAAAGAAATCTTCAAACTGATATCCCCAACGAGTTGAAGCTTGGCCTACATGACCTCCAGATGTTCATTATTCTACAAACCATGTTTCGGTCATACAACAAGCATTTAGCTAGTCACATAGCAGGAGGACAAAAACATCCTGCTCCTGAGTGTCTCCAAGAGGCAATGTAGCCTCTCTGTGCTGACACTTTGGACACCGTTCATGTTTATGTCTCCCTTGATAATTGACTTTTACAGATATTTTAACGTTGGCTTAAAAGGCTATAAAATTATATATTAATATGATGTATTATTACTATATATTTTCACAATATACCATAATTGTGCAGTACACAGAAGATTTGACAGAAATAGGATACATTGATTTAACATTACATGCTTGGACTGATTCAAAGTGCAAGACCTGCTCTTTCAAGAAGCTGAATATACACTTTACATATAGGAGAAAATTACAGAAGATTTTGAGTACAGTTATGAACTAAAATAATTTTAAGCAGTCAGTGGGAATATTAACGTACTTTGTAAGCTATGCGTATACTTAAATGCCAGTATACTCTGTAGGCCACTGCTGGATGAGCATGACATATTCCTATCGCACTCCCAACACTAAAAAAATCATTTAGGATCCACCTGTACCACAGATTTGCAGTGTAGCATAGAGATAATCAAGACAGCTCAGCAGAATACTAGAAGGGCCACCTGAAATAGGACAGAGCTTCACATGGTTACCTTCCTGCTGAAAACCTGTGCAATACAGGCTGAATGTGTTCTGGATGGAACCTGTCTTAAAAGCCAATCAATTCAAACTATATTTGTGAGACCATAATTTCCCCTATAGCTGACCTGAAAGGAGGTTATAGGGGGGTGGGGGTCAATCTCTTCTCCCAAGTAACAAGCGATAGGACAAGAGGAAAGTTGCCTCAAGTTGTGCCAGGGGAGGTTTAGGTTGAACATTAGGAAAAACTTCTTTACCGAGAGGGTTATCAGGCATTGGAACAGGCTGTCCAGGGAGGTGGTGGAATCGCCGTCCCTGGAGGTATTTAAAAGACAGGTGGACGTGGTGCTGAGGGCCATGGTTTAGTGGTGGTCTTGGCATATTGGGTTAACAGTTGGACTCAAAGGTCTTTTCCAACCTAACTGATTCTATGATTCTATGCCTAAGCAATCATGTTTGGCCATTAGTTTCTGAGGGATATGATTTAGGGGTGGTTTTGGCATAGGTTTGTGGTTGGACTCGATGATCATGAAGGTCTCTTCCAACCCAAGTGATTCTATGATTCTATGATGCAACTCAGAGAGGTTGTTCAGCATTAGCAGATGGTGTTGCTTACCTTTGGGTCAACAGTAACCACACTTCCAGCTACTCTTTTCTCCCCAAACGTCCAGTCAAATTGTTATACCACTCCAACTGTAGAGATATGCCACCTTATGACAGATAGCCAGGATAAACCAAAATGGTTGCTACCAAGTTAGCATTCTGCAGGTTCAACACCTGCATTATCTTGCATGTTACTCTGTCCTGCTTTAAGCCCAGCCAGCAACTAGGACCACGCAGGTGCTCGCTCACTCTCCCCACGGCAGGATGGGGGAGAGGATCAGAAGGGTAAAAGTGAGAAAACTCATGGGTTGAGATAAAGACAATTTAACAAGTAAAGCAAGAGCTGCACACACAAGCAAAGCAAAACAAGAAATTCATTCACTGCTTCCCATCGGCAGGCAGGTGTTCAGCCATCTCCAGGAAAGCAGGGCTCCATCACACAAAACGGTTACTTGGGAACACAAAAGACATAACTCTGAACATCCTCCCCCTTTCCTTATTCTTCCCCCAGCTTTATATACTGAGCATGACATCATATGGCAGGAATATCCCTTTGCTCAGTTGGGGTCAGCTGTCCTGGCTGTGTCCCCTCCCAACTTTTTGCGCCCCCTCAGCCTGCTTGCTCGTGGGGTGGGGTGAGGAGCAGAAAATGCCTTGAGAGCTTAACAACCACCAAAACCACCAGTGCATGGTCAACACTATTTCATCCCAAACCCAAACCATAGCACTCTACCAGCTGCTAGTGAGAAAGTCAGCTCTGTCCGAGCTGAAAACATGACTTACTCTCACCAATTTTTTTCACTGTTGCAACAGAGATTTGAGTATTTTATTAATATTAACATGGAAATCTGCTGACAGAAAAATGGTTTAGAAATAAATTTGTGTCTGCTTCCAAGTGATGATGGGTTTGCTCCTATGGTTAAAACCATCAGCTGTTACCTCAGGAAGAAGGTAATTTTGTCAGTAAAGTTCATTTAATTTAATGAATTTTAAAAAAACCCCACACAAAACAAACAATAATATCCCAAAACAAACCAAAAAACACTCTGCTGGTAAAAAGTTGTTAAAGAAAGATGGCTGTTACAGATACTTTTGATATATTATTTGTACTGAAGGCAAAGTATGAAGGGAACTTCATAAGCAAAGTAAGTTTAAAGGAATACTTCAGGAATAGCCGATACTGTTTCACTGTACACTAATAGTGAACTCTAAGATTAGATAATTCACAACACTGAAATTAAAAGTCAGGGTTATACGATAAGATTTTATCTGCTAAAATATAAGATGCAGAAGAATCAAGAAAACACCATATCTCTGACATAACCACTCACCCAAAATCCTGTACAGAGACTCAACTCGTTCTGGCAGGTGTCGTTAAGGTAGTTTACTTACGCTGTTTGGTGAGTTACTTATGCCAGGAACGTATGTTGCTGACAGAAGCTGCATCTTCGCGAATAAATGCTGCTTTCTTCTGCCCTATGAACAAAGATACTTAATGCGGACTGACCCCCGCTGACCAACTCCAGCATGCCTTTTCACACTGCAACCATTCCATCCTATTCACAGACTTCAGCATTTCCTCTATTCCCTGAAAGATTGACTTGTGTCTGTAAGGTAGTCAACAGTCACACTGATCAAAAACTTCCTGTAACCGAACCTGAAAAATAGGTGTAAATTTGAAATACCTTATTTGTACTTAATGATAATTATGTTTTCATTCTTTTAAAAAATCAGCATTTAAAGGTGGTACAGATCATGATGATACGACTTCATAGCATATGGTTAATATTTGGCAATACTTAAATGCAAGTAGTAAATATATAAGATACAGAATAATTCTGAGCATTTCTCACCAAATAGTTCCTAAATCATGATTACCTGCAGGAAAAGAAATTTTCCTGTGATAAAATGTTGTAGCAAATAAAAATATTCCCAAAGGTCCAGAAAAAACTGCAACCTTCTCCTGACTATTAATAACACTATATATATACTGAATTGTTCACTGGAATTAAGACCATGGCTACTTCTATTTACTCTTTTGCACGATAATATATTTCACTCATCACAGTTTGTCCTGGTTTGAGGTAAAACAAAACCAATTTTCTGTTCAGTAATTTTAACTTTAGGTAGGCCTCTTCTGACTGCTGAAATTAACAGCACGTTGCGCAGAAAATTGTTCACTCTCAGAGTGGTATGACCCATGTTTACAGTTGATGCCAAGGAATGGGATGCAGAGAGGCTCTTGCTTATACTTACTGCTATAAGAACCAAGGCCAGACAACTTTGGTATTTGCCCTGTTGGAGGGACAGAAGCAGAAAAGCGTAGAGGTGTCACACTTGCAGGGAGGAGTGGACAGGATGGGTGGCCCAAAACTGACTAACAGGGTATTCCATCCCATCTGCCTCGTGCTCAGGATAAAATCTGAGGGANTGGGTGGCCCAAAACTGACTAACAGGGTATTACACCCCATCTCACCATGCCCAGTATAAAAGCTGGGGATCAAAGGGTCAGCCCTCTCCTTCAACAGCTGCCGTCTGAGGAGGACTCTCTGTAGGCAGTTCTTCTGCCTTTGATCCCAACCCTGAATCCAGATCCATAATCCAGCTCCCATCCATCACTGAGTCAAGTCTGGGACTTCCCCAGTGCTTGCCGGTGACGTGATTTTCATCCTGGGGCCTTCATACAGTTTTGTATATATTTCATTTTTTTCTTTTTTCTTTTATCAGTAAAATCTCATTAAAGTAGTTTAGTTCTTTCCAAACTCGTCTCTTTTCCTCTCTCCCTCCTCTCCTTGAAGAGAGAGGTGGGGGAGAGCATCTGCCATTTGCCTCAGTGGCCAGTGCACCCCAACCACAACATGGTTCCATTCCAGTCACAGAAACACACACTAGCAATTGGGTCTTTTAATTCAAAATTAACAGAGACACAGGAAAATTGCCTTTGCTCTGTAAAACTCGAAGTGATCTACTCAAAACAGGCCATCTGTGCACTGGAAGAGGCCAATTTGAATGTCTCCATTACGGACAGTTACTATAATGTGTTCATGAACCAAATGAAATGAAATCTTGGGGAATTCCTTCACGGACACGCAGCTCTAAGTACCATTAACAAACAAATTCAAGCATTTACTTGCATCTGATAATCAAACTACCCTAATAAGCAGCAGGTGTTTTCTCCATTCCAGTCACAAGACAGTGTTACTCCAAAGCCAAACAATTCTTCTGCCCCGAAGTTATCACCTTCAACCTTCTCAAGCAACTATGGTCCACTATCAAATGTGTTTGCTACATTAATTTAAGTTACACCCTTGATGACATTCACTAATGTGTAATAGTTGTCAAACTGGATCTGTTAAGTAAGTTACTAGGTGCAGTTGTCAATTAGTTCCTTGATGGATTATCTTGTTAAGGAAGCCATTACAAAATCACTTCTGATAGGGAATACAAATGATATTCACATAGAAAGCGCAAATTCTGGTGCCATTAGAGTAAATGGCGTAGGATTTTTGCTGAGTGCATTCATATTTGTAACAAAAAATAAGGTCTAGAGGTTACCTGATCCAATGAAAAAATTAATTAAGGGAAAAGCATCTACTCTTCATAGGCAGATGAAAAATTAGCTTGAGCATCTCTGCGTTTGAGACACAGGACGTCTTCTAAGACTAGCTAAGCAGTTTCCTACTTCTAGGGACTTAATACCTTGACAAGTTTTCCCCTAAATCAATTCCCTTGAATCACTCCCTCATTTGTCAAGATTAGCCAAAAACCTAAAGCAAGTAAGAAGTTATATGCAAAACTGGCAAAGTTATGAAGAAAGTTTTATTGTTTGCCAGTAAGGTTTATTTCTTATTGTTACACCATCAAGTACAATCTTAACCATCTATGTCCAGATATGAAGAGCTTAACGAATGTAACTGATAAACTACCTAATTTTTAGGTCGATAGGAGCAACATCAGCTCTCACTGAACTCTTAAAATTGGCCCTTGAAAATTACATCATATCAGATTGTAGTCTACTACGTGTTTCTGAGAACAAAATCCTCTATTCCTAAGGAAATGTCAGTTCTATAGAAAAAGAGAAAATATGTGATGATACTGGCCACTTAAGTAACCCAATTTAATAAGTAAGTGAATAAATTCAGACATTTTCTGGGGCTTCTCACTTAAAATGGTTTGCTTTTGCTGCAAAACTGTGTTAAATAACTATTTTATTAATTTTAGACTTTTTGAACTGGATCACTATGTTACATTGTCCCAAGTTAATAAATGGCTGAAATCCCTTTCCCATAACTCAGTGATTTCCTGGGAAATACATATTTTCTGATTAAATAAATATATTCTGATACTGCCCAAAGACTTAAAGTGGGTTGCCTGAAAAAGGAGACAGAAAGAACTAAGCTAAGGCTCTCTTTCACACAAGAAATATTGTATATTGGATTGAATCAAAACCTGTAAAGTCTCTCCTCTTTCCCTCCTTGAAAAATCATCAATTCATGAAGAATAAATTGTTCATCGACTGCTGAGACAGTCTTTCCTTTGAAAAACAAAACAAGCAAAGAAAACTAAATCCTGAGTGGCAAAATTAGTGCTCAGACTTCAGAGGAACACTTGCTCCTGGCATGGAGCTGGCAGATACTCCCTCAGTTACCAGCTGAAGATCTGAGAGCCGTGACACCTCTCCTGGCACTTCCCTATTACCAAACAGAATTCGCTCACAGCAGAGAAACTAGCCCCTGTATTTTCAGTTAGGTTAGCACTCATTACAGGGTCCTCTCTGTTCGTCCAATGAATAATGTCATGTATTTATCTTTACAGCTACCCATTTGTATAATAATGTACACACATTTGTATTCTTTCTATACTGTCAAACTAATACTTATCTGGATTTAGCTTTGCATTTTAATTTAATATGAAATTACATGTAATTACTTTATGTAGTAGAGTTAAATTTGGACTACTGATGAAGGCCTCTGGCAAGATCTGGCTCTTAAAGCTGGCCTGAGCACCTTTCAAGAGCTATCTTGTGTGTTAGCATAGTTGGGCTAGTTTCAAACAGAATTCGTATTGCTTACACAGCTTTTTGATCGTTGTTTCAAAGTCTTTGTCTTTGAAACCAAGTTGCAATGTCATCAGTAAATCTAGGGTGTGTTTCCTCTTGTGCTTTATGTCCTCTTCTTCATTCAAGGATTTTAAATCTTGTCGTCACATACGAGGCAAAAGTTTTGGTGAAACAGGATCTCCTGGCTTAATCAGTACAGGCATTCTTTCCTTCTGTCTATCTGATTTTATCTATCCAGCTGATCTAACAGCATTAACCATATTTAAAAGATTTATTTAAAAATATTTGGGTTTTTGCACTTCATAAAATAAAAAAAATACAGGACAATATGCTACCTTATAAGAAAGATTAATAAATCAAAATAAAGTCTATTCTTTCTCTGATTAATTTAAAAATTCCCATTACCTGGGGCTGGATCTACAGTGTCAATATGAAAGTCATCTATCAGGTCTTCACGTTATTGACAAAGAAAGTCAAAGTAGTACACATGCTGCTAGAATATCTAACTGATCACAGGACGATTTAGGATATCCAGAAATAAAGGGATTGGTTAGCTTATCTAGTAAACTCTGATTTGAGAAAAAGAGATTCTGCTTACTTACCAAAGTGATGGACATTGCATAAAAATACAAAGTGACATATGTACCCATTTAAAAAGGGACTGATGGAGAGATTCAATTGCATGTCTTCAACTGTCATTGAAATCAGTGACAAAACTTACCTTGTTGACAGTGGGTATTATCTCCTTCTTCTATTATTCTTTAAGAAATGAGATATTCTGACAGGTATGATACTCATCAACGTTTTCCTTCCTGAATATCCATGATTCAATTATAATTTAAACTCTTAAACTATTCAGTTATAGAAGTATCATACTAAAGAAATATCAAATTAAAAAAAAACAAAAAAACCAAACACCAACCCACACCACCTTTTTACTGCTTCTGTTGACAAAAGTCAACAAAATAATCAAAAGCACTACAAATACTGTCATTGTGCTTTGGTACATGCTTAAAAACTAGCAAGGGAGGGGGAATTGTCTGTTTTGCCCCCTATAGTACCCAATAGTGTTCAGCAGTACACCAATTTCTTTGTAGTCCATCTTTTAAAGGGCTATAAACACACAGCAGTTGCATTTCAAATGCAGTTGGTTTTCAAATACAGGCTGGGTGGAGAATGGATCGAGAGCAGCCCCGAGGAGAGGAATGAGGGGGTGTTGGTGGCTGAGAAGCTCAACATGAGCCGGCAATGTGCTACTGCAGCCCAGAAGGCCAACCACATCCTGGGCTGCATCAAAAGCAGCGTGGCCAGCAGGGCAAGGGAGGGGATTCTGTCCCTCTGTTCCACTCTGGTGAGACCCCACCTGGAACACCGCATCCAGCTCTGGAGCCCTCAACACAAGAAGGACCTGGACCTGTTGGAGTGGGTCCAGAGAAGGGCCACGAAGATGATCAGAGGGTTAGAGCACCTCTCCTACGAGGACAGGCTGAAAGAGTTGGGGTTGTTCAGCCTGGAGAAGAGAAGGCTCCGGGGAGACCTTTTAGCCCCTTCCCGTGTCTGAAAGGGGCCTACAAGAAAGCTGGAGAGGGAATTTTTATGTGGGACTGTAGTGATAGGACGAGGGGTAATGGCTTCAAACTGGAAGAGGGGAGATTTAGATTAGATATCAGGAAGAAATTCTTTCCTGTGAGGGTGGTGAGACGCTGGAACAGGTTGGCCAGGGAAGCCGTGGCTGCCCCATGCCTGGAAGTGTTCAAGGCCAGGCTGGATGGGGCTTTGAGCAACCAGGTCTAGTGGGAGGAGTCCCTGCCCATGGAAATGGGGTTGGAACTGGATGATCTTTAAGGTCCCTTCCAACCTAAACCTTTCTATGATTCTATGATTTCACAGTGATTTGTTTTCTGAAATTGTTGCCTTTACACCCCCGTAGCTCTCTCTGGTGAAGAAATTTCTTGAGTCTCTCTTAATTTTCCCCCTCTGGAGGAGCCTGCCCTGCCCTTGATCTCGGGTGGGGGCAGCCTGGGAGGGCCGAGCTCCCTCCAGGGACTTGGGCAACCCCTGCCAGGGCGCCTGTTGCCACCGGGCCCTGCCCACCCCACAGACACCCACCTCCCCACACTGGCAGTCGCCCACTGGGGCAGCCATTAAGCCATTCCGGCCTGGAGCAGACTGGCTTTGCTATGGCAGCACCAGCTGCCAGTCAGTCACCCTCTGCTCCTTTCTCGCACCTCAAGGGAAATGGCAGATTTCTCCCCTCGTTCCCCACACATTGCTCTGTGTGCGGGACACCGCTCTTACCGTGGCTTCCTTACCACGAGATTAAATTTGGAGCGGGCTAACAAAGCTCCTGCCTCCTCCGCTCGAAAACGCCGTTGCTACAGGCTGCCCGGCAGGGGCGGGAGAGCGGGGCCGGCGACACGAACAGGCCGCGCTTACCCTCGGGCTGTGAACGCTTCTTTAAACCGCCCCGTTCCCGGAGAGGCTGCCGGCCTTCCCCTCACCAGCGGGGGCCGCCACGGCCGGGGCGGTGGGCCCTCAGGGAGCGCTTCCCCGCGAGGGGAGGGCGGCGGGCCCGGCCGCGCTGAGACGGGCAGGGCGGGCGGCGGTGTCGTCCTGTCGCGACAGGGATTTCAACCTGTCCGCCAGAGTGGGGGGGAGGAGGGGAAAATAATCGCCGAGGGAAGATAGATGGACAGCTTTCCGTGGTCTTCATGAAAGCCGTCGAGATTTTTGAAGGAAGTGCTATGTTTGATAAACAAGCGTGAGTGAGTGGACAACCCTGGGGATTTCTCAGTAAATTCTGAGCTTTTGGTGCAGTACAAACATTTTGAAAAGCACCGCCGTTTGCACAGACTAGAACGAGAGAGAAGTGGGAGCTGTGGATCTTAATTAATCAGTCTTCCCCATAGGGCTCTCTTAAACTGATAGGTTTTGGGAAGTAAGCTGTTTTAGAGATGAACTGGCTTTATTTCTGTATATGGTAGAGTCCCAGTCACATTTTAACAAAGAAAGAAGAAAAATGAGTATGAAGGTAAAATGAATTTGTTGGCTAGAAATAGTCCCTGAAGCCAGATACACGGATGGATGGTGACAGGTGTCTTCAGCCAGAAGGACTAAACATAGGTAATTTAGCAGCAAGAAATACTGACCCAGCTTGTATGCCATCTCATTAGCATTTTGGATAATTTTCTGTATTAATTTTCGAATGTTTTGTTGCGGTAATGTTTATACACAGTAGAAAATCTCGTGTCTTTCCTTGCATGAACCCCGGTTCTCTTTTCCCCCTCTGGTAAGGAGCTTTGTGTAGGTATCATCCCTGACAGGGCTGGTCTCCGCTCGCTGAAAATCTCATTAGCAATAATGGAAATTGAGCTTATGCATCAAAAAGAGAAAAGATCACTAGTAATTTAATCACTGCCTGTGATTAAACCTGCTGAAGCAGAAACATTGATAACTTTCTCTTTTAACCAGCAGGTGTATCTTTTGTATTGCTCCAGAGATGATAGAAAGTCTGTTCTATTTTATGAGGATCAGAATCGTAGCATTTAGACATCTAAAAGTCCCTTTAGGCCATGCTTTTTGTGCCACTAATAATGTTCATTACTAGATACTTTTCCCAGTGTAGTGGTTAAGTCTTCCAGGAACTGTTATTGATTCTCAGTTTAAGTGGTTTTGGTTCTTGCTTCTTAGCTGTATTGCTGGTTTTAGCAATAATTTTTATTTGTCTTAAGTAATTCTTTTCCTCCCTGTACTAAGAAATGCGTATCCCATTTATCTTTTCAAGAAATCAAGATTTTATTCTGCAAATCTTTCTGTCGAATTTCGAATTCTTTCTTCTGCTTTTTGGAAAAGAT
Source organism: Chionis minor (assembly GCA_013398295.1). Classification (NCBI taxonomy): domain Eukaryota; kingdom Metazoa; phylum Chordata; class Aves; order Charadriiformes; family Chionidae; genus Chionis; species Chionis minor. The sequence continues at coordinate 835,325 of VZSF01002827.1, forward strand.
ACCCTCCTGCTCTGATTAGTCTGTGTGATACAAGCCTCAGTCACCAAAAGTTGGCCACAGGCAGGAACAGCACTCTGTTTGTCCCAAGTCATATTTCATGAAATCTGTGTGATAGTATTTTGTATTCCTTTAGCCATGTTATTTTCCTTGTGTTTTGCTTGCAGGATTCCTCCATGCCAGCTTGATCTCTGAAAAAAGGTTCATAGGAGTGGTTTGCAAAGACACAACTTCAAGTCATATGCACAGCCAAATAGTTTAAGTGTACATGTAGTCATAGTGGGTGGCCATGGGAATGATCTGCTTGCAGTTACAAATGACCTTTAAAAATGAAGTCTTTTATCTCACCTTGTATCACCTTCTAACAGTTCCAAGCGTAGGAGGCATTAGAACAACATAGGTATGTGGTACAGTTATACATGACAAGGGGCTCATGTAGAAATAAAAAAAAAAAGGCTCTGTAATATGTAATTAAAGACCATGTCATTATATGCAAGATAAACCAGGTTGAATTAACATTGGATGAGAAATTCCATGTATTCCAACCTTAAGGATGATCACAGAATTATTCCCAGCTCCCACTGGTATCCTACTCAGCCTCAGGTCCACCTTTCATCTCCTTTCTGCTAATGATACCCACGTCTGTTTTCTGGATCAGCTCTGGTGAGAGGCCGCTCACAGACCTGCTCCCTCCTGCTTTGCCTTCCATTATCCCTGCCTGTTTCCTTCCATGCATTTCTGTGCATATCCTTTTTTTTTTTCCTTCAGAGTGGTGTACTTACAGATGTCATGCTTCCATAAGGTCCTATGTCCTTGCTTGTCCAACAGATGACTGTAATGCATCAATTATACACGTATCTGCTGTTGCTACTTAGCTGCATTTCTATCTGCATTGTCAATCTCTGTGTGTTGTCTTTGGATTATTGGTCGTTCTAAGACAGAATACACAGAGCAGATGTCCGATCGAAAACTGTCTGGAATCATCTACTCTACCTTTTACTCAACATCTTTGAGTTTACCATCAGTTCTTAATCTACATTCCTTCCCGTGACAGTTGTCAAGGTCCTTACAGAATTACAAAATATCATTGGGTTTTGACATTTTATCCATTGCTGAGACCTCACTGACAAACATCAAGGAGGACAAGAAAGTAGTCTGGAAGCTCAGGTCAGTTAACCTAACATGCTGCACTGCAGTGTTTCAGAACATCCCTGCCATTCTACCCGTAGACACAGATCAACCCATGGATCAGTGGGATTTATGGTGTTACACATCCTCCTTTTTGTCATAGTCCGTAGCGTGTGGTGAAGGACCTGTTATGGGAACTTCAGGTGCAGAGGGACAGCCCTCATCAGGAAGACAGCACTGTATTGCTGGAGGAAAGTGTTTATCAAGAGTCATGAGTAGTTACTGATAGCCAGAAAAGAATTCAAAGAAGGATCTGAATATGATGACTTGATTTTATCCAAAAAAAAAAAAAAANATAAGATTAAAACATCATTTTTAGGAGTAGCTCTGTAAATCTCCCCTGGAGAAAAAGAGCTGAGTTTTACTCAGTGATTTTTTTTCAGGACAAATAAATTGAGGGATCTAGATGCTCTATTGCAACATCATTTCAAGTAATGAGTGTAGGACTGTGCTTTGTACCAATACATATTTATCTCTAAAAGCTCTTTCACTGTTAGCTTATTTTAATATAAAAATAAACTATTTCTTCTAACAATGTGTCAATTTCTCTTACATAAATATAATTTATTACAAGACACGGTTTCAAAGACTGTGATTCCTAAATTCTGTAAAGTTGGACATGGCAAAATCTGTTTGCAGCTTTTTTACAAAATTGCAAAATGCAAGACTTTTTTGTGGTGTATTTGCACTGCTTTGCAAGATGTGCATATATTTCACTGCAACAAAGAACTTTAGAGGAAGTTTTAGAGGAACAGATCCTCCTCTTCCAGTGAAGAGCATTTGCCCTCAGGAGAGAAGGGCTGCACAAGTTACACAGTACAGTACAAAGTCAGGTATTTACGTTCTACTAGTGGCTTGTCTCACTGTTTTCTGTTTGTGGCATAGTGTTGTAAAACAAGGCTCATTACAGTAATATAAATCAAACAGTATTTTTGATTGCCCTGGGTCTTTTCTGGGTCTCATAGTTACGGATGCACTGTGAGGTTGAAAACAACTGAAACTATGATCCAAGGGAAAACACGGCTGAACATCAAAGTAAAGACAAACAAAACAAAACTGGAGAAAGAAAGGAAGAAACAAAGCACACAGAAGGCAGCTGTCTTTTAGAATTAATTATAGTGGACTGGAACTCATTTCTTACAAGCCACTTGAAAGCTGTTTGATAATTATAAAAATATTTATAGGCCAAGTTGACTTCCTTTGCTTATTCCTGGGAGACTGTAGATGGGGTATTCTTTAAGTGACTTGGTCTGCTTGGTAGAAACCTCATTATGGTTTGCATGTTTTATAGTTTCCCTAGTAATGGACCTAAACCTGATCAAGAGCCTGTTTCTGCAAGTACTACCAAGTAATTGAAACAGAGTATTAACAGCATATACTGTTTCTGACTTAATTTCTCAGTAGGATGGAAGCACTGTAGATTATTATTTTTGTACTTGCGGACAGAGTTGCTAGGTGTTTCAGTAGGTGCTTTCATCAAATTCAGACAAGATGCTCTAAGTATCAGTTTATAGTGTATGATATTCACTGTGGTATTCATTCTGGATGCAAAAAATTGCCACTGCATGAAAGTATCACATATATTTGCATACATTAAATGTGTTCAACTAAGCCAGTCAAGCTGGACAAAACTAGATTCCTAAATCCCAAATCTCTGCAGTCCTAAGCATGTGTCGGTCTTACTGACTCAGAGGTTTGTAGGTGGTCTGCTCCTAGTAAGAGCACAGCTTTATTTATCTCAATCTTAGTTTTTCTGATGATTTCAGTTGAACCAGGTTTTTATGGCAGACTTTTAGTGGCCAGATTTATTCCACCTGTTTTTGGTCACTTTGAGGAGACACATCAGCAAGGAGCATAGTTGTTCAAGGTCCCTGTGTAGTCAACAGAAAGAAATTGTTATTTCTGTATGGCAATTAATATCTTAGCTGTGGTAAAATTGCTCTGGGGAAGTACCTTTCTAGCTCTGGTAGCTACGGAGCGAGCCTGTGGTGCACAGGCTACTGACTACAGACTACGGGGAGAATTGGAAAATGGTATGAAATGCCTTAATATTCTTGTACTTGAAATGTCTTGGGACATGCATCTCCTTCAATCTAGGCATACTTGCCTCTTGATTTTTGATATTTAAATAACTTGAAATATCATAGTCCTATGTAAATGTCTCATGCTTTTAAGTTATTTAATTAAGAACTAAGAATTATGGCTACAACACTTGAAATTGCTGGACGAAAGCTTATTTATTGCCAAAATTACTGCCCAACTGTCTGGCATTTTTACTAAATTTCTGCTCTTCTTCCATAATTATTTGGTTTCTGTTCGAAACCTCCTCTTCCTCATTTAACTTTGCCTTCTGAACAAAACATCATTAGTATACCTCACATCAATTATACATGAGGCTAATGAAGCATTAGACACTACTTAGACTGCTGTTCAAGTTGTAGTGTAGAGGCGATAAGTTAATTTATTTTTTACAAGATAATCCCCTTCAGTAAGGTATAGCATGAAGTAAGGAAAGATTATGAAGTAAGGAAAGAGAAGGTTGAGGGGAGACCTTATCACTCTCTACAGCTACCTGAAAGGAGGTTATAGCGAGGTGGGGGTCAGTCTCTTCTCCCAAGTAACAAGCAACAGGACAAGAGGAAACAGCCTCAAGTTGTGCCAAGGGAGGTTTAGATTGGATATTAGGAAAAAATTCTTCATGGAAAGGGTTATCAGGCATTGGAACAGGCTGCCCAGGGAGGTGGTGGAGTCGCCGTCCCTGGAGGTATTTAAAAGACGGGTAGACGTGGTGCTGAGGGACATGGTTTAGTGGTGGTTTTGGCAGTGTAGGTTATGGTTGGACTTGATGATCTTGAAGGTCTCTTCCAACCCAAGTGATTCTATGATTCTATGATTATGTAGATAGCAGTTACAGAACCATATCATAACTTTCTAGAGGAAAAAATACATGTAACGTCTATGCAGTGTGTTAGAACTCCAGATGAAAGTACTTACGAAAGGCAGATATTTTGTTTCATACTTTTGTTTGCCAATCATGATTCAGCATTCGTTTCTAAAGTTCCGTGGTCAGGCACTCCAGGCACGGGTGATGTTCATCTTTGAGAAGAGAACCAAATACTAGTCACCCTTATCGTGTAGGTTGACATATCTAAGAAAGAAACTGTCTTTCCACAGTGAAGTATCATATGCAATTATGGTCATGAACCTTCCCCTATAGCAACATGTAACAAGGCAACCAGTCTGCTGAATCCCAAAGCCTTAGGAGTGCATTAAAGCATGGTTTGAAATACGCAGCTGTTGCAGTCCATCAATATTTCCGTGTACTTCATCTATACTTTCAAATTACTCTAAGGATTAACTGGTTTTATTGTCTTTCATTGTTGGCATATGGCTTTATTAATGAAGGTTGTAATACAACTGTGTGTGGACTTTATGTAATTTAGAATTAGGTTTATTTTGTTCTTGACTGTACTTTTTGAAGAGAAACAGACAATCTTATAACGGCAAATGCGGTTCTTTGCAGCACTTTCTGTCTGTATTTAGCACTTCCAGTATTAGGAAATGTGTGTTTTCTTGCACGTAACAAAAAATGTCACAAAGACCAGACACTGATACGTGAGAGTGATCTCAGCCTTTCAGGAAAAACAGGTGGTCTGGTTCATGTTACTCCACAAGGATAAATCACTCTTAGACCATTAGAAAACTGAGTGCTCTACAAAAGGAAGCACCAATTTTCTTCTTAGTGGAAGATAAAGCATTTTTCAGCAAATTCTAATTGGTTCAGAGAGAGACTTGGAAGACCAATGTCAAACCATTCAGTTATTCATAAATTGGATATGTTAAATGTATTGTGTCAGCCAGCATTTAAAGTAAATTACTTATATACAGAACATGTTGTAACAGTCTCCTCCTACAGCTAAGAAATCCATTAAACTCGTCAGTGTATAGTCAATTGGATCACTTGCTCACTGAGACATTCATATTTCTAATAAAAGAGTAATTGGACAATGCAATAGGATAGAAACATAAAAAGAATTCTTATTTTTATGCCATCAAATTAATTTATTAAAATGGTTTTATAGACATGGAATTTCTTAAAGCATTATTTAACTTTAAAAGCTTCAAGCATGCCTCTAATTAAGCGATGAGTAGTTCTTCTGCCGCAGTAAACTATAAAAGACCCCCTCAGTTACACCTGTAATGCAGACGCTGTAATGAAAAGAAGAAACAGTGAGTGAAGTACTGGAGAGATGGACTGAAAGCTGCATCCAGTAAGGCTTTTCGGAATCCAAAAAAGGATACTTTGAAACCGTTAGAACCAAGACTCAAATAACAGCGTAGGAGTGAGAAGGAAAGCAGTGGAGAAGGACAGTGGGAACAGTGTAGACAGGAAGCCCACAAGCTTACTGCCATGTTTTACATAAAGTCAAGCTGGTAATTTGGAACTGAATGATGACAGAACACTTTTGCTTTAAGTAATCATCGTGTATCCTGAGGAGAACCACAGTCTTAAAGGTCTGTATTTATCTTTCCATATGTGATGTCTACCTTAACACAACACCTCATGTATTGTCATTGTCATTGCTTTCCAAGACCTTGTGTAGAAATGACAGAATTAAGATAAACAGATAAGAGATAAACAAATGTGTGTCACATGGAGGTTTGCACCCACGGCAGTTTTTACAGACCTAAATAAATTGATTTAAAACTTGGTTTCATTCCAGCAGTAGGACTGCTGTGTGCTGAGAGGGCATCAGTTTGCCCTCAGTTCCTGTGTTTTGACATAGCCAAGGGGCTCTTAGTGTGTATGATCTATTTACATATAATGCAATGTATAGGTGTGTTAACATACATTATTGACTGATTAAGGTAGTGAGGCAAGTCAAAAAACCAAGACAAAATCATATGATTCTCTTCTCATTTGCACTTACGTAATTGGAATTGTTTGATGTAATTTAGGACTTACACTGCTGTCTGGAAAAAAATTGGCTAACAAACTGATTTTGTGAGAAATAATATTTTTTAACAAGAGCAATATTAAGGAGAAATTATTAAGTGAAAAAACAGAGCATCAATATCAATTGTGTCTCATAATTACAGAAACTAGCTTGTCAGATGTGCAATTTAGGGAAAGTTAATTGTCTTCTGTCTCCATTTCTGTAACACAAATAGAACGCTCTAGCTTTGGTACGTTTTGAGATTTGGGGTTTTTTTAAGTTTTAAGTCAGTGTTACAAGGATTGTAGCAGGTACAGGTAAAGATAGTGTAATTTTAAAGATCTAAATTATATACTTACTTGCAATTCTACATTTTTTTGTTTAGACTTCTAGTTTCTTAATTCACAGTATGATCCACATGAATTGTCTCAGATTCCACACCATAACTTTGAACAGAAACTTTTATTCCCTTTCATGTAGGAGAAACAGACTCCACATCAGGACCAGATGTAACACCAGGTAGTTGAACTTTTCTCTGAGGAAGACTTTTTTCCAATCGATACAAATCCTAAGTGGTAATTTTGCTAATATTTGTTTATATTTCACTCTACTCCTTTGTAATGTGAAGTAGAGTTGTAATCCCAGCAAGAGAAGCTGACTAAGCAAGCAGTGCCTGACTGAAAAAGCAAATGGCAGCTACTTTGTGCTGGACTCTGCAGTTTATAAATGAAAATAACAATCCAGTTCTGCTCTAAAGCACATTTGCAATAATTTCCCTTTTCAGAGCGCATTTCTTCAGAGCACAGCATAAGGCTTCCGCACAGTAGATTGCTGAATTAATGCACAAACTTTATACTGAATGCTGAAAAAGTTATTACAAAGTGATACTTACTTTTAGCACTTATTACCAGGAATTTTAACATTTAACCTGTTTGGAAAACATTTACTTAAACACCTTTTGCAGTCCACTGGTAAACTGTGATTATTCTTTCTCTCTGTCCAAGGCCGTTTGCTTTACTTCTGGAAGTTGACTGAACATAGAAGCGCTGCTTGGGAAAAGATGCTGTATGGGGTTATTTCGTTGCAGTCAGTATGGCTTTTAGGGAGGATGGAACCTAACCATAGGGCCTGTCTAAACGTTAGCTTTAAGCCCTAAAGAACCATGTCTTTCATCTTGGATTTTGCTTAACTAAAGTCTTTGTCTATACTGCTAAGTAAGAAAGGGGCTAGGAAGCTTGCTTAAGGGCCATGGGTCAAGCAAGTGGATCCCCGATTCTCCACGGTACTCAATAATCATCTCACTTCTGGGCTCTGCTTTGGACCGCACCGGCTGGCTCCTTCCGAGCAGTATTTGGTTTTAGTTTGGCCGACAGTTCATTCCAGGAACGAGCCCAAATGGGACAGTGAGAGCACTGCATGAGGTTTGGCTCCTCCCGACTACAGGCTGTCCCAACAGGCTCTGTCTCCTCGAACACTCCCACATAACCTCACATTACACCCCGTTTGTGAAACACAGGATTCTCTGTCATCCTAAATCAACTGCAGATTGGTCTGCAACAGAGAGGTAGTTCAGAAACTGACCAAAAATCTCCTCCCAAGGCACGCGAAAGAGCCCCAGACAGGGATGCGTCCTTGGTGTGGGTGCAGTCAGATAGTCTGCCAGACAAAAAGGACACACAAACCAATGTGAAGACAAGCAGAGTAAGAGATACTAACAAGGCTGGTTAGATATTGCTTCATTTTTTATGTCTGATTAGAGTAATTGACTAAGCTGATGTTACTTTCCAATTAAAGGTTTGCATAATGTAAGAGTTATTTCAGATATCTTGGCAAACTTCACAGAATGAGAATCTGACATCAAGAATGTGAGAGTGAGAGAAGGAAGGGGTGGAGGGAGAGAAGGAGAGAGCATCTCTGCATGCTTTTCTAAGTACCGCAAAATAGTTTTCAAGTCTCCAGTCACAGGGCATATGCTGGTTGACTGTGCCTCTGAAAATCTTAATTTCCTGGATTATATATAATAATACAAACTGTTCAAAATTGCTAAGATGCATTCCAAGAAAAAACCCAATGCTAAAGCGGCAACATGATTCTCATGTCTCACATATTGACTCTCATGCGTCTCACATATTTCTAGCTTACTAATACAGTAAATATTTGAGCCTCTCAAATACTAATCCACTTACCATCAGTAGTAGCATTTGTGACAAAACCATTATTCGGAATTAAACAGCCCTTCCGTCCAGGTTTTATTTTTCTGTTCTTATATGAGGAAAGTGTTTGTCTATAGATGATACATTTTTGCAAACCATTCACTTTCTAATTCTGACTTTTAAAAATTAAGGCATTACTGGAACAAAAAGCCAGCACAGTCTCTGATGGTTACTATCTGGCTACACGAGGCTTTGCACAGATGACAATTTATCTCAAGAATGTTAGTTGATCTCAGATCTCATAGTAACAGGATTGTGTCACTGATTTTGACATTGTTTTGGAGACTCGTAAGATTTGTTAATAATTCAAACTGTTTCATATGTTTGTCAGCTAACTGGTGTTTCACTGCTACAGGAGCTTGCAAATAATGTAAGCAGGTTTCAATGACATTTACAATATTTACATGCATTTTTATTTGTGTTTTGTTCAGCTTGAACAATGAAAATGTATAGACATTCAAAATACAGGCACTAAACACCAAGTTAACAGCATTGCAGAGGAATAATTAAATTATTTCCTCTGAAGTTAGACTTTCTTGAGACAATCTTATTAATGTTTCACTTCTTGCTGTAAGTAAAAAACCTAACTTGCAGTCCAGCATGATGAAAATATTCCTTTCCAAGTAACTCAGGATGGAAGGACAGGATCTGCCAAGTGCTTTTATGCAATATTCATTTATATGGTAACTAGAAGTTGTATTATTAAATAACTCAAAACATGCCTAAAGAACTTCTTCTATAAGAAGCAGCATGAGAAGAATTTCCAGAAATACTACCAGATTTTTTTAAGTCTGGGCTTAGAAACAAAAATTCTTTAAGTACTTTTTGTTCAGTCCTTTTCTACCTGCCATTCTATAATTGCGTGATAGGACTTTTCTCCCTTCCATAAGTGCCACTTAAAATTCTCATACAGAGCGTGTGCTCTGCCAGTTAAGTTTCCTTTTCGCAGAACAAATCGCTGCACCCCTGGATGAGAGTTCTTCTCCACAGAAAAGCCAAGATGCACTTTTGGTTCCAAGAATCAAGAGATATTTATGTCAGCTTCATGAAAACATAATACAAAAGACTCATCTCACGATGTTGTCATTAAGTTATAAAACAAAGATACAGCATAAAAATTGTGGAAACACTGTACAAATAAAAATCAGTGAAATGCAAATTAGAAGAGAAATTCTTCACTTATACTGCTCTAAAAATGCATAAAGTGTAAACTAAGATAATGTCAGAGTATGCCAAATTTTATTCATATTTTTAAAGACGATTTGGGAAAGTTTATTAAATAAACCAGTGAGACTGTTATTTGAGTGGATTCTCCTATTATCCATACTCACTGACTACTCAATTACAATAGGACTTTTTATTTAAGGAGGAGCAATGTCTTCTGTAAAACTGTCTGCAATCAGAATGAGATTTCTGTGCTCAAAACACAACTTAAATGTTTCTGACATGAGTTTATTCCAGATACAGAAAGACTGTTTGCTTTAGTGGTGTATCTGGTACGTTAAGCTTCATTGTATAGTTGGTAAATTTTATCATGAAAATCTCTGCTACAAAAGCTAAATATTTTTTATTGTTTTATACTATTAATGTTATAAAAATAAAGTACCAACATAATTTCATTTACAACAGGAAAAAAAGCAGCCACATTATACTTGGCTCAAAGTCCCTATCTAGTGTCCATTTAACTAAGCTAAAGAAAACCCCAATCCCCAAACCCCTCAGTTCATTAAACATGTGGTTCTCCGGTTTTCTTTTATATTGACTGTAGCATTATCTTTAAAGTATAACCCCCCCTTTGAAATGCACTTTAGGTAGTTATTTCATGACTCCTCATTTTTAGATCATCCATTCTACACGGTGGCATTACCATACAGAATTATTACATACAAGTCTCCAGCTATTTAACATATACACAAAAGTAACAAATCACAGGCACTAAGAATGTAACGCATCCAGTATGCCCAGGCAAAGTCCTTGCTGGTCACAAGGAACAGCAAAGCACTGGTTGGTGTTTTATACTGTACAGTGAACATAAATGGACCAAAAAAATGTTTTCTGAGTAACAAGTTATTGACAAAACCCCCAAAACATTCACCGAATACTAATAAATGTAAGCCTTCAGAGTTGCTCCTGATAGAAGTTTTAACTGTGAAATACCAATTTGAAATGTTAAGACACTTGCTGCATAAAAGTAGGTTTCTTCTAAAAACGTGCTGGATCCTTCCAAGTCACACCCAAGCTTTCCATCCAGGAAAGAGGCGGCTGAGGTTTTTCGGGTCCATGGCCTGCTGTATGAGAAGGTTCACCTGCCCTCCCACACTGAGCACTGTTCCCTCCTCAACACCTTTCAGCTTCTCCTGAAGTCTCATCAGAACACGCTCAGCCACTTTGTTAAAACTCTGGTCATCACTGCTGGCGGGATAAAAAAAGAAAAACAGGTGCACTAGATATGGATCTCGAACAACACGAGCAACGTTCAGTAAGAAAACGGTAAAGTGAGGCAACAGTGTAGAAGGCAGACAGGAAGAAAAAAATCTTGCACCTGGCTTTTCTTTTACATTCCTGTGGATCAGTACTGAGGGTAGAGCTCATGTCAGCCTCATCCTCTGGTCTCTGCTGCAAATACAGAGCTTTCAAGGGGTTCATGGTCCAGTCAAAAAGCGGATCATAGAGCAGCACCTACACCGTAAATAAACCTCTATTTAATTTGAACTGTTAATCACAGCCAGTCCAGTGCCCCAGCAGGAAGCGAAACACTCTGTTGGTAATGCGTACGCTAACCACAATATTAGGAGGTTTGATGGTGTTTCTTTAATCCAGTAGAATTGGGCTAAATTGCTTAGAAGACAATCCAACAATAAAACTGCATCTGATCATTTGCAGGTATTTGCGTTGTTCATACTTGACTCAGTTTAGCCACTGAGTGCCATCTCAGCAATGAAGAGGTTATTTTTTAATACACTTTTAGGCACATCATTATTTTTTAATGCACACTATAAGCTGTTTTTAAAAGTCAGTTTAATTCTCGTCTTTGAGACTTACGCAAAGAGGATTTAATTCAATCGGCGCTACTCATGTTGCACTATGGCTAGGTGTGTTTAGATGCTGAAGGGGGAAAATTGCATATACCTGACACTAATAGTTCCCATACAAAATGCAAACTGGTCTTGATTTTATTGAAGATTACATGAATTAACAAAACCAACCAACACTACTAAATTAAAATTGAACAAAAAACCTCTACGTGAGTATTTGGTATAGTAACGCATACAAAGACAAAGACAAGAAACTGAAGATATTCTGGCAAAGTTTCTATCAGAAAGAATGAAAAAATGCTTACCTCTACAATAGTCAGCAAAGCCTCTTGAGAATTTCTCATAACAGACATTGTTTTCTCACAGCATCTAGAAAATATTTTACTTTATTTTTAGGTTCTTTTCAGTAAAATGGAATCGTATTTTCATCATTTAAGTAATGGATGTTTGTACCCTTCTTAAAGGCCAATTTCTAACAACTGAGTAACCTCTCTGATGTTTCCCTTTGGGAAAAAATAAATGGAGAAATTCAGAAATACAAGACCAGAAGCAGACTGGGTAGTTCACTGCTTATATTCCCTACAGGAAAGAGATTACCCGTTTCACTGTCTGAAATGTTTCTATGTGCAGAATTACCCACTGAGTTAACACTGTCCCGATGGCAGAACTGCTCGGCTGGATGAAAACGTGTGTGCCAGAGGCGCTCGGCAACATCGCAGAGAATCTTGGTAGGAACAGGAAATGAGCGAATCCAGTAGCCAGAGACATTTAGCTATTTCTGAAATCTCTCCAATGAGTTTAGATGCAGAAATGGCTACCTACATTCATTCCCGAGTAAACTAAGCTTATGGAAGGAATAAAAAACATGCCTTATGGGACAGGCACTCCAGTGACAGAGGGATTAGGCCTCCTGCCTACTTCAGGATGAGAACGCACACAACAAAGTTAACCATGTTCCCACCCAATCCTGAGATGACTTGTTTTTGCACTTACACCTATACCGTTAATTACAAGTCAGTCTGGCTGAGGCAGAAACTACCTGCACCAGTGCCTTTTATACTGTATTTACTTCAGCTGGAGCCAAACAATTCACGTTTTTCTGTATCATGCGACAAAAGTTTCAGAAGTAACATGGAATTGTGAATTTGCCAGCATCGCGTTTAGAACAGAAGTGGCAGTGACCGTTCCTTCACAGGACAGAGGTAGATTAGGAACTACTTACTAACGTTAATTGCTACCTTTCAAAGACAACACTTACACTATGTACATTTTTGAAGACATCAAATTCGGGGGTTTGCAAGCACTACATTAATGAACATCACGAAAGTCTTGAATGAGAGAAGTGTCCTGCTTTTTAGGGCTCTCTTGGTTCATTCACAGGAGATAGGATGGAGGCTGACAGAAACTCAGCCCTTTTTCGATTTTCCTGTTTTGCATCTGAAATCTATTGTAGGGTTTATATTTTGCACTTGCAGAGTGATACCAAATACATGATCCAAAAGAGGAAAAACACTTCAAATTACTTACATAAAACTGAACAGAAATAAAAGAAAACAAAATGGTTTGAAGAAACTTAATAGCTCATCAGTGTTTGCAAATACTTAAAGGGAGGGTGCGGGAGGAGGGGGCCAGTCTGTTTTCAGCGGTGCCCAGTGATAGGACAAGGGGCAATGGGTATAAAATCGAATATAGGAAGTTCCATCTGAACATGAGGAGGAACTTCTTTCCTTTGAGGGTAGCAGAGCACTGGAAGAGGCTGCCCAGAGAGGTGGTGGAGTCTCCGACTCTGGAGACATTCCAAACCTGCCTGGATGCCATCCTGTGCAACCTGCTGTAGGTGGAGCTGCTCTGGCAGCGGGGTTGGACCAGATGATCTCCAGAGGTCCCTTCCAACCCCTAACATTCTGTGATTCTGTAAAATAGGTGGTTCTGAAGGAAAAAAATCTAGCAGTCTAAATCAAGGGATGAAATTTAGCTGTGGAGCCTCTGGAAGCACTGAGCCATCCCAGAATTCCACAAGAGGGTGACAATAACCCATTAGTTAGTGAAGAATACGAAAAACTGGTCAACGATAATGAACTTGTAATTGGTTATATAAATAACAGCGTATGAGTTAGAGGACAGCATTTATATTTGGATATTATCAGCAGAAATCGGAGTCTCCTCTCAAGCATCAGAACTATTTAACCTACAACAATTGTAATGCCAAAAGTCCTCTGCTGCCTCCTCGCCCCTCTGCAGCATGGGAGCACTTACCTTCTGAAGACTCCTTCCACGCCAGTAATACCCATTCCATCCACAATGTCCCTGGTTAACCTGAATGGAACAGTCTCTGGTGTGGGAAGGATTTTACCTTGCTCAAAAGCTACTCCTAAATGAAAGGATAATAAATGTTTTTAGAAATGTTGAAGTAAAGAAAAATTAAGGTTCTCTTGCCTGTTTCACGTACCCAGATCTATATGCACTAGTTCTGCAGTTTGTTCATCTATCAAGATATTCTGAACGTGTCTGTCTCCAAGTCCAAGAATGTAGCCAACTAAAATGAAAAGGTAAATGATGAAACCATATTTACATGCCACAAAAAACAGGACAAATTTAACAAAAAGAAGATTATTAGGATCAGCGTAACGCATGCAAACTGAATGCATGCAAAATAGAAGTGAGAATATTTCTTCCCCCATGTATGCATATTACTCCAGTACAGAGCAAATGCCATTCCACAAATCCAAAAAGAAAAGGTTAACTGAATACAACTGCAAAAAAGATATTCTCAAACAAATGTGTATTGTTTTAACTACTCCACAGACTTCTTGCCAATTTCTCTCTAGAGACAGATTAAGCAAACAATTTCACAGCTTTCAAAACAAACAATCAAAAAAAAATTGAAAAGCAAGTGCATAATAAAATTAGGGTTTGTTATTACTACTATTTTTCAGAAAAATTTTTAACTCACAGTATCATGTAATCCAGAAAATGGGACTGGACATAATTCAGTTGGGACAGCTCAACTATTCCTAAATAGCTGCTGAGTGATTCTTGTCTAAGTCAGTTTTAAAAAACTCCAGTGACACAAATTATAAGATGTTTCATGTAAGCCTATTTCAGTGCTTTATTGTCCTTAAATGTAGAAAACCTCCAAACTACATCTCCCTTGCTGCGTTTTACACCTGTTACTGTTTTTCTGTTAGCTGATGCACGTGGATAGCAGTAGTATTCCTACAAAAGTCATTCATCTGAATTCTGCTAAATTTCAGATTTACTTCATTTTTTTTCCATCAAAAAAGGGAGTGTATAAACAACATGTTAACAACATGGTAGGAGGGTTGACCATTCTATTATTCTGTGATCTCGAATAAACACTGCAATGTATACAATCTACTATCAAATACAGAACTGAGTCATCCAAAGAAAATCTGCAATCCAGGTACGTGTATTTCCTTATTAAGACAGAAAAATCGAAGGAAAAATGCCAGAGTTTAAATAACCATTTCAGCCATGGCTAATGATGCCAGTACAAAGAAAGTAAAAGACTAAGCTTTTCAACTCAGTTAAAACACATGAGGCTACAGATGAAATGAATAAATATTAAATTGAAACAACAGAATTAGTCAGGCAGAAACTTTAAAAAACAGAATCTAAAATATAAACCACTCTATAAAACAAAGCAACACAGAATTTCATTCTATCTTTCTACTGCGGAAAGGGGGGTGGGGAGGAATAAATTAGAAATCTTACAAAAATAATGCTGGTGTTCTTGCTGGCATTTTTTGCCCCCCACTCCCCCTTTTCTGACATGTGACAAAAGCAGAATAGCCATTACCTCTGAAATGGTATAAACTCTTTGTTTACATAATCTAAAAAGCCAATGTTAAAAATGCACTATAATACCTATAGAAGATGTAGCCACACTGCGAGTGTACGCCAGTCGTTTTTCAAACCACACAGCGGGATCCAGGAATTTTTCCATGCAGAAGTAACGAAACACGGGTTGAAAATTCTCACAGACTTTCATGAAGATGTTGTATTTCTCTTCAAAATGTTTCTTTTGTGCATCCTTTAAACACATCAGAAATATTTTCCCCATGACTGACAGCTTTGGAAAGAAATTACCTCTTCCTTTGAAAGAAATACATTCCTCCTCTCATCAAATACTGTTCTCACTCCTTTTTATCTCTGAGCTATGAATGAAAGTCTTTTTTACAGCAGTCATTAATGCACCTATCTATCTGTTTTTCTAAACAATTCTATTTTCATACACAACTCATGAGTTACATGGAAAAAACACACTGCTGTGTCTTTGGTTCAGCAGGTGTACGTATTTTATATGCAGATCTTGTTGGGAGATACTTCCCCTTGCACTCTGTTCTGGTACCTTTGCTTATCTGATGGCTTCCCGTCACCGTGAGAAAGTCATTCTCACTCATTCACGTGCCAAAGCTGCACAAAGTCAAAATTAAATATACTTTTATCCTGTTAATACTACACAGATTTAAAAGGAGGTAACTTCTTGCACAATCGTGGCTATAAAACGTAACAGGTAAATCTGTTTGCTATTTTCTAAACGTATGGTGAGGCGGTGTGTAGAACTAATCTAAACTAAACTAAATGGCTGAAGATCTATTAATTCCATGCCACTGTTCATTTCATTATTATATACTAAAACTATAGTATACATAAGTAGTACAGCAGTATAGTATATATAAATTCCACCCCCTCCACACCCCCAGTAAAGAATATGAGCCAGCTATCTTTATTTTTTTTTTTTTAGCTATTTTGACTCACCATCATGCTTTTATGACACTCATAACTGGAGTAATCTTTTGGCCTGTATCTCTTGTGAGCTCCTTCTTCCACATTCACAAGAAACTCCCCAATGGGAGTTGTTCCCGAGCACCACTCCAGAACACCACTCCTCTGGGAAAGGGGAACCACCTGTAGGAACAAAAGCAGTACGTTTGCATGGGTATTCTAGGTGACCTGTGACTTCCCACAGCTTGCTATGCTTGAATGGCATAACACAAGCATTGTGAGAATTGCACGTAAAGGTAAAATCTGGAACAAGCACATGGTAGCTGCGTGAACATATTAGGCTTGTCTTAGTCTGCTTCCCACCCTAGGGAACAGTTCCTCACTTCAAAACTGGCTCAATTGTTGTAGCAGACAGAGCTGGCCAGAATAAAGGATCTCCTGTCCTCGGAGAAATAGCTACTGCCTATTTCCTTCAACTTGCTTTTCTAATGAAAGTCTCTTTATCCCATAATGCAACTCCTATTCTTTTCTTCCCTGCTCTCATTCATTTTTACATGCATCAAAACACGAGTCTTCATTGAAAATTATTCAAAAAATGTGACTCCAACTCCACCTGTGAATTCTTAATATTATGCTAGAAATTCAGATAAGCTCCTTTAGAGAGTCTGGAGTGCACATTTCTCATTTGTCACATACAAGAACTTTGCCTTAGAGACTACTTATTCAGAGGCCACCTTCACAGCTATTATTATAATCCCAGGCACATAAAAAGGAAGGAGGAGGGGAAAGTTCCTGTTCAAATACGTTTTCTGCAATCACAATACGAATTTATTGCTGCATTCCCAATTCCAACAAAAACAGTTCTACAATTCAAATTCTGCATGAACAGACCCTAGGTAGGACTTATGGATTGAACTGTAAGGAATACTGCAAGACTAAAATTAATTTTAATTAATTAATTAAGGAGTATCGCAAGACTAAAATTGATGAGAATTCATAAACAAACTTGTATGCCCAGGTTTAATGACTAGCAACTTACAATCCAAGGACAATGCATGACTTTATTTCTTTTCAATAAAAGGTTTATATAAAGAAAGCTTTGAAGAGTATTTAAATATATATTTGGCATCAGATTTTTAAAAGTATTTGTATTAAGTTTTAATAATTGTTGTAATAATTAAATTGTATTAATTGTTTATTCCATACCTTAAGAAGCAGTGACTATTTTAAGAACACATATACACTTTTATATTGTCTTTGAGTTAAAATAGAGGAGAATGGGGAAATATGCTTTATTGGTAGGATTTATTTCTCTGCTGCAGCAGCTCTTCAGGGTTACCTTGTATCTTCGGATAGTCAATTTTCTCTTTCGTGTCTCAGTGTTTTGCTGGAGCAATGTATTGCACATCTGGAAAACCTGTTGCATAACAGCATCTTGCCTCAGGTCATCGCGCCCCTTTAGCATAAACAGAAAAAGCAGTTAAAAAACACTTTTCAGCATCCAACTTCTTGTTGAGCAACAGAATTCTCCCAGCAGCTACTGAATTCAAAGACAGATAGAATGAAATCAATTGAGGTTGAAGAGAAGTAAATTTTTTTGAGAGATTTGTGTTTCTATGTGCATGTTTTTGATTGTCTCTGAATTGTAATTCTTTTTATATGGGGAAGAAAGAAAAAAGGAGGTATTTTACACGAAACGTTGATGGCTTTTGTTTGCTGTACACTCCAGGTCACTAGTTGAGACATGACCACATGAGTCGCAGGTCTGGTAGTTGTCAGGTAAGCTACTGTATACTACATGCACTGTTGAAAAATAATTACAATAAATATTTAATATTATTATTATATTTATAGTATATTACTATATGATTTATTATTCCTTGCAATTTCCTTTATTAAAGCATTCCTGAACTGAGAAAACACACTGAACTTTGAAAAGTCTGCTCATGGCGCAGAAGTGATGCATTAGAAAACTGACATAAGAACTTAAAAAAAAAATTGCAACATGCCAAGTCTCTGAGATGTCATTACAACTGACAGAACCCACCTTAACCAGCTGCCTTCTTTCTTTACCATCTGATCCTACACAATCTATTATTTTAGGCAGATTCACGCCTCCTGCTAAGCGAAATTCTGGCTTAAAAGAACTTATTGTCACCAAATTTTCATATTGTCCTGTGGGATCCACCTGAAATTATAAAAGAGTTTAAAATTAATATAAATATTACCTCCACTTCACTCAAAGAAAGTGGTAATGAGTTGTTTGCAAACCTTGTTAGCAGACTACATGCTAAATATTAATACAATCATTCCATCACGTATAAGGATAATACCCACAAAGGCTACAGAAATATACGGAGCAAAGGAGTGAGTTTGACTCCTCCTTGCCCACCTCCTTGGTGGAGGGGATGCAGTGCCGCAGACTTCCACTAAATGAGCTCTGACACAATTTCAGCCTGTCCCTACTGGCATTTTCCCAAGAGAATGTTCACGTATGGCTGGGGGGCATTAGGCTGCAAATGGACCCAATCCACAATCCTAAAACTGTTGCAATCTACAGGTTCTGTATCTCCAGCCAGCCTCCATGTCCTCATGCCACAAAGCAACCCTCCTCCCTGAGCTGTAAGGAAATACCGCTCCGGCTGTTTACATCACAGACCTCCAACTACTTCAGATAGTTTGTACTGGACAAGGAGAAAGGCGAAGAAAAGGACAGTTGAGTTGTACAAAGAAACAACACCTGGGGCCAACAGCAGCCCTACAAACAGATGCTATTGAGCATGGGTGGCAACTTCTGGCCTCTGAAGTCAAATGGTATAAAACAGTCCCTTGGCTTGTTTTATTCAGCTTTACAGACATAGTCTGAGGGACTTCAACACAGGGAAGTTTGGCTTCATAACATTTAAATTATAGCTATCTGGCCCAAAAAGCAACTGCACACTCCTGAAACTAGTAAGTTTCCTGGGTAGAGTGCCAATGCACCCATCCAATCAACCACTTATGCTAACGGGGTTGGCAGGGGTTGGAAGGGACCTCTGGAGATCATCTGGTCCAACCCCCCTGCCAGAGCAGCTCCACCTCCAGCAGGTTGCACAGGATGGCATCCAGGCAGGTTTGGAATGTCTCCAGAGTGGGAGACTCCACCACTGCTCTCGGCAGCCTCTTCCAGTGCTCTGCCACCCTCCGAGGAAAGAAGTTCCTCCTCATGTTGAAAGGGAACTTCCTATATTCGAGTTAGTGCCTGTTACCTCTTGTCCTGTCACTGGATACCACTGAAAAAAGACTGGTCCCCTCCTCCCCTGAAATAGGCGATTCAGACTCCCAAATCCTCTCTTTGATTTGAAGTAGCTCATCATCCCTTTTCATAATGAAAGACTAGTCAGTGATAACAGTGGCAGTGGCAAAGCCATCTTCATACAATAAGCCACTATCCAGCAAACGTAAGACTTGGGGTGAAGGTCTTCTAAAGCCTAAGGAAGCCATCTCCCCCTGCATCTCCCACCTGACAGAAAAATAGCCCTGGTAGGCTGACCTGTAAAGAATGTGGGAATTCCATGAAGAGAGATATGCCCTAACTGCAAATTTGAAGTTGATTCTACGATTTGATATTATAGTGCGTGTTTATTTCAACTTCAGTCACCTTAATTTCCATGGTGGGAACAATAACATCCTTCAAGTTCTTCAGTTTAATAATTGGCTGGTCAGCTGGAATACTTATTCCTTCTGTAATTAAAATGAATTAGTATTTTTAAATTCAGAACCATAAACATACATCAAGGTTCACATAAACCAGCTTACATTGCTTTTGGGACCCAAAACCTCACTGCATACTTCTGTAGAGCTGATGAAGATGAGCCCAGGATAACTGGAGTTTTCTGGAGTTTCATGCTCAGAAAGTCTGAACCTTATGGTACAAGTTAATTACTATGACTTTTAATCCAGACTCAGTTCTACATTTATCAAAACTAGGATACAGTGCTAGCACAGTATCTCCTGTATCCCCAAGTAATTATCAATATTTAGAAATACATTTTTTAATCCAAGAAACCAAAATATATCTTCACTACTAGAAACAAAAATAATTTTTCCAAGACTTACTTCTTTGAGATTTCCATGGACTAGCATCTAGATTTGCTAATGTGATGTAAGCATCACAGAGTGCTTCAACGTCTCTAACCATCCGCGCTCTACTTTTCCTTATGATATTGATTATATTGCTTGCAGCCTTCATTCTGTCCTAAAAAACTCCAACAGAATACAGGTATCAGATCTTGCAAACTACACCTTGTAAGATTAAAGATGCATCACAACATGCAGTCAAATGAGTACAACTGAGACACATCCTATGACAACAGAGAAAATGGCAACAATGGACAGCCCTTTGTGATAGGAACGGAAATAATTTGAAGAAAATTTCTGTGTTGTCTAATCTGAGATAAAGAGTAAAGTAAAATATTATCGGGGATGGAGAGGGAGCAAATCTGTCCAGGCAAAGTGCAAAAATTCTTCAGAAAAAGGGACAGGCAGTTTTGGATGTTCTTCCACTACCTTCCTGCATCTGTTACGTCCTCCCAATGGAAGAAAAAGCCTGGTTGCAAAAGGCAAAAATCTGCCCACACGTCTCTTCTGTGCCTAACTGTGAGAGACTTCACTGAGGTCAGCATAATCCTACTCCTAACGGTGGGACCACAAAAGAACTACAAATCTGAGAGAAAGGCAAAAAAAGCGCCACATAAAAATGTGGTGAAAACTTGTATCAGTGTGGGGGGTGAGAGGGTAATGCCAAAGCACCGAGCCAGGCCTATAGTGATAGGGGAAAGAAGGGGCATTCATCCAGATACGAGATGACTCCAAAGACAGGTTCCAATAAAAATTAAGCAATAACAACATTAACATGAAGCCCCAGTTCAGTAGTGCCCATCATCATGGCCTTTAACATATAAAGGAACAAAAGATATACTGCACAAAGCTAAATACTTAGAACAGATGTTAGCACTCAAAGCAGAAAAAACTACTCAATTTAGTGTGTACTTTTAACAATAAACGCACTCAAGTCTTCGTTGCATCTGAAATGCCTTTTACAGAATCCCACATCAAGGGCATTTATTACAAAACTCTTTGCAATAATTGGGGCTATTTGTTGCAGGAAATGTTAACCGAGTTTTGTTCCACCCCATAATTACTTCTTTCAGTAACAGTTACCAATGTATGCACAAAAGCTTTTTTTATTATTAAAAGTACTTTTTTCCTCCTACTCTTTCTTAACAAAAGTCAGCTGAGCTCTACACTAAAACACTTTGACATAATTTTTTTTTCATTTTTTAACAAAATTAAAGGACTGAATATGATTAATAGAATAGAATTTTTTGTAGTCACCACATCAAGTTGGGAGATTTCTTTTGGTGCATTTTTAATTAAATTATTTCTTCTTGTTGCATCTGGTTTTGTGAGGAGGTCATCTTTGTTAGCGTTTGCCAAAGCTAGTATAATAAACAAAGTATGATGTGGATGATCCAGTGAAATTCTAGACATTAGCTGTCAAGAAAAACAAAAAGACCCCATTATTGAAAATGGTACAGAAGAAAAAAATTACTTAATTACCATTATTAATTCTATTGAACTTCTAAGGTTCCTAATAGGAAATAAAAAGTAATACTTAGATGGTATTCCCACAACTAAAATACATTCAAAGGATATTCCTATACTTGCATAAGACTTCTATTATACAACAAGAAAACCAACTAAGTAGCAAGGGAAAAAAGTCCCTAGTCTCCTCCCCCTCTCCCCCCACTATATTGATTTTGCATCACTCATTTAACCCATTTAGCTATAACTGCACAAAGGAAGATACACGTTGTTAAGAAGTATGCACTACTAAGCCTTTTAAGATCTCTTTAGATACAAAAACCATAAATTACATTATTCAGAACTTCATGAAATCCTAAACCACCCATCATCTTGGTTCCCATCCGAGCAGCCAGCTGGTACATCAGAGGCAAAAACTTGTATGAAGGGATCTTCTCTGCATTTTTCTACAGTAGAGAAAATTCAGTTAGAAAGCTGTAATAAACACCGAAGTACCTGTAATCATAAAATACTAGGTACTACCTTACTAGGTAAGGGCTAGCAATTTTGGTTTTAAATTTTTTTTTTAAACTGAGAGTAATCACTGCCGTGTCATCAAATGGCAATCCAGTGAGTATCACGTCATCTTGGTCCACGCCTCCTGAACGCTACAAGTCCTTCATAAGGAAGCTACTATTTTCTATTCTATTACAGTAGAGCATAAATATATTGATCCAGAATTCATTTCTAGATTCTTTGTGGCAAGAGCCAATCCTGACAAAAAAAATTACAATCTAATTTAAGACAAGAAACAATTGTGTGTTAAAAATGAGAGTAAAGGAAAACTTTCTATTTTTCAAAGTTAATTATAACACAAAGGGAAGAATTACATTATACAAATCTCTGTTATAAACAGATCATTCAGATAAGAACTAACAGATTTCCTGCACGATTCTAGAAATTATAGAACCAGCCTGAGAATGAGAATTTTACTGTTCCCTGGCTACTGTGTTATACAGACAACCTCAAAGCACATCCGTTCACCTAGAAGTATATATAATAGAAACTAGAGTAACGTACTAAAGGACGTTGAAGATGGGTAGTATCCAACGTATGTAAAGAACAAAGTGACAACAGTGAAAAATTATGAGATATGCTTAAATATACAGACTTGTCAAATTAAACCGCTAAATAAAGTTAAAGTGCAGTGAGAATTGCAGCTCTCTGATGAAAAACTAACTGATGAGCAATGATGACTGAAAAAAGCAAGTTTTGAGGGAAGAGTGAAGGAGCTACATAGGAAAGCACTATAATGCATCTTCTAGAAGCACAGCGGGAGAAGGACAAAAAGATGGGTAATTTAATGTCAAAGCATAAGGAAAAGCAACAGCAGACACGTACCTTCATCATTTCGTTGACTTTATCAACTCCAGAATTTTCAAGCCATAGGGAACAGAGTCGGAAGATCCACATATCGTGTTCTTCTCCGCTCAGTAAACAGCTGATATAGTTCTCCACTGCTTTACACAGGAAACGTTTACGATCCTCAGTTAGGGCACGTATGGCACATTGATCCAGTTCCAGCTCTCGCTGAACCTTCACTGTGTACCTGTGTGAACAGACATTATTTTAAAACAACAAATTATCTCTTAATGAACTTATAGCAAGGCCATCCCTACTGCTCTTACTTACTAATTTAACATTTTTTAACTTGTTTTGTATGTACAAGCATGGTAAAATAAACAACTGAGAAACCAAATTGTGGGAGCTATTCCTTTGGTGCACGTCCACGCAGACCCACCACTCTAAGTAAATTGTCAGTCAGCATCTTTCTTCTTTTTAATGATTTAATCTCAATATTGGTGTAAAAGTGAATATTCAGGATAGGTAATTTGTGTAAATACTTCCGTTTCCAACAGTTGAAGTTCAATTTTTCCTGCTTACTTGCAATTGCTTTTACTAAATCTTTAAGAATCCTGTATTAAGATGAATTCCACTCTTTCACCAAGGGTGTGATGAAGAAAAATCTCACTTATTTATTTTTGCTCTGTAATGTTTTCTCTGTCAAAAAATCTAAACAAATTCAGAGATAAATGTGAATCCTGGCCCATGATCATCCATACTGTTTAACTGTTGTAATATTCCTTGGCCTAGTTCCGGCCCGCACTACCGAACACTCTCCTAGATCATGTTCAGGCACAGTTCAGAAACTATTCGCAACAAGCACTGCAGATTTGGCCACTGTTTGGTGTAGAAGGCAAAATCCAGCTGCCGAGATGTGACCCAGGCCTTACCACCTGCTCAGAGAACTGGTAAAGATGGAGCCTTTGATGGCTCCATAGTAACCACCTCTCCATTTGAATGCTCACCTACTTGTCTGAACTTTACGCTCCCTGATGAGGCCGACCTCCTCCTTGGCCTTCCTCAGTAATGCCTGCTTATTTTCAAACTCTGAGGATTTCATGTAATTCTCAATTCTCTGGTACTGATTATCTGAGAAACGAGCCAAAGACAGGAAAGCCTTCATCTTTCCTTTCTTCAGCTCATCGCTGCTGTCTCCACTGTGGCTTGCAGCAATTTCCACAGCCTAAAAGGGAAGTTACAATAATGAGAAGACTGATAATCAGATTAACAGTGCTGCATAATAGTTTGTTAAAATCTATTACCACTGAAAAACAGAATGGTTGAGGTTGGAAGGGACATCTGGAGGTCACCTTGTCCAACCCCGCTGCTCAAGCAGGGTCATCTGCTCAAACAGGTTATTTAATGTTGCCAGTGATGGAATATATATGCATACAAAATAGAACCTACCAGGCTGAATATTTTTCTCCTAAGTGAATTTAATCTTTGAGGAATGTTTCAGTGTAAGCTGTCAAAAAGATTATCCTGTATGAAACAGCTGTAATAACCATACAGGAGTCTCTTTCAGCTATCTATCTTTTAGAGTAATTAGACATGGAGTTTTACAATAGTTCTACAATCTTACATCATAAGATGGTGAGAAAAAAATAGAAGACAGTTCAGAAAGTGCCAAAAAGAAAAGGAAATTATATGTGAAAGTCATTGATTCAAATCATCAGAGTGAAGAAAGCATGTAGAGAGTAACAGAAAAGCAACTATGTAGAGTTTCACTATGTAGAGTTTCACAAATTAGCATGAAATAAATAAATGCAGACTGGACAACTATTAATAAAAATGTTTCTAGTACCGACTAAGAGTTAAAAAAAATAAATTACAGTACTTTGAAACCCTAGAACAAGACTTTCCAGCACCTGGAAAGAAAATGTTACAAATACAATGCCCATACTGAAAACATAGTAAGTAAATGATCTGTCCTGAGAAGGAAAGGATAGGTATAGAGTGGAATAGGAAAGGGAAACTGGACTAGTAGTTGTAATCACTGCACTTGTAAGCCAATATTAAAAAGAAGTTTCATTGTGAATTCTATAAAACCATATTGTGAACATTTTATAAGATTACAGTGTTATACAATAGTATGTGAAAAATTTTTATAAGAAACCGTATTTTCTATCCAGAAAAATAAAGGTTGCACTGAAAAATTTACTTGACATTTTAACATCACATTTTAGCACAGCATTATCTCAAAGACTGCACATTTCAAAGACTGGGTGCACCTTTTCTAGGTATTTCTGCATGATGACTGTAGGGTTTTCCAAGCATGTTTCTGCTAACCAGGTTCCGCACAGCCTCAGACACTCTGTATACACCAATTTCAGATGAGGATCATTCTCAACCTTTGAGAAAGCAAGTTTGGGGAAAAAAAAAGAAAAGAGAGGGAGGCATCAAATAAAAATACCTTTTGCATATGAGGTAGGCAAGTCATAAAGCTTTTAAACCCCCCAAAAAATTCAATCAAGCCTATTACATGTAATGTGTCTATCTACAGAGTCATTTAACATCCACATCTACAGTAGTCAATAACGTTAAATCACTTTCACATTCTATGTTAGACTACAGGAAAGCAAGTATTTTAAATACCTGAGAGTTTGAACAATGAAAACCAGAATAAAACAATGACAAAATGTAATAAAAACCAAACAAATTCACAGCATGTTTCCAGAATTGTATTTTCTAATATCCCATTTAGTCTGAAGTACCACAGTACGCTCTGTAGGAAACATTCAGGAATTGTGGTAACTTATTTGTGATCGTTAAATTGTTCAGACAGACCTCTGCACGGAAACTTGGTTAAAAGTGCTCTGAGAAGCTGATGGAGGAGGTTTTCAAAGGACTTGCCTCCAGATTGAAAGCTCAGCTTTAACTGTATAGCAGGTCAAGTTTCCAAAATACTTGTAGTATAGGGTACATATTAACGACCACCCAATTAAGATGGCAACACTGACTGTGAAATACTGAAGGATATCATAAGCTGTGAAAATACAAAATCTGCTTGTGTGGACAGGGTAAATGCAACACTGGAAGGTGAAAGAAGTACTAAATTTTTGGAGGCCCTCATCAACTGATTCAGGAAGCAATCATGAAAATCAAAAGAGAAGCAGCTCTTGATTTTGCCCTGATATGTATGGAGAACTTGCCCCCAAATTCTCCAGTTTTTCTGAAGTGTGATATTCCTTAATAATGTATGTAGGTTCAAAGCGAATGTTTTATTACCCTTCAAAAAATACTCAAAAAAAGGCATCATAGCTAAACACAAAGGTTAAGGATGGTGAAGAAAATTTTACCACATCAGTACACAAAATGAGGTTTAGTCCAATTGAAAGAGAAAATATACTAAAGAAATCAACAAACATCCTGTCAAATGAAAAAATAAAAACCCACCACCAGGCTGTCCAAAAAACCTAAACAACTTGAAGAAGACTCATCAAATAAAAAAGGATTTTTTAAACATATTAGGAGCAGCTAGCCACCAGACAGTCCACTTGATAAAAAGACAATAGAGTTATAAAACAAATAGCACTCTGAGAAGATAAAGCAGAAAAAAATTTAAATTATTTGCACTTGTGTTCAGTGTACAGGAGCTTGAAGAGTCCCACTGCAAAGCCTTTTATTATCAGGAATTCAAAGGTCTGTCTGCTATTGAAGTGTCAACAGTAAAGGCTACTGAACAAATGGACAAAATGAAACCCATCAACTCATCTGGATCAGAATGTATTTTTCTGAGAGGTCTACAGAAATTCACATATGAAATAACTGAACTGCTAAAAGAGGTATAAAAGCTTTTGCTTAAAGCTGCCTCAATATAAGAGGAGTGGCAGGTGGTAGATGTTAAACCAATATTTTAACAAGATCCAGGGAAGCACAGGTCAGTAAAACCCAGAAGTGGGCAGATTAGTGAAAAAAAAAAAAAACAAACCCCACAAAAAGAACAGACCGATTAACAGGAAGAAAAGCCAGAATAGCTTTCATAAAAGGACATCACAGAATGACAGAAAAGTCGAGGCTGGAAGGAACCTCTGGAGACCATCTGGCCCAATCTTCTGTTGAAAGCAGGGCTTTAGATTAAGTTTTCCAGGACTCTCTTAAACTGATTCTTGCATATTTACTTCCAGCAAGGGAGACTCCATCAATTCTTTGGGCAGACTGTTCACCGTGTTTAGTGGGAAATAATTGTCTTCTTGTATTCAGATGGCATTTCCCTTGGAACAACTTGTGCCACTGCCTCTTACCCTTTCACTGTGCACTTCTGTGAGCAGGATTACCTCCATCTTCACTATAACTACCTTTCAGAAACTGGAAGACTGACTAGATCCCCCTAGGCCTTCAATTCTTAAGGCTGAAAAAACCCAATCCCTACAACCTTTGCCAAGTTCTCCAACCCTCTAATCGTTGTTGTGGCCCTCTGCTGGACCCTTTACAATTTTTCAATGTCTCTCTTGAATGGTAGACCAAAACTGGACACATTATTTCAGGTGTGGGCTAAGAAGTGCCAAACATTAGAATACTTCTTAATTCATCTACTGGCTACACCCTTGGTGATGCAGCCCAGGACATGGTTCACCTTCATCAGCACAACGGCACACTGATGAATCATTTTAGCTTGCTGTTCACTGGGACCCCCAGGTCCTTTTTGGCAAAGCTACACCCCAGCCAGTCAGACCCGTCCCTGTAAAGCTGCTTGAGATTATTCCACCCCAGGTGAAGGACTTCCCACTGATCTCATGCAATTCCTATTGGCACAATTTTCTAAACTATTGAGGTCTCTGACTGGTGGCTTTTCCTTCCAGAAAATCTATCTCTTTTTTTCAATTTGCTGTTATTTGCAAATTTGGTGGGGAAATTCAGTCTTGTCATACAGATCTCAGTCATAAAAGTAGTATCAGACCCCATAACAAACTCTAAGGAACTCTACTTCCAACTGGCTACCAGGCTGCCTTTGAATCTTCAACAACCACCCTTTGAGCTCAGCAGTTTAGCCAGTTTCCCACCTATCTTATGGTCTTACCAGCTTGTCAGGAAAGATATGGTGGGAGACTGTGTCAAATGCCTTGCTAAACTCAAGGTAGATGACATTCACACCTTGTCCCATATTGACCGGGCAAACCATTTTATCACAGAAGACAATCGGGTTGGTCAAGCGTGATAACATATTTCTGTTTGCTTTTCCCAGCCGCCGCCTTTTCCTCCATGTGCATGGCAATAGCGTCCCTGAACACCCGTTCTGTAATTTTGCAGGGACTGAAATGAGTCTGACTGCTCTGTAATTTCTGATCTTGCTTTTTGCCCTTTTCGTAGATGGGTGTGATTGTCCTCTTGCAGCCATTGGAACTTCCCCTGATCTCCATTACTTTTCAGAGATGATACAAAAGTGGCTTTGCCATGACGTCAGCCAACTCTCTTAGCATCCTCAGATGCATGCCATTTCCCAACTCAACTGAACTTGTTGAGGAACTCAGCGACCAAAGGAAGATCTGTCTGATTCAGCCTACTCCAACAGATTCCAACAGTCTCTCCAACAGATGACACGGCTCTTCTACAAAAGGCTAACTCGCAAGAAATAAAATGGATGATTCTTGGAGGGATAAAGAACTAAGGCAACAGAAAGAGAAATAAATGGGCCACTTCTTAGAGTGGAGTTAGTTAGGTCACCAGTGAAAAGATTCCAAAGATCCAGTCAACTGCGCTGTTCGAAAGATATTAATCTTGAGAAAGTGTTGAGCAGTGAACGCAAAATCTAGTGATGATATTGAGTTATTCAAGGTGATAAAAACAAGGACAGACTGAAGAACTGCAGGCAAACAATACAGAACAGTAAATGGAATGAAAAAACCTGATACAATTACTAGTGAAAATAAAAGCTAAGTGATGCATGAGAGGGGGGAGAAGACTTTTTGTATACAACGATGGACTGTGCAACAGTTTTTCCTGCTTGCAAATGTAACTATAAAACATTACCTCACTATGGACAGGGAACACGCGTTCAGAGTTTTTTCCAAGATCACAACTAACATCAAATTAAGATAGCAGGTTCAAAACAAAGGAAGTGGCTCTTAAAACAGTGAGAATTAAGCTGTGAAACTCCTTTTTACAGGGTTTTCTTGGATATTAAAAGCATACACAGACTCAAAAAGTGACTGGACAAATTTATGGTATAAAAAACATTGGAAGGAATTACTGACAAAGAAACTAATTCTGGTTCAGGAAGTTCTTGTGCTACAAATCAGTCTATGGGAGGACTCTGGCTATACAGCTGTCCTGGTTTCAGCCGGGAAAGAGTTAATTTTCTTTCTAGGGATTGCTGTGAAAGGAATGTCAATAATGCATATTGTTTTAGTTGTTGCTAAGTGAAGTCTATACTTTTCAGCCTTCCTGTAGAAGCTGAGAAGGAGCACAGACAGAAAAATGGATTGGCCAGTGGAATATAACATAGCATCGACCTCAGGCTCAGTATATAAATGGGAGTTGGCCAGGGGGAAGAATCCATGATCACTGCTCAGGAAGGTACCAATTCACTGGGTGGTGAGAGTGACTTGTGTCATTATTATTATTATTGTTGCTGCTTTCCCTTTCTGTTATTGTTTCATTAAACTGTTTTTATCTCAACTCATGAGTTTTTTCTATCCCTTTCCCCTCCTTTTCTCCCTCTCCTGCCTGTCCTTCAGAGGGAAGGAGGAGCACTGTGTGAGCAGCTGTGTGGTCATAGCTGCTGGCTGGGCTTAAACAACAACAGCCCAACTATTCTTCACACTTTTTCTTAGGAACTTCATATTGCTGAGACAGGAGCAAGGGATTTCTGTTTCAGTTCTTGTATTCTGAACAGGAGATGGGAATATAGCATTTCCGTCACATCAAGTGACAGAATTTTTCAGAAAGCTTACAAAAATATCTACGATAACTAAGATTCAGAGGCACTTGCTGAAATCAGATTTGATGAGAAAACATTCCCCATTTGAAGCAAGATTCCATTTCACAAGTACAAAATAAAACTCACAGCTCAGCGTGCTTGTAAATGGGGCAGGATTCAAAGACATGAAACAGCACCCCAAGTCATATCTACGTTCCTTGATAATGGATTAGTTCAAGGGATGAAGACGTCTGATGTACAGTAGTGAGCGTTTAGCAGCCAAAAACTTGTCTGGAATTTCTGTATACTTTGTGATACAGCTTCAGCCCCACTGAAATAGAAGCCTCAACTCATACCACAAAAACATGTACACTATTACAGTTCCCAGCATAATGTGTAGCAGAAATAGCGTGGCAAACAGGATGAGGAAACTGACTGTCACCCTGTACTTGGCACTGGTGAGGCCCCGCCTCGAATACTTTGTTCAGTTTTGTGCCCCTCACTACAAGAAAGACATTGAGGTGCTGGAGCGTGTCCAGAGAAGGGCAGCGAAGCTGGTGAGGGGTCTGGAGCACAAGTCTTATGAGGAGCAGCTGAGGGAACTGGGGTTGTTCAGCCTGGAGAAAAGGAGGCTGAGGAGAGACCTTATCGCTCTCTACAGCTACCTGAAAGGAGGTTATAGCGAGGTGGGGGTCAGTCTCTTCTCCCAAGTAACAAGCAACAGGACAAGAGGAAATGGCTTCAAGTTGTGCCAGGGGAGGTTTAGATTGGATATTAAGAAAAATTTCTTCACCGAAAGGGTTATCAAGCATTGGAACAGGCTGCCCAGGGAAGTGGTGGAGTCGCCATCCCTGGAGGTATTTAAAAGATGGGTAGACGTGGTGCTGAGGGACGTGGGTTAGTCGTGGTCATGGCAGTATTGGGTTAACAGTTGGACTCAAAGGTCTTTTCCGACCTAACTGATTCTATGATTCTATGCCTAAGTAATCATGTTTGGCCATTAGTTTCCTTATCGATTGGCACAGAACAAGCTGATATACCTCTATGTAATAATTTTGTTTAAAACAATTTTTTATGAAAGGAAAGAATCTGATTTTAAAAAGCTATATATTTCACAGTGCCGGCACTGGAGGCAAAATGATGAATAATGAATTCTAACATTTGCCATTCTCACAGACTCACTTTGAAAACCCCTGATAAGATTCGCTAATACAGATTTTTTTGCTTTCAGACAATTTGAGAATACAAAGCAGATTTAGTAGTATTGCAGACAGCCTTTTAATTTGCTTCCAAGGAAAAACTTCAGAAAGTGAAAATAGGATCTTAAATAATTTAATTCCCCTAAGGTTATACATTATATAACACATACCCGAAACCAATCTGCATCTAATTTTTTTATCATCCTTTTAAGAATATTCAGTGCAAGACTCTCTTCCTTTTTAGCCCAGAAAACCTGAGCTTCTTCTAGTTGCCATTCAGAAACTCCATATTCCACTGGATTATATTGTTTGATCTGAAACATAGCTCTTTCTGGAAGCTGAAATTGAAAAAAACTTTATAAGCAAATCTTTAAGTCAAATACATATATCTCACAGCAAGTTTTGGTTTTAAACTCCATCTTCATTTGCTCTACTTGTGCAGCACATTCTGCCTATCCAATGCTAAGAATTTTTATTTGCAACAGAGAGATGAAGTTACTTTTCTATGTACTTGTAGAAAAGCCTGATTTGCAACAAAAACAGACTATGGAATTAAACTTCACAACCCCCAAAATAAAGTACTAATGTTTAACCTTTCAAATTACTTGGAGGTATAAAGCATAGAAATTCTACAGTCAGCACCTGCTCAAATAGTGGATTCATAATTTTAGCTTCGTGATTATTATTACATCCTAAGAGACTGCAGAAAAATAGTAAGAAAAATGGCACCACTGTACACTAATTCTTTTGTATGCCGACCTCTTAACGTGTGTCACTGGTGAAGTAACATTCTCGTCATTTAGTAATCTAAGATCACTACACAAAGAGCAAACTATCTTTTTAACAATGTCAAACACTGAGACTGAAGTGGATTTTCACAAGTTGTCCAACCAATAACCAAATCAATCAAATTTCTAAGTAAGCAAGGTAAGCAATTAAAATGTAAGAACACCTGTAAATGACAACGTAAGTTTGAGTATTCAATTAGTGGCCAGTGCGATGACTCTGTATGGCGCTCTCTTCCTCCTCCTGATGGATGGATGGTAGTGGCACCAAAGAGGAAGAAAAGCCTTTAGTTTCAAAGACTCCTTCCTCAAAAACTTCCCTCCATCCAGACACTTAATGTTGTCAACTACTAGTGTGCCAGAAGGGAAGGGTTATCATCCCATGGTTTGAAAGACTGATACGGCCCAGACTTATGCCCCAAAGGTTGCACATCACCTACAACACTGAAGAGGCTGAAATGATAAGTGTTTTCAGAAACACACTGGCTCAGTCTTTCGGAACCTTCTAATCCTTCCAAAATATGGCACCCCAATTTTAATCTTCTTCTGTAACTAAAAATCAAAGTGGGAAAAAAATTAACTTCTGTTGAGGCTTTTACAGGAAACTCATCACCATAATAGTAGTGGCTGGGCAGGCATGAGAGAAAAAAACTCTGAAGCCCCAACAGTTCCGGAGGTACTGAGTAAATCTTGCAAATTTATGAAATCAAAGACAGCTGTTCTACTGACTTCATCACTATTTGCAAAAAGAGTTAGAAACTTCCTGAAATCCAACTTTAATATAGTTTCACATATGTGAAGTGTTAAAAATCTTTGCTGGATCTATACTTAGCTGGATGTAATTTCTGCAGAGGTTCTTGAAGGATATTGTTGCTCTATAAATTCTTATTGAGTTACTCCTCCAGATGCATTACCCAGAACAAACCAAGGCTGACTCTGGACCTTAAATGCATTAGCAGCTTGCAGAAACCACTGATACTGCAAATCCCATTAAGTCACTCACAGGGAGAGATTTACCACAGTGCAATGGTGCTTTGAGCATATAAAACCTTGAAGACAACACTAAATATACAGACACAATGGAGTTCTTCCTGCAGCTTTACTCTGGAACGCTGCAACAGTATGACGCAAGTGAAAGCTGGATATATAAAACTGCACCAAAATAACAGAGCTATAGGAGCATTCTTCACTAAAAATTTCATTTTTGTATTATCTACCTCATAGAGTAGCTTACAGTTAAGAACAAAATTCAGAAAACATGCCCATAAATACATTTGATGAATAAGTTCTATATAGTTTAAGCCTCCAACTAACTGATTCATTGTATAAACTTAGAACACAGTTAATCTTTAGTACTTTTAAAAATGAAGTTCTTTTATAAACTAAAAAAATAAACATCCATCATTGATCTTTCCTGGAATTTGTTACCTGTGTATTTTTAGCAGTTCTTGCCAATCTAGAGAGATCCACTAGATGTTTGGTCAGGATGTCTTTAATACATTCTCTTTTGGTATTTTCATCCTCCTTTTCAAGCAGTATCTCCAAAATTACAGTGCGCAGAGCCATGATAGGTTCCTGGAAATGGAAGTCACTGTCCTTGAGAAGCTGGGACTGTCTCTGCCATTTCAAATAAGTATCATTCAGTTGTTGAGTAGTAACAGATCTGCAATTGTTAGCAAAAGAAAAAAGACCTGTTATTAATTCTCACTATATATTAGTCAAATGCAAGGTAAGTAATAAAAATAACGTACTGAGGCAGTTCACAATCTACAGTTCAAATCCAAGAAACAGTCCATAAAACCCTACAATGATTAATACGCAGAATAAACTGGCAGGCTTCCAGTTTTAGCAAACATGAAGGTAAAGAGACCAACATTAGTAAGGTGAACAACTCCACTGTAACCATTCCTGATTAAGCATCAAAACCTGTTGTGTTAAAGATTCATCAGCAAAGGGAATCCCATTCAAACATAGGGCTACTTAAAAGATTAGAGACCAAGATTGCTATTTTATTATATAGGTTGTATGTGGATTAATAGAAGAATAAATTCCAAACGGTGCCATTGTAGCTGTGTAGGTTTTCATTATATATTTTCTTAGGTGATTCATTACTGCAAATAGCAATGGTTCATAAGATCCTGGACATGCTAAATGACTGTAGTATGACTATAAGCTACCAAACTGATACAACTATAACAGACAAAAAATTCAATGTTAATAGCACTACAGAGATAAATACCTTCCTATGCTTAAACAGCAATGTTAGGAATTCAGGTAGAAAACTGATGGTAATAGTAGTCATGAAGAAAATGATTCAAACTGAAACAACTTTGAGTAGATCTATGGGTATCATGAAGGAAATGGAAATTAGAAGAGGATGGCTCAGTTCAGTAAACCAAAGGCTAGGAGATATGACTGCTACCTTGGAGTATACCAGGGAACTCAAAACAAGGGAACTTGTGGCTGCTCCATCCCTGGAAGCATTCAAGGCCAGGCTGGATGAGGCTTTGAGCAACCTGCTCTAGTGAGAGGTGTCCCTGGCCATGGCAGGGGGGTTGGAACTGGATGATCTTTAAGGTCCCTTCCAACCTAAACCATTCTATGATTCTATGAAAATAATTATTTAAAATACAATACTGGCATAGTATCAAATAGTTAAAACTAGACCATGAATAAATCTAGTCTGGTAATAAAGAGAATCTAGATTTATCTTCACATAGTAAAACTAAAATCCATATAATTTTTAAGATGAAGTTTGAGATGTTAATGAATAAAATTTGTTGAGGTAATTTCATTTTTGTGCTGGACTTGATTACCAAAAATCCTGGAAACTGAGAAAGGAGTATGAAACAAGCTTAAAAAAATACCTGGAGAACAGCAGACCTATATTTTCCAACTCTCCAATCAGCTGTAGTCTGCAAAGAGTTGGATATAAGGAATAAACAGACTCAAGGCTGCCTTTGCATAGCTCTTCTACTTCATTCACTCTATGGATTTAACAGAGAAATAGTAATGAATTATTTTTTTGAATACAGTGAACAGAATTTAAACAGCAAAACTATTTAGTTCGGAATTATTTTGTATTACCATTAAAGTTCAAAAAACTAAGTTTGTCAATAAATAAAACCACAGTAAGCATAAATAAACTCCAAAGTCTATGTGATAGCTCAGCTAAAGGACAGTAGTCAGCATTCAAATCCACGTAAGAGGACTGCAAAGTAAGGCATGTGTACTACAGGAAATGTATCTTCATTTAGCACACATTGTGACTTGTGACTACAAACACTCACACACTCTCTTTCTCTCTAATAACAGAATATTTGCATACAGTTACCTGGCGTCTTTAAGACTCTCATAGAAAGCAGGGAATTCCTTATCTCGTAAAGACTGAAGAGCGTCATACAATGATTCATGGTACCCTGATCTTCCCGTCC
Source organism: Chionis minor (assembly GCA_013398295.1). Classification (NCBI taxonomy): domain Eukaryota; kingdom Metazoa; phylum Chordata; class Aves; order Charadriiformes; family Chionidae; genus Chionis; species Chionis minor. Next base: position 870,690 of record VZSF01002827.1, read on the forward strand.
CATCTCTTAAAAATAAGACAAAAGTAACACAAAATAAAAGAAAAATTATAATTCTCTACAAAGAAGTCAATTTCATCTTTATGCCAAATATTTTTAGTAGTACTTTTTCTGCAGTCAGATGGATTGCTGTTTTGCATGATAAGAAAGAATGCAACCCTTTAAATTTTAAATTGATTTAGCATTTTATAAATTCAAGCTATTCTTTTAAAATAAAGAAAAAACAGCAATGGTCAAAATGTTTGGAATACAGAGAGTATGTTCAAGGTACCATCAAAAGTACGATACAAAACCAACTGCACAACAAAAATTTAATGATAACACAGTATTATGCTGAAAAATACACATTATGGTATGTATGCAACTTCACTTCAGAATCAACGATTTTTACATTTACCTTCAGAAAATTTTTAAAAGAGAAAAATAAATAAAATCAGAAGGCTGAAAAAACCCAGTCTTCAATTTAATTTTATCTTCTTTGCCTTTTTCACTTTTTCTTCTTCTCCTTGACCCTTCTCTTTCCTGCTATCTCATTCTCTTTCTTTTCATCTTACAGGTTGTTTTTGTGACCCTGTATTAAAGCTGAGTATTCCATTTGCCTATGAGGTTTATGACCAAAGAGGTTTACACAAACCCAGGGACAAAGACAACTCACATATATGAAGCTTATTCTGATTGTGGCACAACACATGCCCTTCAGCAGAACAGGTCTGTGAAGTCCTTCAGGTGCTTCTAAACAATGACCTTAAGACAGGGCAGGAGGAGAGAGTGAACACACCAAGAGTATGTCCCCCAGACCCATCTCTCTGTAAGAGTCCTAGGAATTGAATCCTCCATTCTCCAGACTGCTAGGAGAAGGAGTTACTGAAGGCCAATGGCATCCTGGGATGCATCAAGAGGAGTGTGGCCAGCAGGTCGAGGGAGGTCATCCTCCCCCTCTACTCTGCCCTGGTGAGACCATGTCTGGAGTGCTGTGTCCAGTTCTTTGTTGTTCAGTTCAAGGACAGGGAACTGCTGGAGAGGGTGCAGCGAAGGGCTACGAAGATGATTAGGGGGCTGGAGCATCTTTCTTGTGAGGAAAGGCTGAGGGAGTTGGGTCTTTTTAGTCTGGAGAAGACTGAAGGGGGATCTCATTGATGCTTACAAATACTTACAGGGAGGGTGTCAGTCTTCTTTCAGTGGTGCCCAGTGATAGGACAAGAGGTAGCGGGCACAAACTAGAACATAGGAAGTTCCATCTCAACATGAGGACGAACTTCTTTCCTTTGAGGGTGGCAGAGCACTGGAAGAGGCTGCCCAGAGAGGTCGTGGAGTCTCCAACTCTGGAGACATTCCAAACGTGCCTGGACGCCATCCTGTGCAGCCTGCTGTAGGTGGAGCTGCTCTGGCAGCAGGTTGAACCAGATGATCTCTAGAGGTCCCTTTCAAACCCCTAACATTCTGTGATTCTGTGAAGATCCCATTATGCAACTTGTGCTTTTGCCAATACATAGCGAATCTACAATGTATTCCTCCCAAAATGTGTGATGATGTAGCTATAGTAGGAAGGGAGAGAGTTCACACTATATCCTGGCCAGTTGTATGAAATAACTAATGCCAGGCATCCGACAGTACATAAGGGAGGAGATTACTCCTCATGAGCAAACAGCCATGAATCAACACTGGTGTTTGCCTAACCAGGTCTTGATAACCTCTTGTGGCTTACCAAGTAATATTTTCCCCTTCCGCTTATAAATTAAATATTAAAAACTACTCGTATGTGCTTAAGATACATCTACTAACTGCGTTAAAAATGGAAAATTTCAGTTTATAGTTATGAACAATCAAAATGAAGAATCAACTGCATACAGCTTCCCAGGAAAATGAAAAGTGATGTACATACAAAATAGACAGGTCTAAGAGAAAAAGACTGCTTTTCAATTCAATGCTTAAGATAAATCAGGTGTCCTGCTTCATAGAAATCATGTTCTAATGTCTGTTTGCTTGGAATTGAAACCATTGCCTTCCACTTAAAGAACTAACAAAAAAATAAGTTGGTTTACTTGACAGAAGAGATGTGGCCCCACTGCATATTCCTCCATGCTGCCTGGTAGCGTATTTCCTGTAGTTCCGCACACCACTCCGTGTTTTCATGTTCCAGTCCTTTTAAATACATGGAAAGAGTGTGGCAAAGCCCAAAATTTTGCAAAGCCTGGAATTAACAAAATTACTGAAAGTTGGTTTTCCTCCTTTAATAAACTGAATTGTTTTTTTCAAAGGCTTTGTTTTACCTTTGGAAACAAAGAAGCCTTGGTGGGCAAGGCCAAACCGTAAGTATTTCTAAACTCAGCACTATTTAAGATGAAAACTTTTTAATAAGACTACTAATCACACTATTTATATCTGCAATCCTGGACAAACAAGTTTCATTACTACTGTGGCTGGTAGTCTTTGAAATAAATTGCTATGTTGTGTTTCAAACAATCTGCTCACATCTCTCCATTCCATCACTCCTGGGTAGTAAGCCAAAACTTGTTTTACTTCTTAATGAACTTTTTTTCCTGGTGGGGATTTGAAAAAGTTTTCTACAACTCCTAAACTCTTATCTGTTTGAAGACCATAATGACTTTGTACTCGTGACCATTTATCCAGGTTATGTGTCCAGCCATTATGAAGGAGAAGCACAATGGAATTTTAACAATGATACTAAATAATTTGGCGTAGAAAAAGAAAAGTACCACAGGAAAATGAAAAGAGGTGAAACACAGATATACCTGTGCATGTTATTACAGAACTGGTGTAAACACATTTTTAGGCAACATATTTTTACAGGATCAAAATAAGATAAGATCAATTCTATTTATTTATTTTATCAAAAATACCGCAGTTTCAGTAAGACAGTTACCATAATAGAGAGGTTTAAAGAAGGAGATGTCAAAAATAACTGACTACATTACTTTTTAAATCCTGTCATTTTAGGAGCTGGCCAAATTCTGTATACAATTACACATATTTATTTTGCAATATTTCACAACATTCATTAACCAAGATAGGGATTACAAGTGACTGACAAGCCTTAATGTTTTCAGAACAAATATTGAGTTGTCTTATATTATGTAGTTTGGATGTCTATGACAGTGGGCTGGACTTGATGACCAAAGAGATCTCTTTTAGTCCTAAAACAATTTTGCATTTACTGCAAATGACTCTCAGTACGATGGATATCAATTCCTACATCCATTTCCTCTTATAAAATAAAATTACCTCCATTATTCCTGCCTGGCGAGTAGATGGAGAGAGGCTTGCCTCAAGGTCGTATGTTACAAGGGCTTTCTCCCATACTGCTTCATGTTCATATGTTCTTATCCTATTGTAAGTTAACAAGAAGTTTCAATTTAAGTTCCTTACTAATAAATGAAATGAATGAATTTAAAGAGCAAAAGAACATTAATAAATTATACCGTGCTAATGGTTGTAACATTCTTCCGCCACCGCAGCCATAGAGACTGTCTGGTTCTCCAATGCTCCTATATATGTCCATGAGAAGCTCCTAGAATATGCGCCATAAAACAAAGAATTACCTCTTTTGGAACCAGTTCAGGTGAGTTTTATACATACCAATGCGAGTTTATAAATACAAGTCCATCCATGTAACGTGTTCTTATCATTGCTTAATTTTCCTTTATGCAGTATCTGAGCCTTCTATCATCACAGGAAGAAAAGTTTTGTAGTCCAGGAGAACTCTTCAGGACTACGTAGCTCCTCCACTAAGTTATTAAAAAAACAACTCTGGGCTTTAGGTGGACTGGTTGAAAAGCAAAAGGCAGTTGAGTTCACTTTGAATTAGAGCACGAGAACAACCTTCAAATACAGTTTTTGAAGTTTTCAATTAGATCTGTCTTCAGCTCAGATGAAACCTCCTGTTGATTGTAATTACATGAGGTTTCCTTTCAGATTATGAAGTGTACACATGTACCTGTAAACTTATGCCAGTTTCTTCTTTACTTTTTTCATTCAAAATAGTAATAGTTGTTCTTTGACTTTCTTCTTCAAATGCCAAACTCTTAGCTGCTTTAAAAGATGACCTAGAAGAAATGTTTCAACTGGTAAATGAGATTTCATACATGCAAAGAACTAAAGAAACTCTGAAACAGCACTTATGCAGTAAGGAGCACAAACACCAAATGCAAGATCAGGCCTGTCATATCCCCAGGTTATTCAAAACGGCTTTCCACCAAAATGACAAAGTGATCGGCTGAGCTGAGAATATCAACATCAAGGGATTTCAACATCAAGGTAGTTTTTCAGAGAGAAAAACCCAACATCTTGTAATGTCTAATCTTTTATTAAATCAAATTGCTTTTGTGAATGCCTGAAGCAAGAATGCTCTCTTCTGGGAAAGAATAAACACAAGTACATAATACAAATGCTTACAACCAGACTTTTGTTATACATTCACTGCCCTAGAGATATTTGTCACCAAAATGAAGTTAGTGAAGTAGTTCCATATTTTGATCTTGCTAGACTGGAAGACAAAGATAATTGTCCATTGTAGAAGAAAACTCCTTCCACAAGGATTGTTCAGCTCTACCCACACAATTCTCATCATCATTCTGTGGTTTCTTTCTCCCCTTGATTCACTTCTGGCTGTAATTTAACCACTAGTATACTATTAATTATAAGAAACAGAATCTCAGAAGTGTTCAATTTAGAAAGTGAGATTCAATACGTTTTAGTATTCAGAAGCACTAGCTTTAGTGAAGTTTCTCCAGAACACACACTACTAAAAAAACTTTCTGGTTAGACGCCAAATGTTTCACAGTTAGCAAACTAGCAAGGTTGGGCTCATGTTCAAGGATTGGTAGAAATATTTTCCAGGTCAATACGCACACCTAAGGATTTTTTGGAAAGTTTCCTTGACCTTTCACATAACAGAAGACTACTGGGACACAAAACCCATGATCCATTTTACCAGAAATGTCAATGAACCGCATTCCTCAAGCCTTGTACCTTTCTTGCTGTTTGTCTCTATTTATCTTGTCTGCGTAGATTTCTGTGTAGAGCAAGGCTGTGAAGTGGGCAGCACAAGACTGTGCTGCTATAGCAACCTCTAGATAATTCAGATCTAGCCAGAAGCTGTCGTCAAAAACTGTACCTGAAACAGATCTGATTAAATAAAGACTTTAATAATGCTGTAACAGACCTTCTCTCTAACATTAAACAAAATAAATCCAATCTCCCTGTAAAGCCTTCCAAAAGCTAATTTTATCTTAGCCCCCACCAAAACCGTACCACAAAAAGTTTATCAGACAAAAAGATTTTAGGAAATTCCTTCAGTATAGTTAGACCCCTGTAAGGCTAGCCACATCACATCTGTAACAAATGCAAGGGCACTACTCTATCTTCATTCTTTTAACTGACATGTTATCTACCACATCCTTCTTACTTAATCTAGAGCATCAACAGATCTTAAAACACTCAGAATTAAATTAAAGCAACATTTTGGAAAGCTATAATTCACCTCTTTTGTCTTCTTAAGTAATCAACAACAGCAAGCATGGCTCGTCGGGATACTTTATCCAAACTTCTAAAATTATGGGTTTCTTGCTCTGGGATGTATATTTCAAAAGAAAGAATATAATGAACTTTTGTCATAACATAACCATTAACCAACCACATAACATGCAAAAGGTGCATTTTGTACTCCAGAAATAACTAGAAACTTCCTTGGATGGTATTTCCAAAGTCAAATTAATAGTTTGTCACAAAATGTACTTCTGCTCCTTATATGATGTTAGTCACATTACAGTAGTTTATACCACAATTTTCTTTATCAAATTATCTTTGCATTAATAATTTGTGGATTCTTTTTCTTCTAATAGCCTTCAGAGATTATCCAATGTCATTGCACAAAGCTCCAAAACAGACCTCTTCCCTTAGGATTCAGCCATATGAAGTTATTCCAAAGCCACAGAAATACTTATTAGTATCTTTATTGTAGATTGTATAATGTATGCTTATACAACAAACACTATCTACCACACACAGACACATACTTTTAAAGAATGTATATTTCCATGCCTTGCTTCTGGATTAAAAAAAAAATCAGATGGATATAGGTTGTATTCTGGTCATTGGCTTAATATTTTTTTTTTTCCTGGACATTTTTAATTTATTAATTACAAGAAGCAAGAAATAGGGAAAGTATAAGCAAAGGTTTCATTACTACTACACTACAGTAAGATGCAGAACTAGAAATTTCCCTTAAAGAAAGCAAAAGCTTTTTTTGAAAAAAAGAAGTATCTGGGCATTTCACATGTTCCAAAAACCAGAAATGAACAATGCTTACTTTCCACTGCTACCAAAGACCTTATAGAAGGAACAACAACTCCTTTATGTCACTTCCCACATGCGTAACTTTCAAAAGACATACAGTAGAGACATCTGACTCTCATTTCCTAAGGTACCATGACATTTCTCTCTCCAGATCCATCCCCATGTGCTGCACTACTTGCAAATGTAGACGCAGCATCTCACAGGCAGGGTCCATTCTCTTAGCACTGAACGGCCGATGCCCCAAAGACATTGCTGCTTCCTCTTTCATAATTTGATCACATGAGTAATTGAAAATTTTCGAATGAAAAAAATCTGGACTACATGATCTTTAAGGTCGCTTCCAACCCAAACCATTCTGTGAATCGTATTTGGGTACCAGAAAGTACTAACAAGTCGGGGAAGGAAAAGGCACTGGCCAAGAAAACTGAAAGAACTCTACCATTTGCTCATTGGTGTCACTGAACTAACTGGAAGTTTATAAAGCTCAGAAAAATCCCTTTATATTTTTCATAGAACATTTTGGGTTACTCTGTAAATCCGAGCATAAATCTGTGTAGTAGTTTCCCTGGCTGCTTACAAAAAGGGAATAGGAAAGTGTTAACCCTTTTCTATCTTACAAAGTAGGACAATAATAAAAGTATCTGGATTGTGGGAACAGCTTGTTACCTAACTTCAAAAATATGAAAGAACACTGTTCTATGTTTCTGGCCAGGCTAGTCAGCATCTATAAAAAACACCTGAAAATACATCTAGTATCATTAGGCTTATTTACACCACTCTGAGTACAAACTGCAATACTCGGGGTTCCTTTACCTCTCTGGCAACCTGATGGTTTCATGACTTGCCCGTAAAGAGATTGCAAGACATTGTATGGACTCATTCCTTTGGGGATCTGTCACTGAAGAAGGGAATTGGAAGATATAGCAGAGTAGCTACTGCACAAAAAAACTATTAACCTGAAGTTACTGCATTTGTAAGACATGCAGAAATAAAAGAAACACATTATTTCAGCTCCTGAAAATAACTGCACATACCATTCCCTTAGTCTAATAACAAGGATCTTATTTTTTACACAGATTTCTGCTAACTTCAACCACAATCTAATTAAAAAGGACAACAGCCAGCTTGATTAGAGGATTCTTTGTTTTTAATGGAACTTACTGCATTACCCATACTCATAGAATCATAGAATCACTTGGGTTGGAAGAGACCTTCAAGATCATCGAGTCCAACCATAAACCTACACTGCCAAAACCACCCCTAAACCATGTCCCTCAGCGCCACGTCTACCCGTCTTTTAAATACCTCCAGGGATGGCGATTCCACCACCTCCCTGGGCAGCCTGTTCCAATGCCTGATAACCCTTTCGGTAAAGAAGTTTTTCCTAATATCCAATCTAAACCTCCCCTGGCACAACTTGAGGCCATTTCCTCTTGTCCTGTCGCCTGTTACTTGGGAGAAGAGACTGACCCCCACCTCGCTACAACCTCCTTTCAGGTAGCTGTAGAGAGTGATAAGGTCTCCCCTCAACCTTCTCTTCTCCGGGCTAAACAATCCCAACTCTCTCAGCCGCTCCTCATAAGACCTGTTCTCCAGACCCCTCCCAGCTTTGTTGCCCTTCTCCGGACACACTCCAGCACCTCAATGTCTCTCTGATACTGTGGTGCCCAAAAGTGAACACAGCACTCAAGCTGCGGCCTCACCAGTGCTGAGTACAGGGGGACAATCACTTCCCTGCTCCTGCTGGCCACACCATTCTTGATACAGGCCAAGATGCCACTGGCCTTCTTGGCCACCTGGGCACACTGCTGGCTCATGTTCAGCCAACTGTCCACCAGGACACCCAGGTCCTTTTCTGCCAGGCAGTTTCCAGCCACTCCTCCCCAAGCCTGTAGCGCCCCATGGGGTTGTTGTGACCCAAGTGCAGGACCTGGCACTTGGCCTTGTTAAACCTCATCCCATTGGCCTCAGCCCACGGATCCAGCCTGTCCAGATCCCTCTGCAGAGCCTTCCTACCCTCAGGCAGATCAACACTCCCGCCTAACACACCCTCATCAACACTCCCTCAGCTGCAGTTCTTTTGGTTACAACTTCCTTTATTCTGCTGGAATGGAACAGGTCTTTTGAATGTATAGGGAGATCATTATTGACATTAGGCAGAAGCTAAAGCAAGGGTTAGTCTTTTTTCCAAGGGGAAAATCCAGGTGCCTTTAATTGCTTTTGTTTGAGTAAGAGAGGAATGTAACTACTGATGAGTCATTTTAAGAGACAGTGCAAGACTCAGTCTTGCAGCACACAACACTGGATCACATCTAAATTCAGCAAGTAATAAACATTATCCAACTGTGAATAAGGAAAGAAATACAAGCTACAGAAGAAACTACTTGGCTGCTGCCAATTAACAGCTTCAAAATTACTGGTATCTCCACGGAAAAAGATCAAACAACTGGACAGAAGCTTCTAAAATTCTGTCTGCCTACAAGTGCGCATCGTACGTTTGATGTCAGAAGATAATCTTTTCAGAACAAGAACCTCTCTGGCAGCTGACACAAAAACATTATGACATTACCTGAATCAGAATTTGGAGGTGTAGTAGATCGACTAGATGAGGCAAATCTGCAACAGGCTGTAAAAAACTTCTGGATATGAACTGACAAAAGATTTCTCCAAGATTCATCTGAGTCATGAAGAAGGATATCATGAATCAGGTACGGAAGCAAAGTTTGACACAAGTCTGTTTTCACCTAGAAAACAATCATGCACAGTAGCTGCTAAGAAAAACAACCAAAAGCCTTTCTTTCTCAGGTTATAATGAAGCTGACAATTACTCAAACAAACATGTAATGCTTGAGGAAGAACATGTAATATGAAAAATGTTAACCACTCAATAGGGCTATGCTGGCATTCAGTTAAAGTAGTCATATAAAGCTCATCTCCGTTTACGATTATCTCTCAGATCTTGTATTTCAAGAGTGTATTTTAAGGCTATCTACCATATCTGACTACGAAGGATCTAAATTATTGTTAAGAAAAAGCAGTAACTTAATAGCAGAAATTACTATTTGCTATCCAGATGAGTAACCATATCTTTTGTGCACTACAGCGCACATACATATTCATGCGTATAATTTAGCTCACCTCACATAGCGGCTTCATTAACTGGAGCACTTCATTTTGCACACCTCCACTGTCCAGTATTGAACTGGTCAGGCGCTTGATCCAGGTCTCATGACTTTCTCCCAGAGGAATCCACAGGTTTGTGTCATCCAAAGTTTCTAAAGGAGCCTCCTTATCATTAGCAGGTACTACAAAAAACTAGAAGGAAAAAAAAATATATATTGCAAATACAAGCAAATTCCATGGCATTTAAAAAAATATACTGCAACCTGCACAGATTAAAACACAGTAAATATTAACTGTGCTTTAATTGTTGACAATATCAATTTTGTTCCTGTAAACGTAAAGTTTTCCAAGGAAAACTGAAAGTATTAAAAATAAAATTTTACTGATAACATCAACAAGGCCACATTAGACATCACATTTAGGTTACAAATCAAAAGTTTGAAAATTAGGAAATATCTGATTTATGGTTAATTATGCACGTCTTTCTTCTGACCTATTTTCCACTAAGTTTTTGCATTGAATGATACTGGAATGCTAAGAAAGAACGTATTAGATAACTGAGCCAGTAATAAAAAATTGTCTAATAATGAAAGCACACAGCTTTCTACTATCAAATTGGTAATTTTCCATGTGAAGTCGTCACAAATGCTGAAACAGGAGAAAGAGATGTACAAAAGCAATCACATTCACAATCAGACTACTGAAAAGTCCAAATTTTGCATTCATCAAAGCCTATCTCAAAAATACTTTCAAATTTTATGTCTTTAAATATGTATTTTTACGTTTTCTCTACCTCATATGCCATATAATAAGGTATATCAGAAGAAGTACCTTTTTCCTAGACGTTCTGAAAGGCTGTAGATAGATTAACATGGGATCAGACTTATTTTTATAAACTTCCCAAAATTCACTGCCAGACTTGGTGGCTAATATGTTTTTCAAACAGGAAACAGCAGCAGCTCTAACATCAATACTGAAAGAGTAACATATACAAGGTCGTTGTTATTAATTTAATTCAGGTGTTTTATTTTCAAAATCACCTGTATAAATGTATGAGACCAACAATTCCACAATCAAACAATGCGTGCATCAAATCAGAAAATTTTGGACTAGGATACGCTATTGCATGTTCTGTTATAAAGCAAAGCCTCAGTATTTTCTCCACAGCGCTGCCATCCTCTACAGCACAGAAAAGACTCCCTGGCTCGAGTCCAACTAGAGAATTTCCAGGAAACATCCAAGCATGACTGGCTAAGTAATCTGAGCCTTGAAGAAGCACACGGTTGGACATTAACAGGTGTTAATAACACTTTCAGAGTGTTACTCAGGTCATTTTAGCAACATACAACTTAATGGCTTGTATTAAGCTTTGAACTAATTAAATTAAGTAAGTATACTCACCAATTATCTGTTAAAGCAGTATTTATTTGAGTTAACATTATGAAGACCCACTGAAGTTTTCTATCTTCAAGTAAGTCCACTGCTTTAGCATCCAGTGCATTTTCAGCACACTGAAGAGCGATGGTGGAGAAATCCATGGGACCTATTTCTCCCAAGCAACTTCCAACAGCCTCTGCAAATGCAGGTAATTTTATAGTCTTATGCACACTAAAACAAGTTCTCAAGCAAAAAAAGTTGCAATTACTATAAACTACTTTTAGAACTGAGATTATTATGGAGTAAAAAGCTGTAAGCATTTATAAATAATCGCTTGAGGAGCTTTATGATTAAAATTACATGTAGACAAATTTTGCAGCTTAAGACTCATAAATAATACAGTTATGCTTTCTGACTCATTTTTCTAGGACTGCCTATGGTTCTGGATTTTGCGGTTTAAATCAGATACGGATTTTATTTTTGCTTGTGTCAGAAAGAGGTAAGTGCCAAAGGTCAGACTCACAGCCACTGAGACTCATTTTCATTCCCTAAGGGTATGACAAATACAAACAGGAGCCTGTGAACACAAACAGTAGCCTGGAAACTCAATAAGAATTAACCTACATTTTACATAAAATGATGTATCAATGCGTTCCTCATTCGCTTTCTAGACAAAAGATTTTACAAAAACACATGACCGCATACAAGAAACAACAAAACAAAACTGACCTTGAAAATAGTTTTAAAAAAGGGATGTTAATGTTCATCAGAAAGAAACAAAAATCTATTTCCCTGCTCTTTCCTTCCTAATGGGCGTGTGTCTTGAAAACATTTCCATTTTCTACAACATTGTTTTAACCACCAGAGCAAATAAAGAACAGACTGAAGACATACAGGGTGTGTTTTGAACTAAATTTAACAAATTGTCTAAGGAAACACAATGCAGAAAAGGCTGAAACTTAACAGCTCACAGAGGTGTTGAAGAATGTATCATACTGAAGTCAACGTGCGCTTCAGCTGCTCAGCGTTTGGAATTATCAGTTATTAGTCTCTTGGACAAATAATATATTAAGCGAAATGTTCTCATTGCTTGTATTTCTGCCTAGTTTAGACATGTCATTTCAGTCAACATCATCTTTATGGAGGCACTCCCCATGTGGGGAAAAAGGGATTTGGATTTTAGCTTTGGATCAAACACTAATCAGGTGCTCCATGTAAACAGTGAGAATAATTTTAATAATACAGAAGGGGCTTTAAGATAGAGACCAACTATTTTAATTTCCACTAAGATATACCTTTCAAATTTTCAGGTAAGTTCTCTTCAATTTTTCTTACTATTTTACAACCTAATAAAGTGACCCATACAACAGCAGATGACGCTTTATTGAGTACAGAAGAGACCAGGGTCTAAACTGATGACAAGTTATTAGCCGAAGCTGTAAGACACAGTGACTCAAGAGAAGACGTATCATCCATTTTAACATTCCCGATGGCTACCTCTGGCAGAAAATGCAAAATAGCTGTGGGAAGGAACATGGAGAACCTGGGGTTTGCAATGACAGCCCTCGGCATTGATCTACTTACCCAGCACTGCTTTTTCACCTGTATGGTTAACCGCCATCTTGCACAGCTGCAGTAAGCTCACCACCAATTTCACTACTACAGAATCTTCTGGCTTTTCTATCATTCAGAAAGAAAAACAAACCCCCAAAATGTCATTGTGCATTTCCAATGTGAACATATTAGAAGAAAACACTGCCTTAGTATCTTTTATCTACAAATGTCAACGTGCATTATTGATGTTGAAGCAAGTTGGTATTGAACAGTACATTAAAAAATTATTCATTTTTCTTATTCATCATGTCTTGAAAAAGATTTTATGCATTTGACTATGCCAAAGAATACCCAAAACCAGAATACATAGAAGTTGTTATTTGCAGTGTTTTGATGTAGAAACAAGAATTAAATACATGAAATATTAGCATTAGTTAGTGTAAGAAAGTTATTTGAAACAGGGAAGTCATATGTGTGAATCCACTGACAGCACTTAAGCTAGTATCATCATTCCGTTCTAAATCTGAATTCAAGGAATATTCCAAAATAAGGCTTTCTGCCAGGAATTTCACAGAATTCGACTAGCTTTCACTTGCCTAAGTAACTATGCCAAATTATAAACTCTTGAAATGGATATTTCCTTACATATTTGATGCCTGCCTGAGTTCTTTTTTAAAAATAAACATTCCAAACAAAATGGTTTTGTCACTTCCAAGAACAAGCTCTAGGAAAAAATATGATGATTTACCAATGTAAAAAAACTAAAAGCAGTATTTGCTGACTGGAATGGAAACCTGGAATTGGGCTTCATGTTTGTTGACATTTTAATAAAAATTAATGCACATGTAGCCAAACTGCAGTAGTTATTTCTTAAATGTCATCTTTCAGCATATAGTTTTATAGCCTTTATCAATAACTGGTTTTTTAATTCTTTTGAAACCCTAAAATAATAGTACTAATAAAGTTATCTGTAAGCGCTTATATAGAGTTTTAGCACAAGACAAATCAGGACACCAGGCCCATCAAGCCTGCTAGCCCACCTCCAACAGAGCAAGAGTGAGTATTTCTTCTCAGGTTTTGCCAGTCAGCAGACTGGGGATTTCTGAGCAGATCTTCATACCTAATAATCTCTATGAGATATGTCTAACTCCTTTTAAGGTCCGTTATGCCACAATAAGTGACAGTAAGTTCCACGCTGTACATATTTGCTTGGAAAAAAATGTGTGGTTTCTCTTGTATAACTGCTGCCAGATAATTTAATCTGTTCTTGCACTGTGATAAAAGTGATAGGCGCTCCCTACTCAGCTTCCTCATACCATTCATCAGTTCATACACCTCTCTGTATTCCTATTCAACCTCTTCTCCAGGCTCACAACCCTCTTCTCTGATGGAAGTTGTTCCACACAAGCCCTTTTTCTAACTCTTTTCAAGCAGAATTTTGAGACTAAAATTGTAAATGATGTTCAAGATATGGGGGACATAATACACTTACACCACGGCTTTATGACAGACTACCGTTCTTCCCCAAATTTTACTTTGTACTTATTTACAATGAATTACATCAGCTCTTTTTAACTTCCCGCCCTGCACACAAACTGATGAAGACTTGATGTAGAGGAGAAAAGTGAAATGGTCTGGCACAAGCACCTGAAAACCAAACCAGGAAAGAACTGGGTCTGGACTGAGGGCTGAAACAGAATGCAGGGATGTGGCAAGGTTCAACTAAACTAAATCCTACCATTTTAAAACTCCTGTGAGCTTTACTTTCTGACACACTATGCCTTTAACAAAATCTAGCTTCATTACATTTAAGAGAGTAGGGAGATATACAAGAAAACTCATTAAGCAGCCATAAAGCAATATACTCATATTATATGATATCCTGGTCATTCACAATCATGAGTCCCCCATGCCAAAAGCTAGAAGGGCATGTTATCTTCCCTGCCATATAACACCTCTACCATATATTATAAATATATATTTATAATACACTCTGCTAAAGCTGCTTCAGATTTTGCATGAATAATAAATGTCATTCTCCTCAGCATGTGAAATTATGATAAGGTTACACTGTTAAAAATACAAAAAACAACACACAAAACATTCAATGTCAAATTAGAATAGGGTTACATTGTTACACACCTAAAACCAGATACAAAAGAAATAAAATACATAATCAAGTGTCAGTACCCTGGAAACTCTTTAGGAGATCCTTCATCTGATCTTTATATTGTTCCAACTGTTTGCGTAAATCATACAGCCCTTCAAGTCGTGTTAAGGGCAGTGAATCACAAACCCCAACTGAGAGAAAGTGATTAATTTCCTGCAAAACAACATTTTGTATTAAGCACATATAACATACAAATAAAGGCTTCAAGTAAAGAAGTGGCTCTCAGCAGTCCACAATGTGGATATTAATAGAAGCAAAATAAGAATGGAGACCTACAAATATCTCATTGTCTGAAACTGGCAATACAAAGAATCCACGTGTCTCATTTAAACCTTTCTCAACTAGACCTATAGCTAGAAAATTGTCTTTCCTTTGAAAGTTTGCATTACAAAAACCACTATGCCATGAGCTATATTTTAAAATATAATTACCTCCAAAAGAGAGTATGATCCTTTACTGTATTTTATTTTCTGTTGAGTTTTTCGCAAATCTTTAAAAGCAGGATGTTCAGGAAAAGGATCTAAGCATTTGATTGCTTGGCACAGACTTTCATTATCCTTATTTTCTATCACCAGATACTTCAACAAGCCTAGGACCTGAATATAAAAAGTAATTGAAAACAAAAAAAAGACAGAGAAACATTTCTGAGCCATATTTCTTACCCAGGTTATAAAGTTTGTATTTCTCCAAGCTCCATTAAATTAAGAACTATGTAAAAAAGTGGTAAGATAATTTATTTACACTGTTAAAAATCAAAAAATATTTAGAGGGTTGGGGAAATCACAGATATATTCTGAAAGTGGTGAGGCGTTTTTGCTACTCTCCCTCCCAAGCAGAAATCCAAGCTTTTATTATCACAGGCTGCAGTTTTATCCTGTCTTTTGATGAAGCTGATTTCAAATACTGGCCAATACAATCATCAGGATATTGGCAATGATTTAGCAACACAGTGCCCCCAAGCAGGCCTTTGGATGATATTAGGACTTTACTATTCTTACTAACTGAAGTGCCAGTAGTTTGAAATCTGGACAAACGCCTAAATGTCTTAATTTACTGCCCGAATCACTGAACTCTGGCAGAATTTGTTGTATAACAGTTCTACAACTTGAATAAATGCTTGCTAAAGGGGTACTATACTTCCTTCACAAAACCACTGCTTTTATGCTTTACTTAAAAATCAATGCAATTGGATATTCAATCCAGGCAGCTTTGAGGAGTCTACAACCTAAACAGTGAGGTTTTTATTTAGAGGCTTGCATTTACCTGAAAATTATTAACTAGCCTCCATTCAATGCTAAAAGAAAAATACAGCGAAGAAACTGAAAAGTGATCACTAGAGAAAGGAATTCCCTGCAGGAGCATGATTTGAGAAAGTTTCATATTTGATATCAGTTCCAATTTCAAAAAAATGTTGAATTGGAAATCTTGTTTCTGCCCAGGGATACCCTGACACGTTGTCTTTGCAGTTGTGCTTGTACAACTGTTTGCACTGAGGTATTATAAAACTGATCATGATCATTAAGCTGGGAAAAAGATTGCCAGGTTATTTTCAGCTGGATCAGCATCGTACAAGCAGGGCTACATTGCAAACACATAGGGTACTGTGGGCTCAGAGTAAGCCAGAAGGCAACCGTGAGGACTGAAGTGCAAAAGCATGCTCTTCTCACCTGCAGCTACTCATTGTAAGTCTCCAAATCCAAGAATATTTCCACCCCCAGCAGAGTGCACATACAAATCATCACCAGATGGAAAACAAGGCTTGTCACACAACAGAAACTGCTTCGTTTTCCTTTGAAGGCCTGTGTTCTACATTTATTTTTAATGATAATTTGTTAAGTACATAGCTGAACTACTGAAATCTGTTCTTTGCACATATTTCCTCTTTGTCCTCTAGACACCTTCCCCTTCCAAAGGTCTTCATCATATTTTCTGTGAAATCACCCGCATTGCTTTGTAGGTAACTGCTTGGCTGCTCGATGTGTTTGTACTGACGAGCTTGCTGTCACCAGTAGTTTAGCAATGCCTAGGTTTTCTCCATCTTTTCCTTAGTGGTACCACTGATTTGGTGCCTCTGCTCAACTAAGGTAACAATTTTTCTGAAACTTAATCTGAAGATTTTAAACCTCTCTCATATTTGGCAGAAAAAGGCACACAGATTCAAAGTAGACATAAAAGACATTACAACAGCATGAAAGCTCTTCAAGAAATCTGGTTTTTTTGAAGACTAAGTAAATAGAGAATTAGAAGGTAAGTGACACAATAATCTCAGCAATTATGATACAAATACATCTCAATCATGTTTAAAGCCATAGGAATTAAATACGTAACAGAATACTTGTCAAAACAGAAGTACCAAAAGTAAAGACACTTTAACAAAAGTGTTACATCCCAAAAAAAATTTTTTATATAAATCTGCAAAGCATTGAAAAAAGGAATTAATATTGAACATGAGTATAGATATAGCTTTAACAACAGTGAACATGAACTAAAAGGCAAGCAGATAAGGAATAGGCAGCAACTCTGAAGTACCTGTTCCTGGATCTCAGACTGGTCCACAGCAAGAGGTATTAGGGTTCCTACAATAACATGAAGGTGGCTCTCCAGAGCATCGTTGCAACACGTAACCGCTGTGTGGCAAACATGATGAAGAAGATCACAACAGAGTGAAAAGCTGCGCATGGATATGTCTCTGACAATAACAGGTCTGTCACAGAAAACAAAAAAGCGAAATTAAAGAAATACAAATCGTCGTTGTCTCAAGTATTAACCTATTATACAACAGGGAAGAATAGGGGAAACAGGCAAATATAAATAAACTTTATAGGAGACACTGATTCTAAACTTTAAAATTTATCAACTCAATCAGCTCTAAGGATTTAGCTCAGGAGACAAAGCAGCATTAAAAAACACAAAATTTGACTGACCACTTTAAAAAATGAAGTAAAGAACTTAAGAGAAAAATATACTCCCAAAAGGAAAAAAAACCCAAACCCAGTATCAACCAAAAAAGGCTTTTAGATTATTATTTGCCAGAACAATGTTGACAGAAACAGAATAAAGTGGAAAACATGTTCTCTGAACCCTCCTCTCTCTCTCACATAACCATTAATTAAAAAAAAAAAAAAAATTAGGTTACAAAGGACATCTGGGGATTATCTAGTCCAGCTTCCTGCCTGAAGCAGGGTCAGCTTCAAAGTCAGATCAGGTTCTCAGGGTCTTGCTGAGCTGAATTCTAACACATTCCTTAGACGGAGAATCAATAGCCTCTCTGAGCAACCAGCTCCAGTTTTTGAATATTCTCACTGAAAAAGACTTTTCCCTTGTGTCCAACCAGAATTTCCCATATTGCAACTTGGTGGGTGCTACCTCTTGTCCTTTCATTGTGCACTTCTGGGAAAAATCCGGCTCTACCTTCTCTACAAGGTATCTTCCCCTCCAGAAACGGGAGACCAAAAATTAGACCAACTCCACTTATCCCCTTGGGGGCCTTCCACTCAGCTCATCCCAGTTTGTCACTATCTCTCACGTCCTGGCTGGAGCACACTGGACACAGCAGTCCTACTGCGGCTTCGTTAAGACTCCAAAGGGAATAACTACTTCCTTCAACTTGCTCGCACAGTTCAGCACAGAGTCAGCTTTCAGTGATGAAGGGCATGCTGCCCACGCATCTGTCTCGTCCTCCGAGACTCCTGGGTTCTCCTCTGCAAAGCTACTTTCTAGCCAGCCAGCTACCAAGCCTGCACTCATGTTATTCCATCCCAGGTGAAAAACTTAGGGGTTGTCTTTGTTCAACTTCACAACATACCTGTTCTCCCACTCCTACAACTAGACGAGGTCACTCTGAATGGCAGCATTGCCCTCCACAGCATCAACTGCCGCCAGCCCAGTTCAGTGCTGATCACAATAAAAAGTCTCATAGTAACAGCATTTACCATAACATCCTTCCGTATTTCAGGGTATGAAATGCTTCCAACAAGCAAAGCAATCAAAAGGACCTGGGGGTGTTGGTTGACAGTTGGCTGAATATGAGCCAGCAGTGTGCGCAGGTGGCCAAGAAGGCCAACAGCATCCTGGCTTGTATCAGGAATAGTGTGTCCAGCAGGAGCAGGGAAGTGATTACTCCTCTGTACTCAGCACTGGTGAGGCCCCACCTTGAATACTGTGTTAATTTCTGAGCCCTCACTACAAGAAAGACACTGAGGTCCAAGGGGACCCCCCTTTCCAAGGGGAAGTCACATCTAACTAATCTGATAGCCTTCTACGATGGCATGGGTTGATGGATACATGAGGGGAGGGAAGTGGATATTGTCTACTTTGACTTTATCAAGGCTTTTGACACCACCTCCCGCATCATCCTCATAGGCAAGCTTAGAAAGTATGGGTTACATCAATGGACAGTGGGGTGGATTGAAAACTGTCTAGCAGGTAGGTCTCAGAGGGTTGTGGTCAGTGGGGCAGAGTCTAGTTGGAGGCCTGTGACTAGTGGTGTTCCCCAGGGGTCAGTGCTGGGTTCAGTCCTGTTCAATGTATTCATCAATGACCTGGATGAAGGGATGGAGTGTACCATCAGCAAGTTTGCTGATGACACAAAACTGGGAGGGGTGGGTGACACACTAGAAGGCAGCACTGCCATTCAGTGTGACCTGGACAGGCTGAAGAGTTGGGCAGAGAGAAACTGTATGAAGTTCAACAAAGGCAAGTGCAGGGTCCTGCACCTGGGGAGGAATAACCCCATGCAGCAGCACAAGTTGGGGGCTGACCTGCTGGAAAGATGCTCTGCAGAGAGGGACCTGGGAGTCCTGGTGGACAACAGGATGACCATGAGCCAGCAATGTGCCCTTGTGGCCAAGAAGGCCAATGGCATCCTGGGGTGCATTAAGAGGAGTGTGGCCAGCAGGTGGAGGGAGGTCATCCTCCCCCTCTACTCTGCCCTGGTGAGACCACAACTCGAGTGCTGTGTCTAGTGCTGGGCTCCCCAGCTTAAGAAGGACAGGGAACTGCTGGAGAAGGTGCAGCGAAGGGCCACAAAGATGATTAAGGGGCTGGAGCATCTTTCTTATGAGGAAAGGCTGAGGGAGTTGGGTCTTCTGTGTCTGGAAGACAGAGGGGGGATCTCATCAATGTTTACAAATACTTAAAGGGAAGGTGCGGGGAGGAGGGGGCCAGTCTGTTTTCAGTGGTGCCCAGTGACAGGACAGGAGGTGACAGGCATAAACTGGAACATAGGAAGTTCCATCTGAACATGAGGAGGAACTTCTTTCCTTTGAGGATGGCAGAGCTCTGGAAGAGGCTGCCCAGAGAGGTCGTGGAGTCTCCAACTCTGGAGACATTTCAAACCTGCCTGGACGCCATCCTGTGCAACCTGCTGTAGATGGACCTGCTCTGGCAGGGGGTTGGACTAGATGATCTCCAGAGGTCCCTTCCAACCCCGGTGATGCTGTGAGGTGCTGGAGCGTGTCCCGAGAAGGGCAACAAAGCTGGTGAGAGGGCTGGAGAACAAGTCTTATGAAGAGAGGCTGAGAGAACTAGGGCTGTTTAGCCTGGAGGCTGATGGGAGACCTTATCACTCTCTACAGCTACCTGAAAGGAGGCTGTAGCAAGGTGAAGGTCAGCCTCTTCTCCAATGTACCAAGTAATAGGACAAGAGGAAATGGCCTCAAGTTGTGCCAGGGGAGGTTTAGATTGGATACTAGGAAAAAATTCTTCACGGAAAGGGTTATTAAACATTGGAACAGGCTGCCCAGGGAAGTGGTGGAATCCACCACCAAACCATTCCTGGAGGTATTTAAAAGACATGGAGATGTGATGCTGAGGGCCATGGTTTAGTGGTGGTTTTGCAGTATCAGGTTGATGGTTGGACTTGATCTTAAAGGTCCCTTCCAACCAAAATGATTCTATGATTCTACGATTTTAATTTGCACTTAAACTCAATTACATTTAGGTGAATAACTGTCTCAGAAATCCAAAGCTAACCTCAAGTAAGAAAATATCTCTAGTCCTTACAGAAGTTAAGAATCTGTTTACATCTTAAACCTGATGAAGTACCAGTTTTCTCAATCTGAAGACAAGCTAAGATAATGTGTACCGATTCTCACTCATTTTGTTAGCTATTTATTGGTGAGAATGTAAATGTCATTACTCTTTAACTCAATCAGCATATTTTATTTGGCATGTGCTTACTTTGTACTTAAGTCCAGAATTTGAATTTTACTCCCATATCTTCCAAATTCCCAAACACCCTTTCTGTCATCAAAATCTCCCAACACTTCTTATTTCTACAATTTGATAGATACAAAATTCTGCAGTATAGTGAACATTTAAATACAAGGATAGCACAAAACATTCCACATTTTAGTAAGAGTTCTAAATTTAAATTCCAAAATTATGACAGACAATTTAGTTTTTTCTTTCAGCAAATTTAAATTATTTCTAAAAATGAATTAACATCTACTAGCAATACTGAAATGTAAGGTTACAAGAACAAGGGAGCACAGACAGGAAGAACAAGATATAATTACCATATTTACCTGCTATTGATGTGGTGAATCAGGGTGTAAATTACATCTCTGAGGACAAAAGCCCATGCTCCTCCTAAACCGTCTTTTATCTCTTTAAGTAACAGACTAACAAACAAGTGATAAATTATAAGAACTCTGTGTTTCTTGTAAATGTCGTTTGCATCTGATGCATGCTTACAAAGGGCTAGAAGGATTTTCTGGAATGAATCCTAAAAATGAATAAACTAAAAATGAATAAACTAATAAACTAAAATAATTCATAATGCCAATACAGGTACACTTTATATCAAAAAAAACCCTTAAGTGATAGATACATACATTTTTATAAAGGACATGGACAAAAAAGCTGTATTATTTTTACTGCTTTAAACAAACGAAAGACCTACATAGAAACCAATTCTTTAAGCAGAACTACCCCATACCTCCTAATTTTCTTCCTTTTTTCTCCCCCACACATTTTTCAGAAAACCAAACAGTTATGGCAGTTTTCACCACCAGGAGAAACACCAAATAAAAACAATTATGTTCATACATAAAGAATGTATTATCTCATAGAATATATCAATATAGATTGTAACTGTTAAAACTGCAACTTAAAAAAACCCCCAAACTATCTTAAAAGTACCAGTCAGGTTGTGTTACATTCTAAAGAATTTACTCTGATGGCTGGCAATATTAACATTTACAGTGAAAAGATTTTGACAAACATGGTCCAGAAATTTTTTTTTTCTTATTTTTAGATTGTTTATGGATAGGCAAAGTAAGTCGTTGACAACATATGTAATAAACCAGCAAAAACTTTGAAAAGACACATTTCTAAGGAATGATGTTACAAGACAGTAACATGTCTGTGTTTTCTTGCAAGGACTGCAGTTTTATAAGCCTTCATATTTGCCTTTAACAACTAAAAATCAAATGTCTAAAAATATCACAGATTATAACATTTCACACCTTCACTAAGGGAAGCAAACTTTAATATCGCAGTTTTAGATTGTATTTAGACAAAATTGTCCAAATGTAATTATTTTAGAATTTTCTTCAGACATATGCCAAAGAAATAAATTGCATCTAAACTGTGTCTGGCACACATAGATTTCCCCAACCTTTAAAATAATCCTCTCTATTTATATGTTATTTTATGTGTATTATATAATTAATGTAATAGTTCAAGCATGTAATTTTTGCAAGGCTACTGTGTCCCTGAACTTAGGACTTTTTCCATTTCAGAAGGCAAACAAAATAACAGAAAGGTTTCTAAGGTTTTATTTTTTCCTTATATATACCTGATGAAAATGTCTAATTAAACCAAAATGTACCCATAAAAGACATTTTCTATTATACAGAAAAAGAAAATCATCATTACATACTTACAGGGTTTTTAGAAAGAACTGCTACAAGACTTTTTAATTTGCTTTTGTGACAGTTGCTAATATAGTCCAAGGTTGCCTTAATCACATAAGATGGAAAATGAGGAGGATTAGGAGCGGGATCCAGTTCCCTAAATGAGTAAGAAAGAGATTTTTTTTCTTCTTCAAACCCCATGCATTAAATAAGTCTCATTGAATAAACACATAACTCCTAGGAAATCTGTCCTGCTTGCAGTAAGAAGCACCAAAAGCATCCAGCAGTGACACACATCTTATTTTTAGCTGTCTGTTGTCTCTCTATAGTAGCTTTTCAAGTTGTACTTTCTTTTATTACTTTTTGAAAGACCATATTGCTAAAAACCCACACATTTGTCTCATCTCGGGTACTTTGCGGGAAAATCTAATGGTAAATCATGGATAAAGCTTCTCAAACAGTTTGAGAAAAAACTAATCATGAATCTCCTCATTATAAAAAAAGGGTGGTCAACTTTGCTGGGACTTCAAAAAGAAAAGAAATGCATTGTGATAGTAATAAACCAGCAAAATCTAAGTTCCATCACTCTTATTCTTACCATTCCCTTCTTAGAAAGAAAAACTTTGGTTACAAGCAGATACCACAGTCCATTACTAAACTCACTGAAATAAATTTCTTTTATAAAGTTCTGAAATCCTCAGCCATTCAACCTTAGGCAGATTTTCACAGAAATGCTTTGGTTTCTTTCAACTTTATATTTCTACAATAAAAGTATCT
Source organism: Chionis minor (assembly GCA_013398295.1). Classification (NCBI taxonomy): domain Eukaryota; kingdom Metazoa; phylum Chordata; class Aves; order Charadriiformes; family Chionidae; genus Chionis; species Chionis minor. The sequence goes on from VZSF01002827.1 coordinate 893,862, forward strand.
TCTTCAATAACTTCAGAAACTGTAATGCTTTCCAAATAGTTTGCATCTAAACACAAAAATCTGGAGAATTATTTCCCGACATAATTGTGCAAATAGTGATGTTTTTATGGCGACAACAAAGACTGAAAAGCTCATAAAAATGAAGATATTTATGGCATTAGAATATTTACATTAATTAGGAATTCATTTATTTGGCATTGCTTAAGTAATCTCCTCACCAAAGGCAAGAGCTGCCACTAGCCACTACAAGAACTGTTAAGAAACGGTTTACTTCACTTCTCAGTGACTTCTAAATATTTAAATATCTTCAAAAGAATCACTTTAATTTAGACAAAACTTGACCAATTTTACAGAGAGGGCAGTCCATCTAAATTTGAACTAATCCAAACTGACAGTGCCATAGTCCAGTTCACCTACATACAACAGCATTCCCTTGCCCACGCATTCATTATTTACATTAACGGAAGTATTATGGAGGTCCTCCTTACTGATACTGGGATGTGCAAAAGCATGTCTGTGATATATCATTATTAAAGACAACAAAATCCTTTAATTTGCAACTTTCAGGACACCTCTTTTTATGTTTGAAGAGCATGTTTTAATGCACAATATTATACAAATACATTCAGCATTTAGAAAATCTACAAACACATACCTTATGTATTTACTTGGACGAACTCCTTCTTCTACTGTGGTATCAGGTGGTTCATGGAAGGTCATCAACAGTTCAACCACAATCTCTGGTAAGTTATTATGAGATAAATTGTCAATTTGCTAGAAGAAGAAAAATAATGTTTTAATAAGAAAAAAATATTTTAGCCAAAATAATTTAATGTTTCTTTTCCTTCTGAGAAAACCTGTTTTTTCCAATTTACTACAGTATAAAAAAAAAAATGTTTAATTTTACTACTAGTTCTGAATATAGAGTCGTCTCCAGGGAAGACAGCTCCTCATAAAGCATTAACAAAGTATTTTAAAAGGCAAACACAACTGACTTAAACAGATATATGGCAGGGAAACTCAGACTTGTATAATGAATGGTAAAAAAAGATTTATTACATTCTGAAAAAAAATGTATTTCAAGTCAACTGTCTGCCTGAAAGGTTCTATTGAACGGCTACTTGAAAACTTTAGGATAAAAATTCAGCTAGTTTGGCTTTATGAAAATAATAATTTTATATCTATAAACTTGAACTGTTTACATTATTACAGAATATATAAAAGTTTCTTTCAGGTCTGTTAAATGCCACAGAACTCAATTTACACATTTAAAACAACTACCTGTTTTCCTAAGCAGTTTTCATCTTTAAGCATATCGTAGACTTTAGAAGCTGTATGTCTCTGCTCTGCTACTTCACTCTTTCCATGGCTTTGACAGGCAAAATATGGGAGGATATTCACAAGTATCTTTGGAAAACAGTCTGCTAGAACCTCCCTCCAGTCCTTTTCAATCTTGTTGGCAAGTGATTTCACATCTTCAAATTGACTTCTAATCACCAGGTGTGGAACCAAGACTTTATAACAAGACCTACACGTAGTAAATACATTTCCAGAATGTCCTTGAATTGGATTTTTAAAAAATCTTATGCATTATATAGCAAAAACCATTCCCCGACTGGACAACTAAACTTGTAATTACTATTTAGCTACTGCTATACAAAAAAAATCTTACCAGGATAAATATTATTATATTTACAAGATACTCGGAATACATTTTAAAAGCTTTCAAAATGTTATCTTACAACAAAATCCTGATGCATTACTGTATTTAGGAATTTGAAAACCTGTGTCATAATTGTAAATAAATCTAAATGAACTGCTTTCATACAGCCAACGTACCTGTAGAATTCCTCAAGACTAGTATAGTTCAGAAGAACATAAGGAAAAGCAGACAGGCTATATCCACTGTCATTTATTTTCAGCCACTCCATCACCAAATAGTCTAAATGCGATGCCATGAAGTCTTCTATACTTTTATAGCCAAAAATGTCAGATATTTTTTTCAAAACCTGTGCATGAAATAAGACTGCAGAAATAGCACGCAGAGTACATGATATCGCCCGCCCCAGCCTTTTAATGAATATTTGTATAACTCAGCTCCTATTTAACATAAGCAATTTTTTTGTTTGTTTGTATCACCGTATCTCGAAAGAGTGCAATCTGGGAACTACAACTACCCTGTATGAAGTGGTATGCAAAGACAGGACAGCCAGTACACACTTTGAGGGGTAGATCGTGTGCAAAACCAAGAGACAATGAATAGAAAGGAAGGATAAAAAAGAGAGAATACATGCACTAGAAAAATGACTGTCATGAAAGGCCGCAGTACAAACAGCAATGATTTCAGTACGCCTTTGTGTAATTCAAAGTATAATTCCACAAGACAGATACCATCTTCCAATACTTTGCATTTATTTTACATATTTTCCACACTGGAAAACTCACTTTACTTCCACTGGGCAGAAAGTTTTTTTTAAAATGAGATCTGCAATCTTCAATGTATAAAAATCTATTCGTATTTCAGATCTGTGCTTTTAACATACAAGACTTTACCATTACAATTGCCTTTTATGATGTCATTATTTCTACGTAGGTCATTAAATATAATTAAAAATTAATCCAGATATTGAAGTCCCACGCTAGTCATGGCTTCACAAAATTTAACAACTCTCAATACTGACAAAAGTATTTTGTACTGTTCCGATTTTAGCCTGATGTTAATTTATAACCTAAATACAAAATGGCATTTTACACTTGCCTTTTTCACAAGCTGAGGATCTAATCCATTTTCCTTCACGGACTGGCAAATAGCAAACAAAGCTTGCTTTTCACAGACCGGACTGCAGCACAGAACCATGGTTATAAGCATCAGCAAACCCGCTTTTCCATTACACTGTTTGTCCAAAAGGTCTTCAGGAGTTGCATCACCCCTGACCTGCAATAAGAAATAATGAAGAACTTGTACAAATATTCTGTTGAAGCAATCGCCTAGATAATAAATGAGCATAAATCATTTAAAATTAAGCGCACTGACATGAATACTGCTGAAAATCTTGCTTTGGTTGCTTAAAAATTACTTCCTCCAGCTGTCTGCTCCATTACTCAACCAGAAGTTACTGCCTCCAGCATGCCAGCACACGTGCCAATAACATCATACACTCCAGTTCATATTTCAGTATCAGCAGTTTAAACAAAGGCAACACACTTAACAGAGAAACGAGGGAGGCATTGACAAGACAAGTCTCCTTTTTGCTCCTCCCTGATGCACATAGGAAAGAACTGCCTTGTGATCCAAGTGCGTTCTTCCCCTGTTAAGGCATGGTGTTGACAAGCGATGAATATTGAATAAAAGAACAAGGAACTGCAATGAAAGGGTAGAAGCTAACAGACAACAGCCACAAAACTGGGAGCCAAGGCAAGAGAAATGAGAAGAGACGACGAAGAGCTGGAGGTGGCAGTTGAGGGGGGTGAAATGAGGTGAGGGAGGTGAGGCCCCAGCAGCGAGCCCAGGCTACAGGACAGCAGGCAAAGGGAACAGAATGAAAGCACAGTAGAGAGATGACATCCAGATAGATGACAGCACGATGACAGGAAAAAAAAGGAAAATGTAGATGACAGCGTGGTAGCAAGGAAGGAGGAAAAGTGAAAGACACTAACAGAAAATCAGCAGTTAAAGAAATTCCACAGTAATATACACCATTGCATTTCCAGTGACTGCACTGAGGTAAAACTTAGCCTTCACTTGGAGTTCCTTCTGAATAGCTTAATTTTTAAAGCAAATTTTGGGGTTGTGAAAGCCACTGCTCTAACAACACTGTAAATGTGACCTTACTGAAGTTTACAAATCTGATTTTACCCTATATAAACACATAATTTAATTTATGTTGCCTCTTAGACACTGCTTACATGTTTTCTAGAATATCAAGGCTCCGTTTTTCTTTGATTCTTAAGTGTTACAGTACCGAAACCCACAACAACAAACAGTATGACACAAAAGAGCAGTTGGGAACATACAGTGAAAAAGTTTACAAACTTCTAATGTTGGCAAAACAGTGACTGACTGGATGTGTAAGGAATTTCCTGACTACCACCTTGTTTCACCGCCTCAGATTATCAGAAGTCCAGAAGAATTAATGTTCTCGGAAAACTAAACACGATCATTTAAAAAGTCATCTTATTCATAAAATGAAAACTAGGCAAAACTAATGACTAGATATTGGTACCAGATTTCTCATTCCTTCCTGAACTCTGAGATACACATTCTCAAAAGCCTTTTGCTGCAGCTTCAAGGGAAGAGGTTTTGACATTCCAGAAGAATCTCTCTGTTTCACATCCTGAAACAAACTTCAAAAAAAGAACAATAATTATTAGCATAACATTTAGTCTACAGAATTACTGCATATTGTGCATATCAAATAATAAGATTCAGATCTTCTGAATATCATTATTTTCTTCTTAACTTTCTTGTACAGCAGTCTTTCTTTCCTCTCCCTCAAACATTATCAGTAACACTAAAAGTATCTGTTGGGGTGAAATGGCAGAGAATATCCTGAAAACATATAAAAGTTTCCCAATCTCTGGCAGTGCAGGAAGCCAAACTTCAGTTGTCCATCATAATGGAACATTTCATGTCATAAAGTGCTTTGGGAATATATTTATTGAACAGATGTATATATAAAAAGAGTTTCTCAAAGAATTTATTTTTTGTAGATAAAGGCCCAACCCACTTTGCCCTTTGTAACCAAAATGGGAAACCAGAGTGGATCAGACAAAATGCTACTCTAGCCATCTCAAAGTGACTATTAGCAAATACCTACAAAAGACCACCATATGCTTGTCTTGTATACATAATAGTTCCTTGAATATAGTATAACCTTTGACTACAGGTGACCTAGGCAGATCATGAGTTAAAAGTGGTGATCATATTTAATACCTTTCAATGATTTCCTTTTTCATGAATTTGTTGCTTTTTGAACCCTTGTAAACCTCCAGACAGTTGAAGATAGTAGGGTAACACTCAGGACAACTGAACATTGTACAAAGTAAACCCTATTTTCTTAGAATCCTGAACCTGTTAGCTTCACTTGATGTCCCCCTGCCTTTAAACTGGAAGAGTGTCAATCTTCACTTTGGTTGGCTCAAGACTTCGTAGAGTTATACCTCCTGCAATTCAACTCTTTTTGTGCTGAAGGACTCCAGTTTATGCCACCTACAGGTATGCATAAAGCGTTTCATACTTTTGAACATCCCTCCTCTACTCCTATTCCAGCTCAATTACATCCTTTTTGATGTACGGAGAAAGAACTATATACAGTATTCAAAACACAAGACCATTTAGAAAAGTTTTTATGCTACACAGTGTACCTAATATATTTCTAGAGGATAAACAATTATTTCCTATTCAAGTTCTGCACAATAAATTTAGTGCAAAAATTGCTATCATATATAGTTTCTAATATATATATTGTTTATCTCTCTCTCTGTATATATATATATCTATCTATCTCACATCACAGCATAACTGAAATGTAGACAAAGTTTGAACACCTTATCCAAAGTAACTTGGTAGGCCTTTCTATTCCATCAAGATTAAAGCCCCAACTGAAAAGAGCTACTATACAGTAGCAGAAATAACACCCATTTAAATGAAGTTAAGTGTTATTCTTATAAACAGAAAAAAGATCTACATTATCACCTGGTAATCGACTTCGCAGCAAGAATGCGAACTTGATGGTGACTATCTGCGAGAAAATGTGGGAAAGCATCACTCACGGGTAGATCTTCATTTATCACATTAAGGATCGCCCACTTACAATGAGGATCAGCCTAAAGAAAATTAATATTGTGGTTTAAAATACACAGAAGACCTACAATGCAATATACACTGATGTATGCAAAAAATCTTTAGGTACTGGTTTTGAGTACATACTCAACACGCGAATGGATGTCAGAAAATCTGGGATTACCTCAAGCAGGGCTTTCATGCAGTTTAAAAGCGCCACTCTTACTGGTGCTGTGCACTTCCCTCCTTGAGCTAAATGCCTAAAATAAGAAAGATTTAAATAAAGGAAAAAGTTGCCAACAATTTTGAGAAAAAGTCGAACCAGTTAGTTTCTGCTGCTCACAGTTTATTCTTTCGTGCTCAAGAGGCATGTCTGGGAGGATTTGACTTTGTTATTGGTAATCTACTATTGTAAACAATATTAATCTTTGGTTGCTGAAGTTATCGCTTGTTATAATTACTGATGCAATTCAGAGTACAATCAGTCTTTGTTAATACACAACAGTGTAGCACTTATTGTTCTAATACTATCTTAAGGACGATACGATTCTTTGCTACAAATACAACACAACACAGAAAATCTGGAAACGTAAATGTTGGATAAAGTCATCATAGGATATCAAGAGCAAGACACACAATAGCACTGCAGTCTTCACACTGATAGCATAGTTAAAAATTTTATGCCTGACAGACTTCTGCATTAAATAGATAAAACATACCAAAAGGCTCCAACAACCGTCAAAAATTGTCCTTGGGCATCCCTTGTCTCTTCAGCATGTGGATTGGACTGGGCCAACCCGACTGCTATAGGAAGCAAATTGTTTAGGATTACTTTACAAACTTCTTGATCTCGACGATATGAAGAACACACAGTACTGTGAAAGAAAGAAAAAAAAAAATCTTGAAACACTAAGCAGCCTGCAAATCCTCTAGCTGTTGAACTGAAATAGCTCCAATACATGCTGAACAGTTTCTCTCTTACGAAAGAGGCCTAAGAAGCATAAGAACATCGTCTTCAGGCAAGTGGTGTTCTTCAATAGGGAGCTCCTTCAAAAGGACCAAGTACTGGGGAATAAACAAAAGAAAAAAGAACCAAAATGGAAAATAATACTTAAGAAAATAAGTAGACAAAAAGAAAAACTATAAAACATTTTCAGTAACTCTTACATGAAATCACACAGCGTCAGCTCTTACGTGTTAGACTCTGACCATCTTTTCACGCAAAGACTGTCAGACAGTAATAGGGCTCATGAAATTTTTGGTTTTGGCACTCAAAAATATTTCCTTTGTAAACTAAAATGCAGATTCTACTCTACTACAGAGACCATTTCTAGCTATTTAACAAATAATTAATAATAAAGGCAAGATGTTCATACTTCTCATTTTCAATCAACTTCAATCTTACAAATTCTAACTGCTCTTTCCCTGACGGCAGCACACTTCAAAACACTAAAAGTAGCCATTTTAATGTCTTCTCAGGTGACCGATGACAAGAATAAGACAAGAATATACAACTGACCAAGAATATACACATTTAAAAATAGTACAAATACAAAGGTGTGTCTGCTGTAAAAAAAGCTCACACTCACCATACGCAGGTGCAATGGCTTAGCACCATCAAAGACACTGCCGTCAGCAAGCGTTAACAGCTTCCTCTGTATATCAGAGGCTCGGAAGCTCACTGTGTGAGTCTGGACTGTTGTTACACAAATACATAAGAACCGCAGAATTTCAAGGAGAAGTAAATCCTGCTTTGTCAACTGTTCTTCAGCTAATGGGCTCAAAGCACCTGAAAATAAGATTTTCATGTAAGAAATGCTTCTCCCCAGACAATAAAGAAGTTTGTAACATTTTCAGTATTCGCAGAACTAATGTAAGTTCTCAGAGCAGAGAGAGTACTAGCAATCTTTAAGTTTGTTATTGAGCAGTTACTGCATCAGTAACAGCTTCTTGAGTGTTTCACACTTCTACAAAGGCCCTCTCTAGAACAGAGGCTTTTAATTTTTTGTGCCCATACATCTGGCTGCTTTCTCCATCAAGGTTACAATGAACTCAGCAGAACCATCTGTAGCTGTGTTTTTTTGTGTTGTTAACTATAACTTAGGATACATTTTAAATCATGGATTCAAAGCTTACCCAAAATTGAATTTATGACAATTGCCACTACGTTAATATCCTCACTGAAATTTCAATTATAACCTGAATGAAATAGTTACAAATGGCATTTTCCGTCACATTTAGAACTCTTGTAACTTTCTGCAATTGCAAGCTTTATTTACTAAAATTATTTATCAGGTGGTTGGAGAAGATACTTCTAAAGACACTTAACCAACATGGTGGGGAAAGCAGACCAGCTACTGTTTGTGGCATTAATATAACACCCTGATTTCCTTCTCATTCAATAATAAACGGAAGGCATAGTCCTGATTAAAAACTAAGAAACACACAATTTTAATAAAGAATTGAAAACAAAAAAGAATATCAGTACTTGTAGCTCCTAACAGGAATAAACACACAGACTCATGCTCCTGTCCCACTGCAGGTGCAGAGATGTAAGAAAGCTGACCTTGTCAAGAATTACTGATTAGGAAAGGGAGAAAAGTTAAATAGGACTACTTTTAAGAAAATGAAGCACAGCGTAATGAGAGACAGGTATCCTATAGACACACTTTCTAGTCTCTTCTTTGTCAAAACTTCTGCCTGACTTTGAAAAAGTTAGCTAGTTTCTGTTTGCATTTTACTATTTATAAAGCAAAAAATAAACTTCTCCTTTCCAAATGAGCTAGAAGACTTCATTAACATATTTAAAACACTAATGAGCTACAGAATAATTATTATTGTTTAGGAAGTACCTGGTTCAAACATTACCTGCTTCAACTATTAATAAAACAGTGTGATTTTGCATCTCACTGTCTTTCAAACAAAGAGCAATGTGCGAAAATAAGGTTTTGCAAACAGTTGTGGACAAACAGAAGACTTACCTGTTATATTTTGCATCTCACCAGGTTCATTTGTATCACTGATGTCAGCCACAGAATGATCATCAAATAGGTCACCAGGCACCTGGTTATCTACTTCCATTATACTTTCCTCAGGATCGTTCCCCATTAGATCCACTTCTCCCAGTTCACTTGGTTTTCCAGTAAATGCCATCTGACAAAAACACCACATCCTTTTAAAGCTGGCTTTTAAGGACAAGAGAAAAACCACAGGCATAACACAAGGGAAGACACTACAGTTTCCCAGTGAACTGGAACGGGTGAAGACAACAAGGGCTACACTGCATTGACGACTTTCATCCTTTGGAATAAACCTGTCTCCTGCATGCGTGAGCTGTTCGATTTGAACTGTTCTCTCGAGGACACAAGCTTCCTAAGACACATACTAGACTCCGAGTTTCAGATGTTGCCAAGGACATTGTTAGTATTTGAAAAACAATTCTCTACAGGGCTCACAAACTTCTCACTCTACTTCATAATTACAGAAAAATGAAAGCAAGGCATATGACCTTTCTGAAGGCACACTCCTTACTACTTTTGCTACCAGACGACAAGTTAACAGAAGGTCAAACTCTCAGCTTCTCCTCACCTCAAAAAACAAAGGATTTTGCCTCCCTAGACAAAACTACAGGCCAATGTGCCAAAAAGAGAAGCTTTAGGAATTGTGCTATTCACAGTGATGTGCCACCTTATTACTTTGGTCAGTGAGAAATGAGAGTCATTTACAGTTAGAAGATGTAATATCTATATAATAAATACCTTTAAAGTGTTTTAAGGCATATAAGTCCATCAAACTACAAAACAAAAAGAAGCTTTTAAAACTTTACAAGTGCGTTAAAGTTACGTGTCATGTGTTATAGAAATTCCTTCTGTGGCATAAAATCTGTATACACTTTAATACAATATTAAAAAATTTCAAAAAATAACATAATTTGTTTTTTAATGCGAGCTGGCATCCAAACCTTCATCAACTGTTAGCCATCTGCTCTCATTTTTCTCCTACGTCTCTGTTCAAATGCTAAATAAAAATGTTTCCAGTTATGAATTCTCTTTTAAACTCGATGTATTTCGATTTATTTTTTCAGTAATAAGCATCTCATTTAGTTTGACTCTAAATTATTATACTGTAAAAAAACCCCTCTAATTGAAGAGCACTGCATTTAGAAACATACAGTATGTACTTACCAGATTTTTGCAAATATCTACAAGATCATTCATAAATTTTGATGTTAACAAATGCAGGAATATATTAGACAGCATCCTATTAGCACTATTCTGTAAGAAAGCAAGATGTGCAGATAGGTTAATTAATTTTTTTCAGGTACTATATGTATGATATGCAACTTTGCGGTCTCATTAACAAAGAAATAGAAATTACTGTATAAACTTTACCTTGGTACAATTGCACAAGCAGTTTGTACACTGCAATATCAAAGTCCTCAGTGAGTTGATCTGGGCATCTTCATTTAGTTTGTTTTTAGACTGAGAAATGCCTTCTCCAACATAATGAATGAGAGACTAGTAAAAATACAGCACAGTTAAAATACCTAAGTTAAACGCGTTTATACATTGACACGTACACAGTACACACACAGACACAAAAGGACATGATTCTCATTCACGTTCATTCATACTTTCTCACTCATACAGCTGTGATATCTACAGTGTGCATCAGTGAGTTTGGACTTTTTTTTCCTTTGCTCTTTTTTTCACTCATTCTGCTCCAGAAGTGACAAAAAGATGGCCTAGACCTGCCTGAAACATCGATATTTTCATCACAAAAGAAAAATACAGCATCCCTCTATAATGTTTAAGTTTTGGGTTTTCATATTTAAGTAAGAAACCGCCTTAGATATTAGTAGTAGGAATAATAATAATAATGGCAGCTGTATCCATACCAGTATAAATTGTCAAATGATCTTAACAAAGACCTACAAATGAAAGCACTTGTTATCCTCTAAGTAGTCCTTTGTCCACGTCTATGATATTTTATTTCTTTCTAAAGGGGTGACTCAGAAATGTATCAATATTTAGAATACTCTCCAGTGCAAAACTGACGCTTTGCTGTACTGACAGAATTTCAGTGACTCCACTCTTTCAGCAGCAGTAACTTATTTAAACCTGTCTCAACTGTCTTTTCTTAAGCAGAAACCAGTGGAAATATCCATGCTCTCAAAATGTGTGAATACGGATAGAAAAAATTAAGGATAGAAAAAAATATTCTATAATGTAATGGTTTCTTTCATTTTTAAATAGCTCTCAAATGCATTGCTGCTTACCTTAGCGGTCTGGAACAACTTTGATTTACAGGCATCCTCCTCTTTAAATATACCAGTGCAGCAATAGCAACCAAGAACACCAATCAAGAGACTGACACATCGGACAAGGTGTTCTGCAGCAACAACCTTAGACTGAACCAAACACACATCATAAATACCAGTGGTTCATCATCAAACCTTTTTAGCAAAATACTGAATTCTTTGCGGTCTTAAACACCTTTATATACACATTTCACCAAAATTAATGAAGATTTGCATCCGAGTGTTTTGCATTGCAGTTGCCCCGGCTCCCTAACATGTCCTTTTGGCTCTCCATGTTACAGCATCCTCCGTATGTCCCATGGCCCTTATGCTTCCTTCCTCCACAATGCTCCGAATTCTCCCTCTCCTTTAGATGCCATCATCGCAATACGTAACACTGCTCTGGTCCAGCCTCTTGCTCACAGCAGGGTCAGCTCTGAGGTCAGAACAGGTTACTCAAGGCTCGACCCAGCCAGGGCAGGAAAACCTCCAAGGATGAAGACTGCACAGCCTCTCAGGCAGGACAACCCGTGCCACTCCCTGACTGTCCTCATGTAGGTAAAACTCTCCTCACACCCAGTGTGAACTTCTCTTGACTCTGCCTGCTGTTCCTCCTCTTCCTGCAATACACCACTGTGAAGAGCCTGGCTCTATCTTCTAGACAATCTTACAGGCACTGGCAGGCTCCCTCAAAGCCTGTTAGGTCCCCCCAAAGCCACCTCTGCTCCTGGCTGAACAAGCCCAGCTCCCTCTTCCAGTCTCCTCACAGGGCAAGTGCTGGAGCCCCCACCATCCCAGTGGCCTCCACGGAAGGCACTACATGTCTGTTTGTACTTGGAGGCCCAAAACTGGATGCCATATTTCAGATGCCTTCTAAAGGCATCGAGTAGAGGGGCAGAATCAGTTCCCTTGAGCACTGGCTGCGCTCTTGTTAATATAGCCTGTGTCTGCAGCTTTCTTTACAACTACTCCTTTACACAGCTGCCTTTTTTTACAAAACCTAACTAATTTGAGACCTCTATGCCCCAGGTTATCTTGGCTGAAAACCGCCAAATGCCAGCGTTACAGGGGCACAGAAGTTGAAACCAACACCACAAAAAGCAGGTAACAATGGTTTATGTGGCAACTTGGCACATACTTCCACTTCTCTACGGCTTCTACCTATTCCCACACAGTTAGGAAAACTATGGATATTTTGCCAATGATGTAAAGAAATACAAACTTCTATATTTTGTATGATTGATAATGGCAAAAGGAATGAAAATCTACATGCTTTGCCGTGACAATGTATTGATTGGGAGCACAAATACAAGGGTGTAACAGTAATTTCTAACTTACCTTAGGAGCATAGCTGCTTAAAAGCTTTTCTGACATTGCTAAAAGACAGTACTCCAGTGTTTCCCTAAGATTTTGGTTGATGGCAAGTCTTGAACCAGTCGCATTTTTATCTGCAACATTTACTGCAAAGTTAGTGAAAATATCCATTTCATCAAATGTTGTCTGCAGATACAGCTCTTCAACACCAGAAAAATCGTTTTCTTCTTTCCCTTGCAAGTGTTGCACACTTGAAGAAGAGACATCATTTTTACTTTAGCAGCCAGTATACAACTTCCAAGTCTTTAAGACTACTACTTATATGCAAGAAATAAACAAAAGAAAAAAATTCTATCTATTATCTAAATTACCTATAGATATCTATAAAATACTTATCAACAAAGAGGAGGAGCTGGAAGCCACCATCCTGCTAGAAAGCTACGACCTAGTTGCCATTACTGAAACTGGGTGAGAAGAATCCCATGACTGGAGCGTGGCTATCAATGGCTACCAGCTGTTCAGAAGGGACAGGCGAGGAAGCAGGGGCAGAGGCATTGCCCTCTGCGTCAGGAAATGGACAGTGTGAAGAGCTGTCTCTGAAGAACAGCCTCAAGCAGGCTGAAAGCTTACGGGTAAGAATTAGAGACCGAGGAAACAAAGGGAACCTCACGGTTGGTGTGTACTACAGACCACCCGACCAAGGGGAGCCCATTGACAAAACCTTCTTTCTTCAGCTACAGGAGGCATCATGCTCACAGGCTCCTGTCTTGCCAGGGGACTTCAAATACCCCGACATCTGCTGGAAAAGTAGCATGGCGAGCTGTAGGCAATCCTGGAGAGTCCTGGAGTGCATCAAAGATAACTTCTTAAGCCAGGTAACAGATAACCCCACCAGAAGGGATGTGATGCTGGACCTGTTGGTCACCAACTCAAGGGAGCTAATCAGGACATCAAGACTGGAGACAGCCTGGGCTGCAGTGATCATGCACTGGTGGAGTTCACAGTCCTGAGGGACGTGGGTCAGGCAAAGAGTTAAGTGAGGATCTTGAATCCACCTCTTCAAGGAGTTGTCAATACGATCCCCTGAGAAACTGACTGCAGAGGCAAGGGAGCAGAACAGAGCTGGCAGATCTTTAAGGACACTTTCCATAGAGTGCAAGACCTCTCAACCCCCAGGTGTAAGCACTGCGCTGTTGTGTAGGGATGGGGTCAAGAAACCAACATGCGGCTGGAGCTGAATTTGGCAAGGGACAAAAGAATAATAAGGAGGGCTTCTACAGGTATGTCAGCCAGAAAAGGAACGTCAAAGAAAGCCTACCCGCCTTGATGAGCAAGACTGGCAAACTGGTAAAAGACAAGAAGAGGGCTGAGGTACTCAACAACTTTTTTGCCTCAGTCTTCACTGACAACCTCTCTTCCCATACCTTTCAAGTGGACGGACTGCAAAACAGGGACTGGGGGAGCAAAGTCCTTCCTACTGTAAGAGAAGATCAGGTTTGTGACCGCCTGAGGAGCCTGAACATACAGAATTTTATGGGACCTGATGAGATGCATCCCAGAGTCCTGAAGGGAATTGGCTGATGTAGTCGCCAAGCCACTCTGGAGAGATATGGATTTGATGCGTGGACTGTTTGGTGGATAAGGAATTGGTTGGATGGTCACATCCAGAGAGTAGTGGTCAACGGCTCAATGTCCAGATGGGGATTGGTAACGAGTCATTTCCCTCAGGGGTTCTATTGGGACCAGTACTGTTTGATATCTTCATCAATGACACAAACAGTGGGATCAAGTGCACCCTCAGCAAGTTTGCAGATGACACCAAGTTGAGTGGTGAGGCTGACACACCTGAGGGAAAGGATGTCATCCAGAGAGACCTGGACAGGCTCGAGAGGTGGGCCCATGTGAACTTCCTGAAGTTCAACAAGGCCAAGTACAGGGTCCTCCACCTGGGTTAGTGCAAGTATCAATACAGGCTGAGGAATGAAGGGATTCAGAGAAGCCCTGCCAAGAAGAACCTGGGATACTGGTGGATGAGAAGCTGGACACAAGCTGACAATGTGTGCTTGCAGCCCAGGAGGCCAACTGCATCCTGGGCTGCATCAAAAGAAGCATGGCCAGCAGGGAGGGGAGGGGATTCCGCCCCCCTCTGCTCCACTCTGGTGAGATCCTACTGGACCATCCAGCTCTGGGGCCCTCAGCACAGGAAAGACATGACCTGTTGGAGTGAGTCCAGAGGAGGGCCCCACAAAAATGATCAGAGGGTTAGAGCACCTCTGCTATGAAGACAGGCAGAGAGCCTGGAGAATATAAGGCTCCAGGGAGACCTTGACCTTATTGCAGCCTTTCAGTACTTAAAGGGGGCTTATAAGAAAGATGGTGACAGACTTTTTAGCAGGGCCTGTTGCAATAGGACAAGGAGTAATGGTTTTAAACTAAAAGAGGGTAGATTTAGACTAGATAAAAGGAAGACATTTTTTACAATGAGGGTGGTGAGACACTGGAACAGGTTGCCTAGAGACGTGGTAGATGTCCCATCCCTGGGAATATTCCAGGTCAGGTTGGATGGGGCTCTGAGCAACCTGATCTAGTTGAAGATGTCCCTGCTCATTGCAGAAGGGTTGGACTAGATGACCTTTAGAGGGCCCTTCCAACCCCAACTGTTCTACGATTCTGTCTTTTTGTGCTTCCAAACTCTGGTTGATCTTTTAATTTCTGAGGTGACTTTTGTTGTGGAATGGGTACTACCATTTTAGCTCTGCCTGAAGAAACCATAAGGAAATATGAAGCCTGCACACACATTGTATGTACTACTGTAGTTCATATAGCAGCATCTTTTTTACGTTGAGATGGTTGACCTCATCCTACTTTACACAACAGGAACAGAAATTCACAAAACCTGTGAAACTAGTATTTTTAACTTCTAGGTAGGAAAGTCTTATCTTCCATCAGAATAAGTTATACACCTTTTAGATTCATTAAGAGGAAACTGAATATAGTCCAAGAGCTTGAATATATGCATCAGAGAAGGATGTCAACAGCATTCACAGAGTGACTCCAAGAGACTCAAGTAACGTGTGGCTGGGGCCACAAATACAGGCGGAGTGGCATGAGGATGTATGGAAGGTAAGCATCTAGCTAACTCTCTACTTAACATCTACCTTCAGGAAAACTCATTAAAATATATGCTTCCTTTAGAATGGAAGATAATGTTAAAAAGCATGAATACATATTTGTGTAATGTTACAAATTATTCAGAAAATATAATTGTAATTACTTAAAAATACCTAATGTACTTATGGCTAAAAAGCCAAATATTTAGCTGTATTGCTGAAGAGAGATGATATACATATTCCTTATAAGGTATTTTATTCAATACCTGATTTCGAGTCTGTAAGCAAGAGACTATTTTAACTTCTGCTTAAAACATCTTAAATTGTAAAAGCACCATTATTTTCATGGAGTCTGAAAGATGTTGTACAGAAAGACGTTAAAGAGCTTGAGGAATTATGCATTTCATCATCTCTGCTTGCTAAAATGACAAACATAAGAAGCTTAAGTATCTATAACGATTGATTTAAAAACATACCATTTAGCATCATTTTGGAAGAAACTCATGGCAGCTCTACAGTTCTTCATTGTAAGGCTCACAAGAATTTTTTGTAACATAAGATGAGGAAAATCACTGTAAAAAAGAAAATTGTTTTGTATTTTCTTGTAATCAGACAAGACATTGGGATTCCTGAAAGGCACCCAAACATTAACCAGATTCACAGTGTAGCTTCAAAGAAGCTTAAGCTTTCACTTAAGATTTCTAACACATAGGTCATGTATCTGCTATGTTATGGACAGGTAAGTAAATTATGTTCCCAGAATGACATTCTACAGTAAGCTTAAAAAGCCTATAAACTCTAGCAAAGCATTAACATAATACAATTCTGCAAAACCACTTTTCCCTGCACAATCTTCCATGTTACAGGGTCAGTTTACATACAAAATTATGCCACAAAGACTTTACCTGCAGAGCACAGGAGGCAACTCTGCACATTCTTCCATTTCTTCCTCCAAATAGCAGGACAGGACCCATTTCATTATTGCCTCCTTTAACACAGAATCCAGATTTCTTTCACAATTATTCTGTTCCATTCCTACATCCAAATTTTTTGGCACTGAATAAGCAGACATCACTAATGCTAAACAACGTACAGCAGAACTGTAACAAAAATGGAACATAGGACATTTGTGAGAAACAACATGGTATTTGTTGATCAGCACTCTAAAGCAAAGTCAGTATTTTTACATGCTCATGGAGCATCAAGTACATAAGCAAGTTAAGGAGAACACATACTGGAGAACTCCTTTATTAGAATCTTTGCATTTTCAAAAGCTACATTTTGGCTATTGCAGACATTTCCTGTCAATTTTAAAGACTGCTTCAGAATACTCATTTCAGAATCAAAATATATCTAGAAAAAAACATACTTTTTAACTTCAGAAAAAATCTCTTTCAGTCAGATTTTAAATTTTTAGTCAGATTTTACATTTTTAGTCAATTTTAAACGTGAAGATGCTTGCCCCTCCTCTTCTGCCTCTGCTCTCAGACTTATGTATGTATTCCTGCCCATTTCAAATGCTTAAAACACAAACATAGGCAGTTCTTAACTAGAAATACAGCCACAACGATAATATTATTTTGAATAACACAGTGGGTTTGGTCGCACAGTACAGCGCAGCGTGAATCAGACACAAAATACTACCCTTGCTTCCCATTTTACCTTGAAGGCTTGCATGCAGGTCCTGAAAATATCTTCCAGAGTTCTTTATCTGTTACAACAAGGTTTCCTTGAATCATAGCTCCAAGTAGCCCAAAGCTCTCCACTTCAATTTGCTGGAAACTTATGCTACGAATAGTAAGTGACCAAATCTTTGCCCAGGTTCTCTGGAGCTCCAACTTGTGGGTGCTCTTCAAATCAGTTTTCTGGTTTTGACACAAAGCTACCTCTGTAAGACACTTCAGCACATACGGGGTCTTTTCTCCTTGGCGCTGCTGAGGCAGTAACTGGTGAAGTACATTGAGTAAGGGAGGCAGCTCACTGTTAGTAAGACTCATGGGATACTTTGATATTAACTGAGCTGTAATCTGTAACCTTGAAAACACAAAGTGAAGCAATAAATGTCAAACACACATAAATTCGCATCTTCAAAAGTAAATGAACAAACTAAGCGTTCCCTGATTGTCATTTCACATTTATACTTTCCAGTATTGAGCTGATTTGTTTACGATCAAAGGTTAAAGATTCAGTATTCCTACTGTTTTTACTTGAAAAGTCTGCATGTCTAGCATCGATATCAATACTAATTTCTTAAAAGTTGAGTTCACTGATTTCTAATAATTTCTTACAAGCTGAGTTCACTGATTTCTGACTACAAGGGAAGAAAATTTCAGGCAATAAAATTATTCTTCTCCTTCTACTGGAGAAAACAGGAATATTACATTATTGCTACTACTACATTATTATTACTATAAACAGGAAACACTACATTATTCACAACATCTCTGCAGATAAGAAAAATAACATTTACCAAATGAACAAAATGTTAAGGTGGGGATGGTAAGCTGGGAGGGTTTTGCTCATCGCAATGGATGCAACTCTACTCAAATGAGTAAATTACAGTACTCACAGTATTTCTTGGGAGGTCGCCACCTCTACACAGAAAGGCGCGTTAACTTCTCAGTCAGATCGTAAATAGCCACTTGGTCTCAATACTGTGAGCAGCAAACACACACACACACACACCTGCCGCCCACCCCAGCTCAGGACCCAGTTCACAAGCAGCTACACTGTTCTGGTATCCTGTACAGCAGTCTCCCAGAAAAGCCAGAAAGACAGAGAGGAACGGTAACAGCAAAGAAACATCCAGTGCAATCTATTTTAGCTAAAAAGTCAACATGCTTGGGCTTCAGTCTATAGCAGGTAAGTCCTGGAAAAATCTAGCTGTGGTCTTTTAACAATGACCTGACTCCCTGCTACGCTCTCTGCTACCGCGTTCCTGTGCAGCAGGCAGTGAAGAAGATGTGTAGCTACANCCAGATGGGGATTGGTAACGAGTCATTTCCCTCAGGGGTTCTATTGGGACAAGTACTGTTTGATATCTTCATCAATGACACAAACAGTGGGATCAAGTGCACCCTCAGCAAGTTTGCAGATGACACCAAGTTGAGTGGTGAGGCTGACACACCTGAGGGAAAGGATGTCATCCAGAGAGACCTGGACAGGCTCGAGAGGTGGGCCCATGTGAACTTCCTGAAGTTCAACAAGGCCAAGTACAGGGTCCTCCACCTGGGTTAGTGCAAGTATCAATACAGGCTGAGGAATGAAGGGATTCAGAGAAGCCCTGCCAAGAAGAACCTGGGATACTGGTGGATGAGAAGCTGGACACAAGCTGACAATGTGTGCTTGCAGCCCAGGAGGCCAACTGCATCCTGGGCTGCATCAAAAGAAGCATGGCCAGCAGGGAGGGGAGGGGATTCCGCCCCCCTCTGCTCCACTCTGGTGAGATCCTACTGGACCATCCAGCTCTGGGGCCCTCAGCACAGGAAAGACATGACCTGTTGGAGTGAGTCCAGAGGAGGGCCCCACAAAAATGATCAGAGGGTTAGAGCACCTCTGCTATGAAGACAGGCAGAGAGCCTGGAGAATATAAGGCTCCAGGGAGACCTTGACCTTATTGCAGCCTTTCAGTACTTAAAGGGGGCTTATAAGAAAGATGGTGACAGACTTTTTAGCAGGGCCTGTTGCAATAGGACAAGGAGTAATGGTTTTAAACTAAAAGAGGGTAGATTTAGACTAGATAAAAGGAAGACATTTTTTACAATGAGGGTGGTGAGACACTGGAACAGGTTGCCTAGAGACGTGGTAGATGTCCCATCCCTGGGAATATTCCAGGTCAGGTTGGATGGGGCTCTGAGCAACCTGATCTAGTTGAAGATGTCCCTGCTCATTGCAGAAGGGTTGGACTAGATGACCTTTAGAGGGCCCTTCCAACCCCAACTGTTCTACGATTCTGTCTTTTTGTGCTTCCAAACTCTGGTTGATCTTTTAATTTCTGAGGTGACTTTTGTTGTGGAATGGGTACTACCATTTTAGCTCTGCCTGAAGAAACCATAAGGAAATATGAAGCCTGCACACACATTGTATGTACTACTGTAGTTCATATAGCAGCATCTTTTTTACGTTGAGATGGTTGACCTCATCCTACTTTACACAACAGGAACAGAAATTCACAAAACCTGTGAAACTAGTATTTTTAACTTCTAGGTAGGAAAGTCTTATCTTCCATCAGAATAAGTTATACACCTTTTAGATTCATTAAGAGGAAACTGAATATAGTCCAAGAGCTTGAATATATGCATCAGAGAAGGATGTCAACAGCATTCACAGAGTGACTCCAAGAGACTCAAGTAACGTGTGGCTGGGGCCACAAATACAGGCGGAGTGGCATGAGGATGTATGGAAGGTAAGCATCTAGCTAACTCTCTACTTAACATCTACCTTCAGGAAAACTCATTAAAATATATGCTTCCTTTAGAATGGAAGATAATGTTAAAAAGCATGAATACATATTTGTGTAATGTTACAAATTATTCAGAAAATATAATTGTAATTACTTAAAAATACCTAATGTACTTATGGCTAAAAAGCCAAATATTTAGCTGTATTGCTGAAGAGAGATGATATACATATTCCTTATAAGGTATTTTATTCAATACCTGATTTCGAGTCTGTAAGCAAGAGACTATTTTAACTTCTGCTTAAAACATCTTAAATTGTAAAAGCACCATTATTTTCATGGAGTCTGAAAGATGTTGTACAGAAAGACGTTAAAGAGCTTGAGGAATTATGCATTTCATCATCTCTGCTTGCTAAAATGACAAACATAAGAAGCTTAAGTATCTATAACGATTGATTTAAAAACATACCATTTAGCATCATTTTGGAAGAAACTCATGGCAGCTCTACAGTTCTTCATTGTAAGGCTCACAAGAATTTTTTGTAACATAAGATGAGGAAAATCACTGTAAAAAAGAAAATTGTTTTGTATTTTCTTGTAATCAGACAAGACATTGGGATTCCTGAAAGGCACCCAAACATTAACCAGATTCACAGTGTAGCTTCAAAGAAGCTTAAGCTTTCACTTAAGATTTCTAACACATAGGTCATGTATCTGCTATGTTATGGACAGGTAAGTAAATTATGTTCCCAGAATGACATTCTACAGTAAGCTTAAAAAGCCTATAAACTCTAGCAAAGCATTAACATAATACAATTCTGCAAAACCACTTTTCCCTGCACAATCTTCCATGTTACAGGGTCAGTTTACATACAAAATTATGCCACAAAGACTTTACCTGCAGAGCACAGGAGGCAACTCTGCACATTCTTCCATTTCTTCCTCCAAATAGCAGGACAGGACCCATTTCATTATTGCCTCCTTTAACACAGAATCCAGATTTCTTTCACAATTATTCTGTTCCATTCCTACATCCAAATTTTTTGGCACTGAATAAGCAGACATCACTAATGCTAAACAACGTACAGCAGAACTGTAACAAAAATGGAACATAGGACATTTGTGAGAAACAACATGGTATTTGTTGATCAGCACTCTAAAGCAAAGTCAGTATTTTTACATGCTCATGGAGCATCAAGTACATAAGCAAGTTAAGGAGAACACATACTGGAGAACTCCTTTATTAGAATCTTTGCATTTTCAAAAGCTACATTTTGGCTATTGCAGACATTTCCTGTCAATTTTAAAGACTGCTTCAGAATACTCATTTCAGAATCAAAATATATCTAGAAAAAAACATACTTTTTAACTTCAGAAAAAATCTCTTTCAGTCAGATTTTAAATTTTTAGTCAGATTTTACATTTTTAGTCAATTTTAAACGTGAAGATGCTTGCCCCTCCTCTTCTGCCTCTGCTCTCAGACTTATGTATGTATTCCTGCCCATTTCAAATGCTTAAAACACAAACATAGGCAGTTCTTAACTAGAAATACAGCCACAACGATAATATTATTTTGAATAACACAGTGGGTTTGGTCGCACAGTACAGCGCAGCGTGAATCAGACACAAAATACTACCCTTGCTTCCCATTTTACCTTGAAGGCTTGCATGCAGGTCCTGAAAATATCTTCCAGAGTTCTTTATCTGTTACAACAAGGTTTCCTTGAATCATAGCTCCAAGTAGCCCAAAGCTCTCCACTTCAATTTGCTGGAAACTTATGCTACGAATAGTAAGTGACCAAATCTTTGCCCAGGTTCTCTGGAGCTCCAACTTGTGGGTGCTCTTCAAATCAGTTTTCTGGTTTTGACACAAAGCTACCTCTGTAAGACACTTCAGCACATACGGGGTCTTTTCTCCTTGGCGCTGCTGAGGCAGTAACTGGTGAAGTACATTGAGTAAGGGAGGCAGCTCACTGTTAGTAAGACTCATGGGATACTTTGATATTAACTGAGCTGTAATCTGTAACCTTGAAAACACAAAGTGAAGCAATAAATGTCAAACACACATAAATTCGCATCTTCAAAAGTAAATGAACAAACTAAGCGTTCCCTGATTGTCATTTCACATTTATACTTTCCAGTATTGAGCTGATTTGTTTACGATCAAAGGTTAAAGATTCAGTATTCCTACTGTTTTTACTTGAAAAGTCTGCATGTCTAGCATCGATATCAATACTAATTTCTTAAAAGTTGAGTTCACTGATTTCTAATAATTTCTTACAAGCTGAGTTCACTGATTTCTGACTACAAGGGAAGAAAATTTCAGGCAATAAAATTATTCTTCTCCTTCTACTGGAGAAAACAGGAATATTACATTATTGCTACTACTACATTATTATTACTATAAACAGGAAACACTACATTATTCACAACATCTCTGCAGATAAGAAAAATAACATTTACCAAATGAACAAAATGTTAAGGTGGGGATGGTAAGCTGGGAGGGTTTTGCTCATCGCAATGGATGCAACTCTACTCAAATGAGTAAATTACAGTACTCACAGTATTTCTTGGGAGGTCGCCACCTCTACACAGAAAGGCGTGTTAACTTCTCAGTCAGATCGTAAATAGCCACTTGGTCTCAATACTGTGAGCAGCAAACACACACACACACACACCTGCCGCCCACCCCAGCTCAGGACCCAGTTCACAAGCAGCTACACTGTTCTGGTATCCTGTACAGCAGTCTCCCAGAAAAGCCAGAAAGACAGAGAGGAACGGTAACAGCAAAGAAACATCCAGTGCAATCTATTTTAGCTAAAAAGTCAACATGCTTGGGCTTCAGTCTATAGCAGGTAAGTCCTGGAAAAATCTAGCTGTGGTCTTTTAACAATGACCTGACTCCCTGCTACGCTCTCTGCTACCGCGTTCCTGTGCAGCAGGCAGTGAAGAAGATGTGTAGCTACACCTCCCGTTCAGAAGCCCCTCCTGTCAAACAAAACACCCCTCAGGCAGGGCCCAAACTAAGATGCCAGGCCTTGCGCTCCAACAGTTTGTAGGCCAGGTATTAGGGAACTAATCTGTGTGAACTAGTCCAGAATGGCCAAACAGTTAATGGTGCTATCCTATGACACAGCCAGCTTAAGACAGCAGTAAATCTCAGGCTAATTTCCTAATAGTCATCAGCTGGATCGCACTCACAACACTCACAGAATGACTGGTATTATCTACAATAAAAGACAGGTAAAAAAACAGAGGTAGCAGTATCTTATACACTACAACACAGTTTACCAGACCTCCTTTGTTATTTCTTAGGAAACCAAAGATAAAAAGGTGTTAAAGCAAGAGTGCCAAGAACACTACTCACTACTTTCCAAATGCTGCGAGAATCTAAGCTTATTGCTTAGATGTATAATTACAGCATGTGCAGGCACCTAACTTCAGAGCACAGCATATTCACGCGAACACTTAAATGTAAAAAGGTGTCTGTAGTGATATTTGTTTCATGTAAAGATGTTATTACCAAGGTATGACATCAAAATCCTTCTGTGATCTTTGCAGGTTGTCTCGAATTAGTTCCCAGCCTAGTTCAATCCTCCTGCGCTTGCTTGGGACTGTTTCATCACTGGACTCTCTTTGGGAAACGGTATATGACTGGGTAATTTCCAGAACTTTGGTATCCTCTGTAAAAACCTTTTATAAAGACACATTAAAAAGTATGTAACTAAATAAAAGAAGTATTTACAGGAAAACTGAAACATCAAACTACACTGGTCCATTTTTTATTGTGCATAAAGCCTCTTAAGAGGCAAGCAGTATTATTTACTATAACAGAACCCCTGCTTATAGTATAGTAAGTAACACTAGTGAAATCAAGTATAATTTTGAAGACCACACCTTTCTAAACTGCACAAAAATTAATGACTAAACACAACAGAACACAGACAAAAGGTAGCAATACTTCAGTAAATGATTTTGAGGAAACATTAAAGCCATATTACTTTAAAAAGCAAAACATGCAACACGGTAAATATAGTGAACTTTATATTCAACTAAAAATATTACCTGATGACAAATATCAGCCATTAACTCAATCAAATTTTCCTTTACAGCAATATTACGTGAGCCTGAAGAATACTTTCCTCTGCTACTGATGAGATTTATTTCATTCACCAGCAGATCGTATAGGTTATGTAAGATACTCTGCCACTTTGTTGAGTCATATGCACCTGTAAACACAAAAACAATGAAAAGATAACATGTACCATCCACTTGCTACTCTACGTAAACCTAACTAGACAACACAACAACACAGGCAAAATTGGAGTAAAGCACGCAAGGCCTCACAAATGGGGGTCTGCAAAACAAGTCTTACAATGAAGAATGAATAAAGTAAAAAAGTGAGAAAAGTTAGATAGAATTTAATCAATGTATACAAGTAATTAGGGCAGGAGGGAAGTTTCTAATAAACGATGCTTTAGCTAACTGGAAAGACTACAATGAAATGCAATGGTTAAATTCAGACTAATTATAAACTCTTTGCCATTTGCAGATAAAATTTGAAAAAATAGACAAACACAATTACTGAGTGATGTTTTCTGACCCGTTTTGCACAGTAAATCAGACTTAGACCACAGTGGTAATTTCTGGGTTTAAATAAGCCTGATAAGATAAGAATGTATGTGGCAATCTATACTCAATCTAAACTATTATTTCCCTTCCCCAAAGACTTTGTTTTGATTTAGTAATCAAAATAACGTTTTGATAAAAAGACAGTCAACTTTTACAGAACTTCATACAATTAATATTCTCTTAGTGCCTACAATTTGAAAACTGTTTCACTCAGTGTTAACCTATAGCATAAAATTACTGACAAGTAATCATCACTCCCATTAATGTTTCCAAGCCACAGTATCACAATTCAGAAAGTTGGCACAGTAATTCGAACAATCATACACAGTGACAGCAAAAAAAAACCCCAACAGGGAGCTTTTTCTTGTACCTTTTCCCTGAGTTTTTGCACCCTTTGGATGATGAACATGAACTTGGAGACGAAATAACTCAATTATTGATTCCTTCAGGGAATCCTTTGGTCTGTATTGAGTCCATATATAAAGCACTGTAGGCAAAATTTCTTCCCCTATTTTACAAATCCGTATGCGACAGTTGACAGCAAACTTATTGCAGAAGATATTCATTGCTCCAACAATGTGATCCAGGCCTGCACTATTCTTCTCCTGCCTGCAACATAAACCAAACACTCAAACTTCCAGAAGAAATAATCTCATTTCATTTCACGGGAATTGTTTAAATGTAAATACTAGCAAGTAACTGTATTCAGAATATTATTTGCCTAACAAATGCAGAAGTTATTTCAAAGAATTTATTAAATTGGTGTTCAAAGACAGAACAACAAAATATAGCTAAAGAAGTATTACCTGCTACTACTCAAATCTAATCTCAAATACTTAAAATGAGTTATTCTCTAAAAGCAGGTATTAGCATACAAAAGGAGCACTTGCAACCTACCTTGCACACTGCATTGCTTTTGAAAAGAAGACAAATATATCGGAACTCAACCCATCAGTCTGGAGGCAGTACCCCCTCATAAGTGTGTGAATTATCCTAGCCACCAAGACTCTATTGATCTTCCCAGAAGGTTTGAGGTATAATTGTCCATACAGAATCAGCAACTCTGCAAATGTATTAAAAAACATATATATGATATAATGTGTATATATGTTATAAATATACAAATATATATATATAAAAACATATATATTACAGAGGATTACAAAAGATGCTTGAAGGAAAATACTGCATTAAATATACGGAAATCATCATTCTGAATTCAGCTGCATGACATTATTCACAAAAGTTAACTGGGGGAAAAAAACCCAAACGTATATGGTCCTGTCTACACTAGAAGTAAAGTTATATTCACTCTGAGGTGGGATACACAACCTGCTTCGTACTACACAAAGTAGCTGTAGCCACACAATCAACTTTCACAACTACTTCCACTCAACTTCTACTCTACATTGATTTCTCAGCACAGTGGGTTCCATGTGTTGCAGATTACACAATAAAAGTACTCAGAAACAATTTACAGCCATGTATACATTAACAGAGAATTTGGTGCAGCTGCAACAGGTCAACAGATTGGTACTGAGACTCCCCATCTGTCCATTACATGCAGTTCAGCTAGTTTCCTCCAGTCCACAAACCAACACATCTATGCTTTGCACTCACAAGTTTTCTGAAGGAAAGACCCCTTCCACAGATTTTTGCTTTCTTATCTCAGGGCTCATTTAGGAATGATCACACTGTCCTTTCATCAGCCCCATATAAATCATAGTAGCACATTACTGATCCAACCATCACCATCAGTTTAACATGATACATACAAAAGCCCTGCTGCCATTTCATTTATGCCACCTACAAATGGCATGATACTGTCCCTCAGTCCACCAATGGACAATATCCACTGCAAAGAACCACAGCAGGAAGAAATACTGATCCAGGCCTATGACCTCGGAAGCTATTCTGGGACAACACCTTAAATGAATGGACATCCACCTCTCAGGCTTCCTTTCCTCTAAGGAAAAATAAAGGTAGAATGATCTTTTGGGAATCCCAGCCACTATGACTACTTTGTTCACAGTTAACCACACATGAGCTCAGACCAGCTGTAATATATAGTCCTTGGGATGCAGAATGACTAGTTACTCTACTTTTGCTCTGTAGAGTTACTATGACCTAGAAGATCCCAACAACCCTCAGCTCCACTGGTCAGTATCCTCATCAGCTTGGGGTGAGCAAGCTCTCCACAGGCAGTCAGGATCAAGGTCTCAGGCACTCTCTCAGAGTCTCTTCTTTTGAATACTATGAATGGGTGACATTGATGACATCATCCAGGGCCCTGAGCTCTACATTCCTGTACTGTGGAAAAGGCAGTCTAGCATAACTGTAAATAAATAAATTGCAATGCTCCTGCTTCATTGTTGTGCTGGCCTTGGTAGATTTATAGCGAGGTTATAGCGAGGTGGGGGTCAGTCTCTTCTCCCAAGCGATAGGACAAGAGGAAATGGCCTCAAGTTGTGCCAGGGGAGGTTTAGGTTGGATATTAGGAAAACCTTCTTTACCGAAAGGGTTATCAAGCATTGGAATAGGCTGCCCAGGGAGGCGGTGGAATGGCCGTCCCTGGAGGTATTTAAAAGACAGGTAGACGTGGTGCTGAAGGACATGTTTTAGGGGTGGTTTTGGCATAGGTTTATGGTTGGACTCGATGATCTTCAGGGTCTCTTCCAACCCAAGTGATTCTATAGACAACTTGGACTCTGGCCAGACTCATAACGCCACCTTCACAGAATGACAAAGAATGGTAGGGGTTGGAAGGGACCTCTACAGATCAACCTACCAAAGTAGGTTCACCTAGAGGAGGTTGCAGATGGCATCCAGGCAGGCTTTGAATACGTTCAGAGAAGGAGACTCCACAGCCTCTTTGGGCTGCCTGTTTCAGTGCCCTGTTACCCTCAAAGTAAAGAAGTGTTTCCTCACATAGACAAAATATATACACAGAGATGAATGGGGAAGCAGGGAAATATTGCATGTGATTTTTTAAAACCAGGGTCTGAATATAGGAAAAGTATAGCATCCAGCAATATGATCCTTCTCCTGGAGGCCATCAGGGTCTACTGGAAACTAACAAAATACGGTTAACCTGGCCAACCTAAAAGAGCAGGCATAACGCTTCCATTCATGGAGAAAAATGGCCCCCAAAGTCATAACGGTCTCTACATCCTTCTACCATGCCTCATTCTCCATGCTTCATTTAGCCATCTGAATAGAGATTTTGTGGACCAGGCCCCCACATAAGTTGTTGCAAGAGCTGAAATCCCGTTCCCTATTTGACTGAGCTTCCTCTTTTTTCTCCAAGTCCAGCTGCCTGCACACCAGTCACTACTTAAGAGCACAATCTAGTGTATTTTCATCTCCATCTCCTCCCCTCTTCAGCCCTGAGGTGTTGCAGCATCCTCTCTGGGATGCCTGCAACAACATGGGGACCAGATGGAGTGTGAAGAGGTAGGGGAAAGAAGCTGCTGTGGCATCCTCCAGTGTGGCAGACACTTTCTGCTCCTTGCTCTACACCTTCCTACCACTCACTTGTTTAATGGTACATAGTGGGAGGTTACTGGCATCATAAGTTACATCCTTTGCGACAGTCTCCAGACTCAAGGCTTGGAGATAATAGAAGAAACAGTATATCTAGTCAACCCCATGTTCATCTGCCCAAAATTTCATCATTTTGATTTTAATGTGAGATCCATTACTAGACTCCATTATTTCTGGTGTACCATATGTCCACAAACTTTGTTTTTCAAGACCTACTACAGTGCTTTTAGCAGTGGTATAAGCTACTAGGCAAGCCTCTAGCCAGCTCACAGTCATTTCTTTAAAACAGCTAGGACATATTGATTCCCCCTACTAGGCCTGCACAAAGATCCAATGTGGTCTACTTACCACACACCTCCAATCTTGTAGTTTAAATGACAGCTTTCACGCTTCAATACCTTTTGTGATTTAGCTTTTTTCACCAATCAACAAATTTCAGATACCTTTGTCACAGGCAGAACTGCATCTTTAGACAAATCACTCCTGTCTCTTGCCCAGAGGCAGGTGGAATCTCATCTCAGGTGTTTCATGAGTCCATCAAGTTTCAAATAGGCCCACTCTACATTCCCAGTCCAGGACTTTGCTGATTGGAGCAACTTGAGTAGTTTGGTCTCGTTGATAGTTGTTGATTTCTTTGGGGGCTCTTCCTTTTGGGATGTAGCTAATGACGTGTCGAAACCATATATTGAGTTTTTTCCAAATCCTATGTGACGTTTTTCCACAAGGTGGGTATCCAAATAGCCCTCCCTCATCTCTGCCAATTCCTGTTTCCACTGTGTAAGCCACTCCCAGAGGGCTCTGGCCACCATCCAAGAGTCAGCACACCAGCAAAATCTGTGCTATTTCCTCTATAATGCTGCATCAATGGCCGGTCTTATGGCTTGGACTTCTGCGTACTGACTTGCCTGTCTTTCACCTTCAACAACTTCTATCACCTGTTGGTCAGGATCCAAATGACAGCTTTCCTTCTTTGCCAACGGCCAACAATTAGGCAAGAACCATCAGTGAACAGGGCATGTTACTAATTTTTTGAAAGCCTGTCATATTCCAGGGCTTCTCGAGCATGTGGTAATACTTTGGGTGATATTCCCAAAGTCACGATGTTTGGACCACTCCATCGACACCTCCAGTAGGCCAGAGCATCAATGTTTCCCCTTATGAGTCCATTTATTCCAGGTCACACTTGTTACATGGAAAGTCACAGGCATTCATCTTTTCAGCAAATAGCGAAGTACCAGCAAGTGGGGAGCCAGCAGCATTTCTGATTCCATCGCCACTACTTCAAATACTGCGCAGATTCCTTCATAGATGGCCAGTATTCCTTCTTCTGACAGGGTACAGTTGGTAGCCTACAGTTGGTACCTACAGTTGGTAGGCTACAGTTGGTCAGATCTTATTGTAGCTCAGGTTATCACTCAAATGAGCCAATTTTCCTGGTGACTTGGTACAGTGACGAGCCGACTGCATTCAGGGATGTGCATTTGCCAAAATCTCACCATCCCAAGAGAAACTTGTGTTTCCTTTTTATTGATCAGTGGTCCCATTGCTGTGATGCTGTAAAACACATCAGTAGGAATGCAATGGCAACCATCTTGCCACTTGACACCAAGAAACTATTTCTTGCACAAGTCTTTTCACTTTATCTCTTCTGAGAGCAAATCTTGGATTTAGTAAAATTCCAATTATCCCTTTGCTTTTGTTGTCCACCTCATGAGCAGTGTTTCCCCATGCTACAACGTCATCAATGTACTTAAGTGTTCTGGGGCGCTGCCCTCTTCCAAAACCTTTTGTACAAGTCCGTAACATATCCTTCCATCCTTGTGGCAGAAGGTTCCAGGCATATTGTACTCCTCTTCAAGTAAATATAAACTGTGGTTTACACTCAGGGGCCAGGAAAATGCAAAAAAGAATGCATCAGCTGTGTCAACGGTCACACACTGCGTAGTGTTCTTTGTGTTCCTACTGTAGTTCTAGTACATCTGGTACTGCAATATTCCAGTATGATAGTATCTCATCCAACTATCAAATTCCTCTGATTAATCTCCAATCCCCACTGGGTTTTCACATGAGCCTGACGGGACTGTCAAACAGTGAATGGCTTTGAGCAACTACCCCTCAACTTTCCAGACCTTTGATAAGACCACATACAGGACAGAGTAAATCTCTGTTGGTCCAACAATGTCACCAGTGCACAGACTTCTGCAATGTACTCCAAAAATTATAAACAAGCATTAAGGTGGAATCACTAGAAAAGGTTATGATAACCTCTACAAAGCTCATATATCCCTTCTTTAATGAAAGCAATTTGTTCCATTTAATGGATTTAAGTCTAACTTCCTCTAGATTTATGGCCTTCAGTCCTGCCTCACTTCAGTAATTACATCCCACTGTCCCCACTATGATCTAATGTAAAAATTTCTTCTGGCATACTTCCAGCTTCCGTCCATAGACAAACAGGCACAGCTATAAACATAAACCTGTTCATAAACTCCAGGTAGTTCATAAACTACCTAACTACCACACAACAACTCCCAAAGGCTCCTCATGCAACCTCTATGTACCTTTCCAGTGACACTCAGCCTCAGTTTTCTTTTCTGACCTTCTTCATTGTCTGTCTTCAACACCCCTGGCTTCTTGTCCCATTGCCTACCCTCAGTTCTACCTGAGTACCCAGTTATTCTTCAGACGCCTTTCCTGTTTATTGCTCTGAACGCCAGCTTCCAGACTCCCTGATCAGTCCCTGCCTTCGCATTCTGCTCCAACCTGGAAGCTGACAGCCCTTTGCCTTCTACCCGCTTCACTGGCTCCTAGTCTCAGCTTTCCTATACAGTTCCAGCTTCCCACTCAATCTTCAACTTCCAGTCCTACCTCCATGGTCAAATGGTGCCAAGTTCTTCAACTTCTGAGACCCCACCCTCAGGGTCTCCAATTACCCAACCACATCCTCCATCCTCAATGGTTCCATTTGATTCACTCTGCTTTGCCAGCCTTAGGCAGGGTTTTTTTGTCTTCTCTTTCACTCCCAGTATCACCAGACTCCTCTTCCAAGTTCTTTGCAGGTTCATTTCCACTCTGTAGTTAAGCAACTCTCTTCAAGCTACAGAGTAGAGTCTTTTCTCATAAAATGCTTTTTAGAAATGCAAACTCTGACTTCAAAGCGCTGCACTATACAAATAAAGACAGTACTTCTACACTTTCTCCAGAATTGCACATGCAACTTCCAACAAACTAGGCTGTAAAACTTCCAATACCTTTTTTTACCCCCCCAGATTACTTCTCTATTACATCAACAAATGAAAATGGATGAGTTGAGAGCTTACTACATGACAGAGGATTCAAAATACATAAATGTTCTTCTCCATGCTAAGTAAGTTAACTGTCTTGGAGTCAAATCCAATCCTCTGAAAAGTGAAAAATTATGTTTGCACTACCACTCAGTTCAGGTTGCATGCTATATGATTACCCAACTTTTTAATCTGTTTTTGTCTATTTAAATCTTAAGCTTTCCAGTTTTTTCTTTACATGCAGTATGTGCATATAACAATGGTGACTTGATGTTTTTTTAGGACCTTCATAAGCCAACAAAACTAAGATAATAAAATTTAATAGTAATCCATTAACATTACCAAAACTATGCCAGCCAATACCTAACAACTTGCAAACAACTGCACAGCAACACCAGTTTTACTGAGGCTATTTCCAGCACACACATTCCATGGATTTGTTATACATGTGGAGATCATGCATACATAACCTGATTGTATATAACTACATATGTTTCAGCAAGCAATATACAAACAGTATGCAGAAAGACAAAAAATCATTTCCTAATGTTTGCTGCTTTGTTTATTTCAAATGTAAGCTTTCAAGGCTGACGCTATTTTACTCCGTGTTTTGTGTAATACCTCGCACAACAGGGCATCAAAGAAAATAAAATGTACTTAAACATGCTTCAATAATAGGAAAAGACATTTGTAAATAGACTTAAAAATGTTACCTGACCACTGCTGCTGGGATATCTCACACCAGTATTTCCTTACTGAGAGGATATCTTTTAGGAGTATACTACTACAGTCAGATCCATAAGCAGCACAACTTGTTGGATCTCTTATAATTTCCATGACGTAAATCAGAAGTTCTTGACATTTCAGTCTGGGTCCTCCTACATGAAGAAACAACGTGAGACTGTAATTAAACCAAGGCATGCCAAATAAATCTGGAATTAATTGCCAGTAAATGTTTACTCAAAAATGAAAAAAGCCACTGCAGTTGAGAAACAGTTCTGTTAGGAATCATCTCCTTTAACTGTTTCTCAGAAGGAAATAACTTATAACAGGATACATCACATACACTTGTTGACTAATTAGAAAATGGCACTGTGAGCATCAACAAGGACAGAGGAGAAAAAAGGACTGAATTATATGAACATATTTAAATTGTAAACATCTGGGAGAGCGCAAGATGAACTCTACCCTGGTAATTTACTTCAGAGTAAAAATTTAAAGTTGAAAGCAAAGCACCAAAACAATACAGTAATTATACGAGTATATATATAACTAACTTTTATTAGCACATCTGATGAAATATTTGACCAAACTTCCAACTTCTTGCATTTTTTTCTGTCTGGTGGTTTGGGTTGAAGCAGATGCATTTGGTTTTGTCAGTTGAAGGTTTTTCATTTCTTTCTGGAAATATTTCTGCAAGACACTTAAAAAATAAGGGAGAGATTCATCAAGGATCTGCACATTTATGGCTAAAGTAAAATAGGTAAATGTTGTTTTAGCCTAGAATGTCAGTGCTGCTTCTTCTCACAATTCTACTTATCAAAGACTAAAATCAACTGAAATATATTACAGCCTAAGCATGATGGAAATAATCTATAAAACGAGCTGTTAGTTTTAAAGATAATCCTGAAGCAACTTGAATAGGAACCAAACTTGCCTTTAGAATTTGCATAATGCTAAGCATACAATTTATAATTAGTAAAAAAAAAAAGCAATGCTGTCTTTTTATTTATGCTGCAACATTATACAACAAAATAATAAGAAATACTCCTCATTGTCTTTATTGGGGAAAACCTTCAAGTCTTATTTCTCCATGATTTAAAATTAACTTACAGATTAGATTTTAGATCTAAGAATAGATTAAACTTACCACTCACAAACCACCTCGCAATTACTGTAGATTTTCTGTCCTACTATTTGTATTCAGTTTAGAGTCTCTATTTTTGTATTCCTCCTGTGTGTTTCTAATAGATTATTTCACATCTCAAAAGCAACATATAAAATTTATCAAATTCTTCTTACAATATTTTGGTACAGCTATGAAACAAGAACTATTCCAATGCTGTCCAGTTAAAAAACATAATGGAAAGCTGACCAGACATCAGCCTCTGAAAACTAGTACTTCAGATGCACTTTTAACATGAAATTTAACACCGGTCCCAGCTGCTCTAAGAACTTACCACACTCACAGTCAGTCCAATCTTGCGGTACACCTGAAGTAGACTATATCAAAAATGAGCCCCTACAAACCTCCGCACAGCTTCTTTAAATCACAAGCCACAGTCCTTCTACTGTGTCTTCAAGAACTCAGTAACACAAAGAATTCTAATGAGCTACCTATAAACTACATATGAACTATACGTTGAAAATCAGATGCAGAAGATAATTTTCAATAAAAGAAAGTGACTATTATTTTTGCGGAAAAAAGACCATGCAATTAATCATCAGTTTCCTACCAGTTAAGTTTTCTGTACGTCATAAGTGTTGCATTTTTGGCTATTTTAAATTTACTTCCTTTAGAGTCTAACATAAGTAATTTCTTGTTTACAAGCTGACAAGAAGTCTAAATCAATCGACAGAAAGATAAGTATTAGAATACGCCCAATATTCCATGTAAGAAAACTGCAACTGTTCACAAAGGGAAACAAAAGAAACTACCTAAATACAGCATCCCAGTTGAGTTGCTTTCCTTGTTTAGAATCAGAATTCCGGTCCAGCTGGAGAACTGTTTCAGAATCACAGAGAAGTCGCTTGAAATTTTCAATTTCCTTCTGAAAACGTATTTCAAGGAAAAGAATTATTAATGATTCCCTTCATTGCTAATTGAGGTACACACACCAAAAGAAAACTTCGTTACCCTTCGCTCCACAGCTTTCTCATTTTCAAGGCGACGGCAACAAATGAGCAGATCATGCAATGCAAGACTCATGGTTCAGTTCAACACAAGAGTCATCTGTATCTGCATACAGAAAAAAAGAATAAAACAGTAATTATTTTATTTAAGACAGAGCCTTTACTACAAGAGTAGTAAAGAATAACAGCAGAGACTCCCTTCACACGACTCTGACTTCCTCCATTTTATGAGTCGTAAGAGTAGAGTCGGTCAGGTAATATAGAGCAAAATTATAGTAAGATTAAAATGATGCAGACCTAATACATTCATGCAAAGACCACTAACTTTCAGTAAGTAACTGTCATCAGCAGCTTTCTTAATCTGATGCTGCCAGGAGGAGGTAGCACTTTGAAAACTCTCTTCCTCTCTCACACCCTACATTTTCATAGGTATGCGCTATCATATTGACAAATCCCTCTGGACTCAACATGTCAAAGGATGTTAAAGTATCAATCATAAGGGGAAACAACTTTTTCCTTCCGCGCACATTTAAAATTATGCTTCATCTCCTTCAACAGAGGTTGGAAGTAGCTAGACCTTGCATTTCTGGTTTACATAAAGTTATGCCGAAGCAGATCACGACACAGTATACAACTTCCATGCTTCTACTTTTACCCCTGTAAACCAGCAGCTGCCTGAAAAAAACAGGTAAGATAAGTTGGAAGTAATTCCAAGCTGAGGCTACAATAAGCAATCAAGAATGGGCATTCATAATCATAGAATCATCTAGGTTGGAAGGGACCTTTAAGATCATCAAGTCCAACCGTTAACACTGCCAAAACCACCCCTAAACCATGTCCCTCAGCACCACGTCTACCCATCTTTTAAATACCTCCAGGGATGGTGACTCACCCACTTCCCTGGGCAGCCTGTTCCAATGCTTGATACCCCTTTCTGTAAAGAAGTTTTTCCTAATATCCAACCTAAACCTCCCCTGGCACAACTTGAGGCCGTTTCCTCTTGTCCTATCCCTTGTTACTTGGGAGAAGACATCAACATCCACCTTGCTACACCCTCCTTTCAGGTAGCTGCAGAGAGCGATAAGTTCTCCCCAGAGCCTCCTTTTCTCCAGGTTAAACAACCCCAGTTCCCTCAGCTGCTCCTCATAGGACTTGCTCTCCAGACCCCTCACCAGCTTCGCTGCCCTTCTCTGGACACGCTCCAGCACCTCAATGTCTTTCTTGTGTGAGGGGCCCAAAACTGAACACAGCATTCAAGGTGGGGCCTCACCAGTGCTGAGTACAGGGGGACAATCACTTCCCTAGTCCTGCTGGACACACGGTTCCTGATACAGGCCAGGATGCTGTTGGTCTTCTTGGCCACCTGGGCACACTGCTGGCTCATATTCAGCCGACTGTCAACCAACACCCCCAGGTGCTTTTCTGCCAGGCAGTTTCCAGTCACTCTTCCCCAAGCCTGTAGCGCTGCCTGGGGTTGTTGTGACCCAAGTGCAGGACCCGGCACTTGGCCTTGCTGAACTTCACACCATTGGCCTTGGCCCATGGATCCAGCCTGTCCAGATCCCTCTGTAGGGCCATCCTACCCTCAAGCAAATCAACGCTCCCGCCTAACCTGGTGTCATCTGCAAACTTACTGAGGGTGCACTCGATCCCCTTGTCCAGATTGCTGGTAAAGATATTAAAGAGAACCAGCCCCAACACCGAGCCCTGGGGAACAGCACTTGTGACCAGCCGCCAGCTGGATGTAACTCCATTCACCACCACTCTTTGGGCCTGGCCATCCAGCCAGCTTTTGACCCAGCAAAGAGTACACTCATCCAAGCCCTGAGCAGCCAGTCTCTCTAGGGGAATGCTGTGGGAAATGGTGTCAAAGGCTTTACTGGAGGCCAGGTAGACAACATCTACAGGCACAATGCACAGTACTGCATCTTGAGCACTTGAGAATATAAAAATATCCACTTCAGACAAGTAAAACTTCAAATATCTACTGTCTTAAGAGTAAATTTATTTCCTTCAGCTTCAGTCAAGACCAGGCTGGGAGTAGGTATGATCAGAGGTACGGTGACCGGTCAGATGTGTATGACAAGGCAAACGTGGTGAGCACGAAGGCCGGCTGTACGGAACAGAACTCACTTAAAGGATGAACTGTTCCCCTACTAACTCACTGCTTGTGCTGAGAAAGAAACCGACAAGAATATGCAGCTTTTCAAGCCACTTTTCAAGTGGCTTCTAAAATGGTTGAGTGAGAACTGTGGCAACACGGGCTGTATGTTGTAGGGGCTGGGTATCCACAGGGAAGCCGCCAGTCCTCTCCTTTGCACTCCATGGTATTTCAACTGCCCGGACAACAACAGGGAAGAATGCCCCAGGCTGACTCGGTCCTCTACTTCTCCAACTGTCGTGCTATGACCACGTTCACCCCCTATAGAGATTACGCAGGGCCACGGAGGCACGCACAAAGGAGAATAAATAAACGAACAGATCGCGGAGCGCTGCTCGTTTTAAGCAGCCGCGGAGATGCCCCAGCACAGGGTAACGGCAGCCAAAGGGCGCCGGCCGGGCGCTCCCGCGGGACGCCGAGCTGCGGCTCTGCCCAGGGGAAGGGAAAGGGGAAAGGGAAAGGGAAGGGAAAGGGAAGGCCGAGCCGCCCGTCAGCACCACGGAGCGTTGGGGGGACGGGGGAAAGGCCGCGTCGCCCCCGCGGCCCGCTGCGGTCGGGAGGGGCGGGGAGGGCAGGAGCGGGCCCACCTCCGAGTGACGTGCCGGGCGGCGGGAGCGGGCCGGGGAGCCCGGCCGGCCGGTGCTGCGGTGCGCGCCCTCCCCCGCTCCTGCTCCTGCTCCTCCTGCTCCTGCTCCTGCCGGCGGCGGCGCGGAGCGACGCGCACGTGCGGACCTGGAAGCGGATGCGCGGCGGCGGGTTCCGGCGGAAGGGGCTGGGCGCGGCGCTGCCTGGCGGAGTTTCGGCGCCTTCCCCTCGGTGGCGGGGCGGCCGCGCTGCGCCCCCGGGAGCCGC
>VZSF01002827.1:931376-981963 GCA_013398295.1 Chionis minor
GGCGGGGGCTCCCGGGGCGGGGGGCGGCGGGGCAGGCGGCGGCCGCGCCGGGGGGGCCCTGCCGGGGATTGTCAGTCGCCGGCGGCGCCCTGGGCGCCGCAGGGGAACGAGGCAGCCGCGCCCTTGACCCTCGACCGCGTCTGCTCGCGTCCCACCCGGGCTGGGGTTGTCACCGTCGCCGCCGCTGAGGCGCAGCCCCGGGCCCGGGCTGTCCCCCGGGCCCGGCCCGGCCCGGTCTCCAGCGGGAAACAACCGCGGCGCGATCTGGGGGGATTTGGGAGCTGCTGGGGCCGCCGCGGGCGCAGGGGAGCCCGCCGGGCCGGGCCGGGCCGCGCCGCTCTTCAGCCGTCTCCGTTGTGGCGGCCGGGCGCGGGGCGGGTTCGGGACGGTGCGGTGGGGTGCGGTGCCCGGTGGCCGGGGTGCAGCAAGGCTCTGAGGGCAGCAGGAACACGGGTGATGCGGGATGCCGGAGGAGGGCAGGTCAAGGTTCGGCCGGTTTTTCTTTCCCTCCCTGTTTCTGTCACCTGTGAGGGTGGGTGGAGAGCGGGGCTTTGCTCAGTGCCGGTGGAAAGTGCGCAGCAAGTGTTTTCGGGATGGAGAATTCTTTAAATTACTTCATGCTTTGGGTTATTTGGATGCGGACAAAGATAAGAGTAAATGGATGGTAACCAAGAACATGACCCGCATGTTTAAGACCCACACGAAAGCAGCCACGGTTGCCGGTTGTCAGGATTTCCTGGCAGCTTGCGTCGTGACATTCAGTTTTCGGTTGTCCACAATTTTTTTTTAAATCCAAAGGTGTTAAGGCTGAATCTTTTCTTCAGTGCTCCTCCAACACGATTTATTTTTAAATACTGCCTGAAGTGTTTCTTGGTGCTGTCTTGAAGGAGGCTAGTAAGAGACACAACGTTTTTATTATCGTGAAGTAATAGAGGATTTTTAGAGACTCCGTGCATTGCAAAAAAAGATTTAGAATCACGCAAGTGAGATTTGTCACTGTACTTTTCTATTAAAAAAAAAAAAGTCAGTTAAGTTACAAGTTTATCTCACATGCCAACCAGAGACTTGCAGATGTAGCAGACAATCTTGGCAACGTCGTGTACTAACGATGATCCATCCAATCTTGTGTCTGTTGTGGCGTGGCACGTGCCTCATACCCAGACAACTTCCAAGCAACTTAAGGTTGTAGAACAGGATATTCCTTGTAGCCATTTCTGCTTTCTAATAAGGATTCCTCTTCCATGAGGCATCAGAGAATTTGGGTGGATAAACAGGCTTCCTAGTGCAGCTCTTCTTCTATCTTTTCCCCCCCTGCCCTTCCTTTAGCAAAGTCTTGCTGGTGTGGTGAAGGTTGATGAATACTGTTTTAAGAAACAAAACTGAAATTATAACGTGAGCTCACCCATAGGAAAATGGAGAGGAAAATGTATCTTTTCCTGATTAATGTAAGAGTGAATGTGTATTATGAGTTAGACATGTGTCTTTACATTTCTGAAGACAAAATAAAATATCAAATCATTCCTAGTTCAGAAGGAACCTGAACCTTTTGTGCTGTTAATTTGGTTTTGGCGATGCTAAAGATTGTGTACTACTACGTCATTATACAGTGTGTGCACAAGCAGTTCGGTTCAGGTGCACGGAAGATCTTAATTCAGGCATTTGTAAACTTTGGATTGCCTTATTTTGCAGGAAAATGGGTGTATGTGCCAAATGGGCCTCTATGCAGATGTTTGGTTATCCCTTGCAATGCGATAGTAGTAGGTTCAAGACAGAGAAATTGAAACTTTTTACGTAGAAGTGCGGATGAGTTTGATTGTAAGAACAGCTATAGCAGCACAGACAAAAGCTCCACCTAGCCTGGTACCCCATCTTCCATCCTGGCCAGCAGTGGGTGGTGTAGTGGATAGGAATAAGACTGGCATATAATTGTGTTTCGCAAAATACACTTTCACCTTCCGGCAGTTTGTGGCTTGAGAGTTTTCAGGCAAAATGTACTTGAAAAATTAAATAGGACAGCCCTCTCCACAGATACCACTACTGTTTTCTGTTGAATAGGTCAGCTCATGCACCGTGATTAAACTCACAGTGGTTATTCCCGAAATGTGTTTACTTTTCAAGTTTGCTTATTCATTGAAGACCTGAAAAAGGGCCTATGTGTCTGAAATACTATGTTTTTTCCAGCTGTACTTGGATCCACTGAAAGATCTTTGTCTTCACACAAATCATACGAACTTAAAGGCCACATTTTTCTATAGGCATTCCTGAACTGAGGTGGACCATTTTGGGGGTCCATTGAAATATTGATATGCTAATGTGTATATATATATCCTGTGTTTAATTAGGCACATATTTTATTCTTTCTTTAAAACATTGTGCGTTCAGTTCTGCTTCAAGCAAGAAAGAAGAGACATTTTCTTTTGTGGCTCTTTGTTCTAGAATCCTTCATTCAGATTGGTCTATTTCTACCTTTTAATGTTTAGAGTATTTGAAGATTAAAGTAGAGCTTAAAAGTTTGATTAAAGCAGAACATATTTGCTGAGGAATGGAATTTTGGAAAAGTAAACTTTTTCAGTATACTTCCTGTTAAGGTAACTCCTAAGTCGTGGGGTGTGTACAGTGCACAAGTTGCAGCTAGTACATCTGTTTGAAGTGAAAATTACAGTAAGTGGGGGGAGAAAACCTATTTTAGTTACCAATTTTTGTACAGTGGCAGTTTTTTAAATTAATCTTATACACTGTTGTAAGAGCTGCACAGGTTTTACCTGTTTTGAAACAGGAGGATGTGTGGACAGTTATTGTAACGTAGCAATGCATTTTATTAACAAAGTGATGTAGAATTCCATTTAATTATCAAACCGGGTTGTTTGAACTTTTATTTTCTTGTCCGTACGGTACGTCTGTGTTAAAGATCAATCAGAAATTGTTTATATTGCCTCATTTCCAGTGTTGAATAGTTCATAATACAGTATACTATCAATAATATTTTATGCTCTTTCTGTTTTTAACTACTAAAGAAATATTTTGCAAAATATATGCCCTTTCAAAATAAGTTCACTTTCTGTGTCTAACATAGAAATCTTTACCTGATTATTTCAACACTGTGTGCAGCTGCTTATGTTGATGCTTTGATACCTATTGAGCAGAAGTAATGAATGAAATAGCAAAATTTTTTGTCTGATCTGTTGCAGGATATTTACAACAGGAAAAACTTCTAGCTACCTGCCGTGAATTTATTTTGGAAAGCTCAGATTTGAAAGAATATGCAGAGCACTGTACAGAGGATGGGATTATTCCAGCCTGCTTGCTGGTGAGTTTGTATTTACAAAGCAGAAAGTTAAATTGTCTCACATCCATGGGAAAGAACATTGAGATTTCTCTGTATAGCGATTATTTCTCAAAGACCGCTTAAAATAGTTAGGTAGCTTGTCCCCTCTGTTCTCTTTTTTTATTGCATCCTGTAGTACTAGCAGTTACCTGGTTTCTAGTATTTAATCTTACTAAGAAACGTTTAAGCATAAAATATGCAAATTGATTTCAGCATATTGCGTTTAGTCTGTGTCATGGCTTTGAGGTTGATTTATGGAAGGGTGTCACAAGGGTTTTATTGATTTCAGGGCTGTTCTTATAATTTATTGGAGATCGCTTTCCTACGCTAGACATGTCAGCCAGTAATGTTCCATTTTCAGTACATATTAAATATTTATGTAAGGTACCTCAGCTTTATCTAAGGCTACCAAATTTTGTTGACAGAAACTGTGTTCCGGTTGAGCTTCCTCTTTGATCACTACTATCTGCATTGTCGCAGGTGAAATGTGGAACTTTGGGTGTGCATAAATACAGTGTGTAGCTACATATATAGATATGTGCATATAGCTACAGGGTAATTAGATAGTTTGCATTTTTAATATATACAAAATGGTATTTTGAATATAGTATACAAATTGCAGGGTTTAGGTATTGCTTTGTATCAACCTTTTAATGTTTGTATGTGCATCTTCGTGTTTTCCATTTTGTTCTTCTAATATATCAGTTAACTATATCGTCTGGGATTTTGTCCACAGTATCCAAAATTTGTGGAAATCTTTTCTGAGATCTGAGGTCTTGATGCACCTATTCAAAACAGACCATTGGGCTTGTTTTGTTTCCAAGTGTTTAGTCATCTGTTCTTCGGGGGTAGGGAATTGAGAACCAAGCTATGGCCAGCAAAAATTAGAAAACCCAAAAATAAATAGATTATCCAGATTCTGAAAGCTTTTAATAATCCTCCTTTTTTCAGTAGAAACATTTTTGCTGGTTTTCGTAGAACAGTGATGATATTATGGTGTGCAAGAAAAAATTCCCACTACAGCTCAAAATACTTGCAATAAAGCGCTGTATTTGTCATGCCCTGTAGAGCTCTTGCTGATAAACAAGACAAGAAGGTACAACATGATAGTGATAACCTTAAAATCTTAATTCTTTAATTCACCTGAGATAACAGAACAAGTAAATATGACATGAAAGTTAATTCTGTGTGACTGTTAGGAATTTTACTTTAGACAGAAGTTCTCTTCACGTTTGCATCTTAATGCATGTTGTGTTCCGCAACGATACATACTCATTACTCTGTTACAGCTGTTCGTCATCTTATTTTTGTGGTTTTATTCCACAATAACAAAGGTGAGTGGAGGTCATGCAGCTCTAACTGCTATGTCAGTGTTGTGCAATGAGGTCAGGCGCTTCAGATTTTGTGTTTGTAATGGCATTTTGTTCCATAGGTTGCTCTCTACCTAGTTTGAGACAACTCAGCACCAGCAGCATGAAGTACAATTCCTTGTGTTGAGGGTCAGCATGGTGGTGTAATCTTCTCCAGAACTGCCTAAATATAATGTGATACAGCAAATGAATTATAAGTTATTAGTGAAGATTCTAATATCAGTTGTTTTGGTTTTTTTTTCCAGTCCCTGTGTGGAAAAAACTTGACAACTATTCTTAATGAATACGTAGCCATGAAAACAAAAGGTAAGCCTTCAGAATGAGATTTTATTTTATTTTTCTTATTTATCTGTTGTGAAGTCCCTGAGCAAGAGGTAATATCTCCTCCTATATGCGGACTTAGAGCCATCCCCTGTCTGTGCTAGAAGTTGGAGATTTCCATATTATGCAGACAACAGATCAGCATCTTGTGAGCAAAATTAATTAGTTATCTTAGTTTGGATTTGCCAGCATATATGTGCAAAACTTTTGGGTTTATACTTGTAAAATTACACTGTTGTTTATACTATAAATAGGAGGGAGGGGTGCTGATCTCTCCCTGGTGGCTGGTGACAGGGCACACGGAAATGGAATTAAGCCACATCAAGGGAAGTTCAGTTTGGACATTACGAAAAGGTTCTTCACTGGGAGGGCAGTCGGTCACTGGAACAGGCTCCTCAGGGAAGTGGTCGCAGCACCAGGCCTGTCAGAGTTCAAGGAGCATCTAGACAGTGCTTTTAGTCATAAGGTTTAGTTCTAGGTAGCTCAGCGAGGAGCGGGGC
This sequence comes from Chionis minor, assembly GCA_013398295.1. Lineage (NCBI taxonomy): Eukaryota > Metazoa > Chordata > Aves > Charadriiformes > Chionidae > Chionis > Chionis minor. The sequence goes on from VZSF01002827.1 coordinate 936,893, forward strand.
GTTGGACTCAGTGATCCTTATGGGTCCCTTCCAACTTGAGATATTCTATGATTCTCTGAAATAACCAAGAAGAGTCCTGTGGCGTGAAATGTTTTTTGTCTTGCTTTTAAAATTAATTAAAACAACTTCAAAATAACTTAATATTTTATATGAATATTAGAGACAGAACGTTTCCTGTTTTTAAAAGCAGTTACTGACCTTCTGAATGTTGATGAGTCTTAGAATTTTTGTCTTAGAATGTTGTCTGATCAGATTTTAGTGGTGCTTTATTCTAAGGCTTGCAGTTTAAGACATACCATGTTTGGAATGTTTCTGAATGTTTTTTTCCTTTCACACTAGGTTTAATAGAAACAGTAACTAAGACACAAACATGCTTTCTTCAAAATACTTTGTACTTGGCACCTTGTAAAACTTTATAAATTGATCTGCTTATATACTTCAGTGTTCTGTGCTTCAAAAATAACAAGTTTTTATACCTGTTTGGGTGACATCTTAAAATAAACCATAACTTTTAAAGGCCTATCTGTCACATTACAATTTTCAAAAGCACAGAAGTAAGTTGGGAATTTGAACACCGCTTCCAGAAGTGAATTAGGCTAGGTTAGCGCCTGTTTACCCAGAAGTCAACACCGTGTGCAGATTCCATTGAAAATTATCATCATGAATGTCTTTGCCTCAGTTTCATTTAGTCTTCTAAAACTTGAGAACTGTATCCATGATGAGTGTGTATGAGTCAGAGTTCTTAAATTAGGAGTTAGGTCTCTCAAATTAACAGAATATTAAGAAGGTGACGAGGCACCTGAAGTTAGATGATATCTGAAACACGTATATAGCATTTAATAATTATTATTTTTCTTGAAAATTTACTTTTTTCTCAACATGTATCTGGTTTAGACACCTAAGTTTTTGTTTTTGAGGTTTTTTTATGGTTTATTTTAGAAACAACAAATGAAGTTCCAGCAATGATGTCATCTCTGTGGAAAAAACTAGACTATACGCTTTCTCAGATCAGGTAATACAGTTTTGAAATCAATAAAGTAAAGTTTCACTCTAAGAGTGAGTCCCTATGTTTATCAACTCCCCTTATCATTGTAAGAGAATGGTTTTGCTCTCTGTTGTCTCTGAGAGATGGTGAAAAAGATGGGTGTGTGAGAGTTGATAGTTGAGTAGACATTTCAGGGTTTTAAGGCAGGACTAGCAGATAAGGAGGGCATTAGTGTGAGCATGTGGCCTTCCTGTAATAAAACAATATACTATGACTCATTTAGAACTCGATACCATTGTGGTTAGTTGGTCAAAAATATAACAGTAAGTTTCATTCGAAGGATCTGTGACCATTGTTTTAAAGAATAAAAATAACAGTCAGCAGATTGAAGCTTTCTGAAGTGATGTGTGGTCGGAACCAGAGTGACATTAAGCATATGATCGATACAGTCGCGCTGTGTAGCTGAGTGTTTCCGTTATGCTCCTTTTATTTATGTCACCTGCTTTATTTTTTAGGAGCATGCAGAATTCCACAGGATTTTCTGCTAATCAAAGGAGTAAGTAACTGAACCAATTCCATGGGATCCGTGGGCTTTATGTTCAAATTGCCTGTTTTGGAAAAAAAATGGAGGAATGCTGCAACAATCGGTAGTGCATCCTTACTCTTAAAACGTTGTAAAATCTCTTCTGCAGTGTTTTTATCAGCATGTCTGTTGTCTTCACTGCAGTCTGTGGATTACTGTAATGGTCAAGAAAGGAAAATAAGAAAAGCTGAGCTTTTTGCAAGGGGCGTAAATTCTCTATATAGCATTTTCTTTTCTACAGAAAACTTTTTTAGAAGTTTATGTGGTTAAAAGGCTTAAAAACTGCTGCTTCAGTCCTGAAGTTGTTGACTTAATTTGTGGCTCAGAGGAACTGAAAACATAACCAGTCTAATTATGATGCAGTTTCATTTCTGTAGAGGGGCAATATTAAAATGTATTACAATGTTGAAACGATTATTTTTTTTTTATGCATGCAAACATATATCCAAGCAAAATGTTAAAAGGTACTTGTTCTATCTAGAATTGTTTTATTTCATTACAAAAACTGCCAAATGAACTCTCAAAAAAGAAAAATTATATTACTTAAAAATATTTTTTCTCTCTGTAGTACTTCTACTGAGTAAACTATGTGAGAAAGGAGAGTGTGAAATATATGTAGTGATTGCTCTTGGAGCTGAAATTCAATGGATTGGGGCAGTGGTCTGTTGTTTAAATTTGTCAGGTTTAGTCTGATAAAGAAGTGCAGACTTACGTTGGTTTAGCTATTTCAGTTAAGGTGAGTTATATGAGTGGTATATTATGTAATGAAATATCTTTTTGATATGCGTTATTCCTGTAAATATTTAAGCAGTGATACAGGTACAGTTAAATGTCTGTGTAAGTTGGCTGTACTTCTTGAATTGTTCTGGCTCAAACCTGTAACGCAGAAGACAAAGGTGGGCCTTGCTTACTTTTTGAGTTTCATGCATTAGCTGTTGAAGCACAAAAAAGTTTCAATGGAGCATCCTTAACTAGGTCTTGGAAAATCAGCAGTCTTTTAAAATTCCTTTATCATATATTTTCATCTTGTCTTTATTATCTCCAGCGCGTACAAGAAGTGGAATTGTAGAAATGAAAAGACAGAGAATGCTTCAGCAATCGGCTCCTGCAAACTCAGGGCTGTTGTCAGTAGCGCATCAGTTGGGGCCACAGAATTCCTCTTCCGTTGCATCTCCTCAAGTTATTCACAGGCCAGCAATAAATCAAAGTGTGGCACAGACCAGAGTGAATACATTGTTTGTTCACCAGTCACAAACCCAAGAAAACAAGATCGGCAGTAAGTCACACACTGTTTCAGACCTTTTTTTTCTGCGCAAAATCTAGGGATATACATGGAAGTTTTCTAAAAACGGGGCTAATCATCTTCCACCAAAAAAGTTTCAGGAAATTCATGCTTTCTTCCCCTCGCTCTCCAAACCGATTCAGGTGGTTCAAGTAGAAAGAGTGTCCAAAAGGGAAATGGCTCTTGCCTGCTTGCTTGCTGGGTTGGGTTCAGAGATCAGAAGTGCATTAACTTGTCATTATTCTATCCTATATTCTCACCCTCACCCAAATCACTTGTTTTAGCAGATTGGGATGATCCACGTCAAGTGGATGTTTTTCTCATGTTATATTTAAAAGGAAAGATTCTCATTTTGATGATAATACCAAATTATTTGGTGTGAATTCCCCGAAATTGATTGAAACATAGTAAGTAATGGGTAGATTTCTGTAGTGCTTTAACAATGTAATTGGAAAAGGTACTGGCATCACGGTCATCTCTTTTCCTTTATAAAGCAGGAGATTTCATACACATTCAAGTGCCAGCTTCACAAGAACGAAAGCTTCATTCAAACTTACTTTCTCCAGGAAGACGAAAAAGGTAAACGCGGGCATTTTTATTTGGGTTTTTTTTTTTTCAGATTGTTTAGACATTATGTGGTGTTCTAACCTCTAGTGTAAATTTTCTTCGGTGGTAGAGTGTTTCCCATTTAAGAGTGGCCAGTACGTGATGTTTCACAAAGGAAAGGAAAGTCAAAGAACGTAATGTTGGACTGACAGGAGGCTACTTGTGCTGCTTTGTTGCGTATAGCCGGTCTTCGCATTATTGCAGTATTAGACAGGCAAATAATGTTGGAGCCTGAGATTTGGTATCCCTTCCAAAATATCCTTATCAATCTCAATATTGATATAAATGTGCTTTTTTTATGTTTTTAACTTAGAAAAACTATTGGCTTCAGTAAATTTTGTCAGCAAAAATTTTCATATTCACACTAAAAGTGGTATGAAAAACCGTTTGTACGCTAATTTTGCGTTTTTTATTCTGTGATTCCAATGTCTTTTTGGTTTTAATGAGTTGACTGGTCTCTGTGTTCCAATTGTTGTCTTTACCCCTGACTAAATCCCAGTCAGTGGTTTTGCTTATCGTTTTTCCAGACCCTTACTCACTTAGACCTTTTCCAGGTCCTCTCTATTCTGTGTGATTTTTTTGTATATAAGTGATTCTAGCATCACTGCTGATTGATGGTTTCAGGAGAGCCTGTACCATGATTTCATATAAAAGCATTACACTTCCCGTTCATCATCTAAATTCTTATGCAACCTAACATTTGTTTGCTTCTTTGACAACAACTGCTCCTTGAGGGAGCTTTGTTTTCAGTTATGATGCCCAAATCTTTCTCTTGAGCGGCTGTTAATTAGAACCTGTACCACCAGTTAAAGTAACATGTACTGGAGGGGGAAAAATACGGAATAGTGGTCATGGAATTCCGTTTGCCATTACGCTGTTTACCCGCAGTCTGTATATATTTGTTTGTAACTTCTGTGAAGTCAGACACAATGTGTGCATAGGACGTAATGAAACAGATGCTGATTCTGTTGTATTTCCAGTACGTAGTTAATTTTCTGTTGATTAAAGTCTTTCGTTTACGAAGAAGGAAGAAAACCACTTGATTTATTGACTATTAGGCCTGTTGTTTGCTATGTTCTCACAAAATACATCATAAATTTCCCGGAATCTTTCAGTGAATCTCAGAAGAGGAAAAGCGTTGCAACATCTGGACCTCTTTCAGCAGCTAAAAGTTCTCAAGACCCTGATGAAGTAATAATAGAAAAAGAAAGTGAGCCACTTGAAGAATTCATAGATGGTAACTTCCCAGTGAGTATATACTTATGGAAGGTATTTACATTTAAGAAAGAAATTCAGACTAAGGAGAACTAGTCTTTTACATGTTGTTTGTCTTGGGTATTATAGAAATTAAGTTTAGAAGATAAATTTAGTTTTGCATTTCAACTAGCCTGTCTGTGTACTAAACTAGAGCGGGTGGCATTGCTACGTAGAGGTTGGGTTTTTTTCCTTGATTTATTTGCTTTGCTAAGATACCTGTAAGCTGTCAGAATACAGTAGTTTTTCAGAGAATGGAAACCAGAAAGCGCAATGAGCCTTGCAGTACTTTAGGAGGGCAGAAGTACAGGAATGTTTTGGGATGATTTTCATAGCTGTGTTATGCAGTCACAGATTGGTGCTCTCTCTGTTACAAAGAGTGTTCTCTGTGTTGAATTATTTTTTTTACCAATAAGTTGGAAATTCGTACTCCTTTTACAGTGATGATAAAAATGGAAACCTGACCACTTTAAAACTCTGTTTTCCAGCAACTGGTTATTGAAAATGCCAGAGAAAAAATCCTGAGCAACAAATCTCTTCAGGAGAAGCTTGCTGAGAACATTAATAAAATCCTGGGCAGGTAATAAAAACGTCTAAACTTCATACTTATTTGATTTATTTTTGAGTTTTGAACTAATGACTAATGTGTTCCTAGTGATGGCAATGTCGCTCAGGCCCCTAAACAGACAGACAGTGGTCCCACGGAGCAGGAGACGTCAATTGATGAAATCCTTGGACTTCAGGTAGGTGTGGATTGGCCTGTTTGCATTTTTTGAAGACCAGGCACGTGAGAACGATCAGCTAGGGGAACTATGTTGAACCTCTGTCCACTGTCTGATATCCAAGATTGCTCTCCTCTTTCTCTTCTTTCTTTTTATTTGTTTCTTTGTTTTACAATGGAGCTGAGCCTATCTAATGGCTGGCTTCTGCCCAGGGGCAGGTCCACAACTTCCCTTGCAGAGGCATGAGCTCTTACGTGGTTGGGTGATGGTGGGCAGGTTCAAGGAGCTGAACTGACAGGGTACTAGTGTTTTGCTGGGGTTAATTTTGAGCCAGTTTAGCACTCTCAATTCATTCCCAGTGCCTGTACGAGGCAGCAGAAGCATGCAGCAGAGTCAAAAGACAGGGAAGAAGGACCGCTCCTGGGAGTGGTTAGCTGTTAACGTCACCCTCAGACTGAGCTCTAAGTATGCTGTCCCACAGTCACCAGCTGCCTGCTTGTCACCGGGTCTCTGGTACCAGTAGTTGAGTACCAGCTTCTGACTGGAGATCTGATCAATAGCCTTGTGGAAAAAAAGGAATTTAAAATCTTGTGGTCTCCAGACACGTTTAGTCTGATTGGTTTTTCTGATTTGCTGTCAGATAAATGTGGATTGTCTATTATAGCAAGAGACGTTGTCTTTGGAGCCTAAATAAGGATGTTTTTTCTTGAAATTTGGTATTTACTTGCTTTTGGAGGAAATACACATTCTGCTTCTGCAAACTAAGCTTCTAGTGTTCTCCCTTCATCCGCCTACAACCCTCGAGCTGGCAATCAGAGAGTTATAAAGGACTCTTAATGAGGGAATTATAATCTTCACGGCCCTCATGAAAAGGGCAGGAGAGTATAGGCAGTTGCCTGTTTATGAAGTAGAAGTCGTTCTTGAGTCACTTGGTGATTTTTAGGTCAGTTTTTGTCCAAATATGGAGCTGAAAAGCTGTACTCCATTTTTCTGAGCACAACAAAATCAAAGTGGCTTCTTGGTTTAGTAAGAGTAGCTGAGACAAAATAATCAAGCGTATCACGTGGGATATGGTGCTTACAACCACCGTATCAAAATTTGTAGAGTGCTTAGAGGATTTCCAGGTAGTCAGGAGAAACTTTGTATTTGAGCAGTTGGGTATGTACTGAGCACCTGGCTCATCTTCTTCCTGGGCTGCTACCAACAAGTCCGCTTGAAACAGGAACCTTAGAGCAGTGTCCTGTGTAGCTGTGCCTTCCTTCCAACTGCCTGCGACAGAAAAGTAGTTGGAAGTTATATTCTAAAACATGTAGTGGGTAAATGACATAAAACTTCACTCTGTTTAGCATTTTCTTCTAGATATATGCAAAAACAAAAAATTAGGATTAATTTTTTAGGATTTTTTTTACCAGTGGTTGGCTAGTGCAGGCTGACAGCGTTCATACCGTCTGCGTAAGCTTCCAGTGTAGCCCGAGATTTAGTCCTTAAACAATGCTGGTCATTATGTGGAGAATACTGCAGTACGCGTGTGCAGGGTTTAATGTCTGACAGATGCTTGGCGGACTTTATTTCTTAAACTTCAATCACTAATATTTTTAACAGATATGAAATTTGTGGCAGAGATGTTTCCAGCATTAGTCTTTATGTTTCTGTGCTGAGCAGAAGTAATAGAACTAAAAGCAATCTGAAAACAATTCTTGTCTGTTTTTCTTTAAGTTGTGAAAGTAACTGTCTAACAGTTCTGTATATCTTGTCTTTTCTCAGGGTGAAATTCATATGTCAGAAGAGGCTATACAGGACATTCTAGAACAGACAGAATCGGATCCAGCTTTTCAGGCGCTCTTTGACTTGTTTGATTATGGTAGGGTATATTATACTCAATTGTACCATTACTATAAAGCAGCGGGAATGATGAGTTTTACTAAGTGTTGCCTGAAGAAGCAAAGCTAATTCAGCGCGCCTCTTCCAAGAGAAATGGACTGTATGGCATCTGTGTCCCTCAATTCAGAATTAGATTTTTACACACGTTTGTACGTGACTATAAAATACAGTATTTTCTTGTGGCTGAAAATTCTGGGTTTGTGCTGGCTCAGTGATTGTTCTATTGCTGTTATTTTAGACTCTTCTGGTCTAAAGTTCATGCTTGTTTTTCTATGCTGTTGTAAAATTTTTCTATTTGTCTGATCAGAGATATCTTCACATTAAAATATAAGGACGTTTTTATGCTATTTCTGGATTTGTAGTGAATATAGACAAAGAGTTCTTTGAGTTTTGATGGCATTTCTTGAATTTGAGATCTCTCGGCTTCATTTGTCATGTAATAATCACATTGTGTGTAAAATTACATGTTTAATCGTTCTTTATGTTTTGTTTTGAAAACAGGAAAGAGCAAGGTAAACAAGAATTTACCTGCTGGTATTTCTGGTCAGAGTGGAGTAGAAAATGCAATCCTGGTGGATGAAGATAACCTGGAAACACTTGAAAGTTCTTTAGGAACACAAGAAACCAGTAGATGTAGGTTGTTTTGGTTTTTTTTCTCTAAGATCTCTGCTAGTCTGTTCACTTTTCATTATGAAAATATTTTCAGACAATTTGTACATTTCAAAATCTTTTTGTTTTCAATGGTAATATCCAGTCTGACATTTTACATTGCATGTACATATGAATACACCTAGTCTTTTAGAAAGTTTCCATCTATTAAATTTTACAGTAGTCCATCGGCGTGCTTACAAGTTGTACTTGGTAAGCTCCTAAATGAAACCAGAATATCTGCAAATCTCTTTTCTCATTCGAAATGGATACTTTGTGATGTTCATCGTGGAACACATAAAGATAATATTTTGCATCTAACCACATTAATCTTCTTTCTATATTGTGTAATATATTGGTTAATTAGTACACAGAAAGAGTCTTGCTCTGGACAGAAGGTATATGTCGTCTGTCTACCTCATTTTTAATAATAGTCCATCAGTAGCAGATATTTAATGAAAGTACATGAGAAACAGAGCCAAGACATCTTTATCCTGATACGTTTACTGTGCTTCTGGAAATCTGCTTTAGTGTCTTGAGCTGTTTGCTTATTATGTGTACACTTATTATTTATGTACAAACTGATTTGGCAGATTGCCAAATGTATATAACCATAGGTTTTAGATACTTGCCACTCAGCTTGAAAGACAGGATGAGTAGCGTTATTCCCACATAGTTTCATGTGAAATAGTTGAACTGATAAATTGCTCCTAAAACACTGTAAAAGGATGGTCTGTTCTAATAATTATGCAACTAATTTATTCTCTGTTTGGCAGGTGATAATTCTAGAGAATCACTATCCTGTAAAGGTTTTCAGTTAGGAGAAGCATCGTGTGCCTTGAAGACCAGCATTAATGATGATGATATGGCTGAGAAAAATACAACCAGCGAGCAGTTGCATGGAAATTGTAGACCAAGGAAGCAGATGGAAGTACTTAAAACCGTCACCCCTGAACATATTGGAGAGCTTGAAATCGCTTTTGACTCTGTACCTGCTTTGACTGAACCTGACAAGAGACAGAGTTCTGATAGCGGATGTAATGAACACTGTGGAGATTCTTATGATAAAAAAGAGTCGTCTGCGTTAGTATCTGGAAGTGAAAGAGCTATGGAAATTGAAAAAGGCTCACTAAGTCATAGTACTCAAAGTAGTCCTAGTTTAGAATATGTTCATTCTGGGAGTCCTCAGATTTCTTTGAGTTCACTGGCAGAAGGTACTCCAGCCAGCGAAAACAAAACACATTCTGGAAGTAAATGTCACTTATCACCAGATACATCACTATCTGAAAAAACACTTAATAAAAGCCCTTCTGATGGGAGCCCTCGCCACAGCATACTGCTGAGAAAAAACAATTCACCAATTTCTAGCCCATCAGCAGCTGTTGGAAAAGAACAGGCTGCAACAAACGATACAGCTGCCTTACCTGGTGTTTTACAGGAGAACTCTGGCCACCACGCTGACCATCAGGAACAGAGTACGCGGTCAGACTGTGCTGCGAGATCTGCCCCGAGTGTTTCAGATCTTGACAAAACAGAATCGCAGCTTGAAGTCGTCGATACTTCTAACAAACCTTATTCAAATGACCAGCATACGCTTGAGAAGCCTTGTAAGAAAGATTTTACCCTCCCTTCAGGGCTGTCAAACTCAGAGGGAACACGAGGGGAAATGCAAGAACCTTCATCTTCGACAAAAGCAGATGCTGATAATATGTATTTCTCTTCTGGTGATGATGCATGTACAGAAATTTCAGTAGTATCCACTGAAAATAATCTTACTACGTCTGAAATATGCCACTCTCCTCTACCAGATACTGCGTCCTCAACGGATGAGTCAGGTACTGAGGCCAAGAGTACAAGTGGTGTATCTTCTAGTAGTCAACCCATGGATGTTGATCCTTCTAATATAATGTCCCTCAAGATCATCATCAGCGATGATCCATTTATTTCGTCAGACACAGAGTTAAATAATGCTGTTTCCAGCATCACAGGAGAAAATTTGCCAACTATAATATTGTCTTCCCCAGCCAAATCCCCAACCAAAACTGCAGGCCTGTCCAAATGTCTGACTTCGGAAGACGCAGAAAAAAACGTGGATTCAGCTTTGGCAGAGCAGAATCTTCTTATGCTTCGGCCTAAGGATCCTGTGGTCACCTCAGTTAACGCTCAGAACGAAGACTGTACTGGTTTTTCAGTTGCGGGTACCACTAATATTTCCAAGGAAGGGGGATTTATACAGTTGATGCCCGCCACAAGCACGGCTTTTGGGAATTCAAACAACCTTTATATAGCCACTTGTGTGACTGATCCAGCTGCCTTGGGCACAGCTGTAACACCGTCCAACGTGGTGGTGTTGCCTGGCAGTTCTATGCCGCTCACTGCCCAAGCTCCGGCGGTGCAGCAGTTGCGGACTCCTCCTAGATCCAGCAATGCCTTTGCAGCAAACCAGAGCGTCTCCCCCAGCTTCCCACAAGGTACTCTCGCTATTAGAAAATGACTGAAAGTGTGGTGTTTATATACCCTTTTTTTACTCTTTTTTTTTTGTAAGTGCGTTAAAAGTAAACAATTTTAAACACTGCTGTATCTGCCCCTTGAAACTAGCTAGGAGTTATGTATTTTTAGAGTATGCTAGTTGCTACTAAAAATGAAATAAAAACTACAAAGAGTTACTGACCAGGCCATTTTGGGGGGAAAAAAAAATAGCCTTATATTTTGGAAGGTTAAGTTATATAATCTTAGCAGTGATAAATTTAGAAAGTGTATTTTGGCTTACACTAGAAAAGATTCTGTCATTTCAGCTAAATAGCACAGTTTGTTTGTTTTAATGAGATTCATGTTATAAATAGAATGCTATGTGTTATGGGCACCCATATTTAGTTTAGATAACTGGCTAGACATAGATATTCCTTCCAAAATTACTTTCTTTTGTTTTGTTTCATTTTCCAAAGAACGAGTCTTCCCTAGAAGTACATATACACCAATGTAAAAGTGTAATGTTATTTCTTTCCGTAATATAAAATCTCTCCTGGTGCAAGCATTTTTATTACCACAGGGATACAAAATTTAAGTGCTTTTTAAAATGTTAAAACTAACTATAGACTATGTGTAATCAACACATTTAGGTTTCTTTCCAAAACTAAAAACTCGTCGCAGTTATCCTTGAATTTCTCTTTGCAGTCATTTTATTGCAGTCAGAAGTCAGTGCAACAGTGGGTGCAGGAGCTTAGAGTGCTGGCCTTTCCTGTCATTACAACTTCTTTATGCACCTACTGTCTTCAGGGTTTTTTCACAGAGAGAGAAATAGAAGTTTGCCCAGTCTTCTGCATTTGATATTTTCCCTGGTGGTGCTCATGTAACTGAAGAACTTTGTGGAATCCATTTTTCTTTCATTCTTTTAATTTTTCACTCACTTTTCAATTAACATGCTGTAATAGTTTCCTTATTTTGTAATTTGCATATCTATAAAACTATTTTAACTGTGATTTAAATAGTTAAGTAGGAAACTTTGGCTTAAATAATCCAAATTAGTCTCATTTTGGTTTTGGGGTTTTTTTTTTTTTAATAGCTCACCTCAAACCCAGTAATTCACTGAAGTCTTTGTGTACTACATCTAGCACTTCCTACCAGCCAGGAATATACATTAAGTATCTACCAACCAACAAAATTAGCCTTTCCCAGCTCCTTGTGTGCTCCTAAAGGGAAGGTCTTATGGGTGCACTGGAAGAAAAAAAAAAAAATCCTTTAACAACTTTTGAGCGTGCTAATTGTAGGGAATAGGATGCAAATGCTAGTTTATTTTTGCTAAGCAGCAAAATGATCTATTTGATGTTACTTTTTCTGGTTTTTTTTAAAGTTCAGGCCTTAACATAGGTATGTTGTACTTACTTCAAGCTTAATTTTGAACCATCTCTTAAAAAAGGGAACAGTTTACTTAAAGAATCTGATTTGAACTAAAAGTAACAGTTACCACTCGGTTTTCCAGTAGTGACATATAGTAAAGGACCATGAAGTTTTTTAAAAAAACTGCTGTTTTTGCTTCAGATTGGACCATGCATAATTTTAAGAAGCTTTTCTTGTCTTGAAGCTTTTCTTTTCACCAAAATCTTTTCCTTTCTGTACAGTTTTAACGCTTTGATATTTTTTAGGTTCTGCCATTATAATTGCATCTCCAGTGCAACCTGTTTTGCAAGGAATGGTGGGAATGATACCTCTCTCAGTAGTAGGACAAAATGGAAATACGTTCTCAGCACCTGCCCGCCAGGTAGAACATCACAAAGAAATCTTTGTCTTTTTGAAATAAAAGCTGAAGTGATAAGGAGTCTTTTGGTAAATTGTAATGGAATATGATGATTCTTTCAAGGTTCTACATATGCCTGTGGCTAATCCAGTGTGCAGCAGAAGTGTCCCAAAGCTTCCCATCCCTCCCAAATCACAAAAGATTCCTGGAGCAAGAAACAAGACTAATACAGGTATTTGTGTTTTTCAGAAGGGCAGGAGAAAAGTAGGGGCTTTACAGACATGTCAATTCTCAGTCATGAAGTTTTGTAAACACCAGTGCTCCTCTGCCAGGTGGCTGCTGGCATGGCTTTGAGAGAGGCCTGTAATTAGTAACTATATTGGCTCAATTTCCAAATAAGACTTGTAGCATATTAAATAATTCTAGATTTGGGATCAAGATTATTTTGGAAATTTAATGTTTCAAGGCTCTGATGTACTTTTCTTTATTTTTCTGGTTATTTTTCATCTCATTGGTTGTAAGTACAGCATGCTGTGCCACCAAAATGAAGCCATGTGGAAATACAAAAGTTATTCAAAAAGTCAGCAATTCTAAACATTTATTAAGGCAAATACTTTATAGAAGTGTTGCATATTTATACAAAAAATGCACTCTATCTGTTTTCTCTTTCCTGTTTCAGGTATACACTTCTGTATATTAATTTCATGAGACCTTGCTTCTTTATATAGTAAATGGAAACAAGACTGAAGTTACATTCATTTCTCGGTGTTGGGAGAGAGTAAAGAAAAATAATTGAAAATAGAAAATGAGTTAGAAGAACAACTCGTACATTAGCCTGTCTACCTTTTTTTGAAAAGAGTAGGCTTACACATAAAAATGAAAATAGGATGAAGTTGCAAATTAAGAAAGCAAGCTAGGATGGTGTAGTAAGTCTGCATTCTGGTTTGCTGACGGGTAACTGAGAGTTCCCTGTGGTTATTTCTCTTCTACTTGGAAATCCCTGCTGTGCATTTTTAAGTCCAGCTTAGTTGATTTTGTCTTGCCAGGGCTGTGTATTATCCAAGTGTAGACAGCTAGCAAGCTGCTTCTTTATGCTTCGTTGGTGACCTTTGCTAATCTCTTAATCTCTACATATGAAAATTATTCAAAGGTTGCAGAGTTTTGTTGCTGGGGTTTTCTTTATTGATTCTCTGTCAGGTGAAGTGTCATAGAATCACAGATTCAGGTTGGAAAAGATCCCCGAGATCACTGAGTCCAACTAACACTGCCGAGTCCATCATCGCTAAACTATGTCCCTACGCGCCACGTCTGCGAATATCCTTGTACTCCCTGTGAGATGATTTACTGGGAATGCTGTAGTTTATTAACGCTTCATCTGTTGTTGCAGGAAAACTGGTACCAAGTGTAGCTGAGCCTTTGAACCATACAAATCCTCGAACACAAAGGTCAGTAGTGCAACGTTTTCAGAATTGCTTTCTTTTCCCTGCTGTGAATTTCTTCATACTGTATTGACTGGGAGGAGCACAGCCTTTTTAACAGTGGTATGAATCGTGTCCCCCCTTCTTTTTTTTCCCCCTCCTGTCTATCTGCTAGAAGTATTGATGTGTTAGTACCACTGCAGGGATGTATTAATGTGCCCGTGCTAGAATTCTGCTGTTACTGTTCCTCTAACAATGCCTGGCTTTGTGTTTATTTAAGCCCATGTCAATCGTCAAATAAAAATGGTTTGAGCAGAGTCCAAGCTAGCAGAAATTACCTGTTATATTTACTGGAAGATGTTGGTGATTAAACTCTTTTTTATATATATATTCATTAATACAGTTTAATTGCTAATTGGGGTTGGTCTTGCCCAAGTCTTCTGCTTGGGCAAGTGAGAGAGAAGAAAGGAAGGCTTCAGTAGTAACTCTTTATTGTTAATGGACTTAAAAAACAAAAGGATGTTGGAATGAGCAAAAGAGGGTAGAAAGAGATAAGTTCAGTTTAAATATTAGAGGTAAAATGTTCTTTTATTGTAAAAATAAAACAAACTTTAAAAAAAATTACCTATTTAGAATTCAGTTAAAATGTTAGAAAAGTGGAGGAAAACAGGAACAATAAAGTCAACTTAAAAAAAAAAAATCCAAACCAAAACCCAGCATATACCAAGGTATACAGTATACATGCATGCAAAAATAAGTGATTTTTTTTTTTTTTTTAAACCACAGAAGCAGGATTTGGAAGAATGTAATTTTTATAATTCAGCTTTCTATTAATTTTAATTGATCTCCAGATGTATGTTTTGCATAGCAAAGAGAGCAAAAGGCTCCCTGTAAGGAGATGTAATTTCTCATTTCTACTCTCTGCCCTTTGTCTCAAACAAACTGCTACCTACCACCATACCTTCTTCGCCATCCCGAAGGTGCCAAAGTTACTATCCCAAAGTTAATTTAACTTTTCATTTTCTAAACCATAAAGGTTTATCTTTATCCCCATCTGCATGGGGAGAGCCTGACTAGCACAGGTGACTACGCAGAAGCCTCTCTTGAAATGCACCGTGAGCCAGGAGGGGGCACAGAGACAGCGGTGGTATGAGCTGACAGAGCAGAAGCATTTTTCTTTTGACCTCACTGCGGTGCAGTGGTGGCTTTTTCACGCTAATGTGGCTGGTTGTCAGGTGGAGACCGAGCCCCCCGCGGCGTCTGTATGTTCTCCAGATGCCCACTGAAAGCTGTTTGTCCTGCTCCGTATCCCCTCACCCACAGAAAACGCAGAGGGGAGAGTACAAGGCACGTGCGTGACGATGATGCCCACAATATTCTGGCAGCCTCTTAGCAGTTTCAGCTCTGAGGACTGCCTGAGCCACAGCCAGATTCCAGGATGGACTATCCTGTCATGAGCGTGCTCAGTTTCTTTTTGAACTCAAGTAAACTACCAGCATCCACAAATATCCCGGGCTAAAAAGTTCCCAAGCTTAATTACACGCAATGTCCAAACCTCCTGGTTTTGTTTTGAACCTGATGCCAATTTTACTTGATGCCTGTAGTTCTTCCACTGGGAGACACAGCTAAGTTTCCTTTTTGTTGGCTTTTTCCCCAGAGCTCTGTTGCATTTCCCCTCAGTCATCTCTCTTTCCAGGCTGAAGAGCCCCAGTCTACCTGCCTGTTCTTTGTACAGACTCCGTTTCATACATTTTTGTCATGCTTTTTGGCCTTCTCTGAGCTTTCTGCAGTTGTTGTCCCTTACTCTTGGTCTTGGCCTGCTGATAAAACGGAAGGAGCTTTAACGAGGTGTCTTGAGGGGCAGGTGGGGACTTCAGCCAGCTGCACTGAGCTTGCCTGGTATGAACGAGTATGTTGCTGAAGTGTTTTCATCTCAATTTCAGGACCGGGAATTCGGACAAGCTCTGCACTGCAGAACCAGGAAGAAAAGCGGAGGAGAACTTACCTGTTGCACCAGTGGAGGCCACAAGCTCAAATTCAAGACAAGGTGAAAGTCACAGGAGAGTGCTTTGCTTTGATAACGTCCCACCTGCTCCAGGAGGAAACACACAGGCTCAGACTACGAAGAGTTTATCCCAGAAAGAAAGGAATGAAAATACTTTATTTGCTGTTGACTCTGCATCGTCCTCTGCTAAGGCACAGGCAGCAAAGCGAGAGAAAGATAAAACGCTGCCTAGAATTCTGTGTAAGCCAGAAGTTAGTAGCAACAGAAGCGCATCTGCAAAGGAGCCGCAGCCCGAGCGGAAGGTGGCATCTGCAGGGCTTCCATTAGATGCCTTCCACAAGACTACAGCAAATAAGGAAAACGAACTGCGAAGGGATACTGATGAAAAACAGAAGAACCAGGACACCGCCAAACTCTCGAACGGCCAGCAAAGCGTTAGCTTATGGAATGAGAAGACGGTTGCTTCGGTGCAAGAGCTGAACAAAAAGCAAGGGTCGCTGCCGAATGGGAATGGCAAATCTTCAGCGTCCGTTGCTCTGTCTTCGAAGGAGCCAAAGCGAGAAGCAGCTAAAGTTTCCAGCCAAGGCCTTTGCCTGTCCAGCCCGTTCGCTAAACAATGTGTGGAAATGTTGCAAGACATCCAGTGGCATAGCCCGACCAGTAAAACAGTCGAAAACGGGGAATTGCCGGTACCCCGTACGCCGTCGGGAGTTGGGGACAGACATACAGACGATACCACAGATAGCGTACGGACGCCAACCTGTCGGCGCTTCAACGAGGACAGCACGACCCCGAGAATCATGGTACCCCCTGCTACGCCCGACTTGCCGGCCTGCAGCCCCGCCAGTGAGACGGGGAGCGAAAACAGTGTCAGTATGGCTGCGCACACCCTGATGATACTGTCACGGGCGGCTATCGCCAGGACGAGCACCGCAACCCCCCTGAAGGACAACACGCAGCAGTTCAGATCTTTACGGAGCACAGTGAAGAAAAGGAAACTAGAGGACTTGAACGAGGGCGAGAGGAACTCTCGTTCGGCAAACAGGAAAGACCTTCAAAGCTCTCCGACACCATCAAAAAAGAAGAAAATAAAGGCAAGTATAGGCATTTACTTCTTGATTTGAAATCTGTATTAGACATGGTTAATGGGATGGTTCAGAAGGGCTAGTCCAAATCCCTGACATCCTATTTATATTTGTCAGTTTTACTAACTTTGCCTCTTCAGCCTGCTCCGAACTAACAGTATTAAGATTAGTACAGTCTTCAGATACATGCAAGTGACTCCTATTGACGCCCTGCACATACCTATGAAAATCAAATTATTTCTCTTGAAACATGAATGAGTTTTCTAAATTCTAACTACAGTCTAAGTTTCTAGATTGAATGTAAGAATTAAGCCAAACTCAAACTCGGTCTTCCTAAAATTCAAGCTGTTCTTGCATCCTTGTTTACCACCGGAACAAGGAATCCCCATTTTGTGTGTTTCCAGTCTCTGTAGTCTGCAGCACCGTGCCTTTGGCTTGGGGATTTCATGGCAGATAGCAGAGGTGTGGGACAGGAAAAGGGGATCTCATCGATGCTTACAAATACTTACAGGGAGGGTGCCAGGCTTTTTTCAGTGGTGCCCAGTGATAGGACAAGAGGTAATGGGCACAAACTGGAACACAGGAAGTTCCATCTGAACATGAGGAGGGACTTCTTTCCTTTGAGGGTGGCAGAGCACTGGAACAGGCTGCCCAGAGAGGTGGTGGAGTCTCCCACTCTGGAGACATTCCCAACCCGCCTGGACGCCATCCTGTGCCACCTGCTGTAGGTGGAACTGCTCTGGCAGGGGGGTTGGACCAGATGATCTCCAGAGGTCCCTTCCAACCCCGGTGATTCTGTGATGTATGTAAATAATCAAAAAGGAGACATGGCATAACTCCGTAGTTCCCCATGGTGTGCAGTTCTGTCCAGGAGGTAGATGGAAGGATGAGGAGGAACGGAGTGCTTACAGGCTCTTCAGGTTCATTGTATTTAATGCAACTGTTCTTTTCCTCGCCCACAGAAGAAGAAGCTGCCCAGTTCTTTTCCAGCGGGCATGGACGTGGACAAGTTCTTGCTGTCTTTACATTATGATGAATGAAAAAAAAGAAGTGGAAGTGTGACTGTCTAAAGCCAGGTGTTGTTATGCTGAGGTTTTGCATGGGAAGAGAAGTTAATTCTAAAGGGTGAGTTGCACTTTCAGTGCACTGAAGTTTCACTTTATAGCAAAATCATGCTGTTTCCGAAGCAGGTTGCTAAGTGTAAATATCATTGAGTTGGTATATGTTTATTTTTGAAAAAGCACTTGCCTAACTATAGAGCCATTTAATTTGCAAAACTGTAAATTTGTATAAATGTAATGTAAAGAAGAGTTGTATGTTTCCCGTTACACCACGTTGTCTGTGTTCTGCTGCATTCTCTACTTACCCCCCGGAGCCGCGTAGCCAGTTTGTGAAACGGTGGTGGATTTGAAGGCGGAGTTTGTTGCTCCCAGTTCTCGGACAGGGGCAGCTAAACCGGCCGCTTCCCATTGTCTTGGTGAATCCGAAAGGGACTTGATCTTCAGCTGGAACCGGCTCGTACTAACGCTCTCTTCTCTCGACTGTCACACCCACGTTGTCAGGCTTTGAATGAGTTGACAGAAATACCAGTAACTAAACATAAGGCCAGTAGAACCTCCAGTATTTCTCCTCTAACGAAGCTTTTCCCAAGCAGTCATTCAGACAAGAACTTGGATTTGAATCGGCCTCCTCTCTTTACAGTATTTGCTGCGTCCGATGTCGCTTGAATGCAAAAGCTGTTTTCAAACAGTGGGGTTTGTTGTGGGTTAAGCCCCGTGCTTGTACCCCAGTGTGGATATTTTAGCAATAGCCAGACCAGAATTTCAGCGTGTTCTATTGCAAAAGCAAACTCTTTTAACTGACGGTTGTACTGTTGAGAAAGCGCCTGTTAATATCACATGCGCTTTTAGACAGACGTGGAGAAATTTGTATCCGATCTTTCTGTTTAACATAGGATTTGTCAGAGCTGGTACACAAACCCTCTTCAAAACGGGCACAGGAGCAGCTCCACCTACATCTTAGGAATAATTAGCATGGCTGAAAATTACCAGACTAAGCCTTGCTCTGACACTGCAGAATTTTCTCTACTGGTATTTCCTCCTTTGTTCTCAAATTGTTGAGGTCTTAAAAAACGCAAGTTTTCTTGTAAGAGATCTGTACAGCAACAGGGCAATGTTTCACATAGTATACAAGGATTCCTAAGGAACCAGTATTATGCAGTAGATGTTTATATTAAACCCATCCAATAACTAAATACTGCATACCATTTCCAGCTTGAATAAATATTTTTGTTTTAAGAAAAAGTTGTGTGTGTTGCCTAAGATTTTGTAAGCGCATTAAGCAGCGTTGTGGCTATTGTGTAGAAAAGTCATGTTGGTCAGTCATTTTTTAAGACGAGTTTAGGATTAAGCACTAAGTTCTAATAGCAGCAATTGTCAGAGCAGCAAAAACAACCGTCTTTGCAACGGGGGGGGTTTATGCTTAATAGTTTCCTGACAGTTGTTGATATGTGGTACTTTTAAACAGATTTGCTGTTTATTTGAGATCTAGTGTAGTGCGCTCATGGGACAGCCACTGTCCACCATAGTCTTTCTTTTTCAGTTCAGGTGATGTGGTACTGCTGAAGATGTGAATTACCAGTTCACTTACACATTCAAAGGAAGAAACATCTTCAGTTCCAAGCTACTGTCACACAGCAAATAGTTTTTAGAAGAGCATGAATGAAGGTCAGTTTTCTTTGTATGTAGCATTTAACCCCCAGGTTGATTTGCTACCTCTACAAGTCCACTCCTTCCCAGAAGAAACAGATCCCACTCCATCCCAGTCAAAGTACATATTCCCCCTACTTTATGGAGGAAAATGTAAGGACAGTCAGTAAGTAAAGATGACTTCCTGTTGAAATTAATGTCAAAGTAAGAAAAGCATTGACCTAAATTCCAGCTAAAAAACTTAGCTGTCTGATGTTTATCCCTTGTGAAAAGGGTGAGGCGGGAATAGTCTTTATACTGGTGAATTAGCCAACTTTTGCCGCTGGTAAAAAGCCTGCTGAAGAAACCACGTAAACTCACTGAAGTCTTAAACGAGATTCATTCCTGGCAAGTATTCTCCTGCCTCCCCATACTTGCAACAGGAATGCTTAACCCTGTATTCCTGCGGATTCAAGAGTGCACCCAGGTATTGGGCAGCTCCTAGTGAAGAAGGAGTAATGGTAGCTGTCATCTGAGCCTGTTAACAAAACTGTACATCCCCGAGGTTTAAATGAACAGAAAAGGAGCAGCAGCATTTTGAGCCATATTGGTACTTGTAAGTTACACCAGCACGGATTCTAGTTTGCTTTGACACCGCAGCCCAAGCCAGGGCGAGCGGGCGCTACAGCTCAGCTCCTTTTTTGTGTTTGACCTGGCTTCAAGGTATGCAACAGCAGATCAGCTTCTGAGTAAAGTTCTCTTTTCCATGAAAATCACAGAGTAGTTTGGAAAATTAAGCAACAAAACTGTAAGAAACTAGCTGCTGCTAGTTGTTACCACGAGAATTCATTTTCAGTGGCATTTGAGAAACTACGTCAGTGACAGGAGCCATAGTTAACAAACATTCTTTATTGTCAGGTCTCAAGACATTATCATAATTTGATGTCTTTTATTTATGCTGTATAAAAACTTGCACTGACTCAAAGTAATAAAAGCCCAGTTGTCTGGATCAATAATGATGCGTTAAGAAATTTTAGAGTAGCGGTTAAGGAATTCATTCAGTTATTGATAAATAAGATGTAACAGGTACCATGCCTGGTTTGGATGGGAGAGTGTTTAAGGCTTTGTTTCCAGCGCTACTTAGGCCTACAACTTCTCTATCAGTATTGCAGAAGCACCTCCTCCTCCGTTGCAAATTCCTGCAAGACCATATTGTCCTTGTTTCAGCGCATGGGCCATGTGAACAACAATTCTTGCTCCAGACATTCTAAATAAAAGGAAAAAAAAAATGCATAGAGCTTAGTTAAAAGGAAAAATCTTAGTTTCACCCACATGGGAGAGTTGGCAGAATATAGTACTGATTCACTGGAGGGGGAAAAAACCACCAACAAAAAGACCAAACCAACCCTTTCATCTACACTTGGATGCAATACAGGTTATTTTTCTCTAGCTGCAGTACTTAAACAGAAAGATTCTCATACATAAACAAACAAAAAATCCGTGTTTATCTAAAGTTTCTTCTGGAAAAGGAAATCACCTCTAAGTAAGTCTATATATTATGGATTACCTCTACGTGGAGCAAAGCTCTTCTAAAGAAGATAACAAATCTACCACAAAAACCAAATAGATAGTAATGAGTAATTTCAAACAGTTTCTTACTCACAACTTGATATACCACACTATGCTACTTTGAGCCATCTAACCTGCACAATCAAGCATTTAAATTCTGTCATTAGGTCATCAAAATTAACTGTTAAGACAAAAAAAAAGTCAAGATTCCCTTATCAGAAGTAGCTGATATTGCAAAGGAGATGTCAGCATGTCTTGTGGGATTATGCCTTAATTAGAGTGTTTTATGAACCATAAAGTACTCCTACTTGTTCCTGACCTACAGTGTGGTTACTTCACATCTATATTTACTTAGAGGTTTTGAAATAGGTTTTTCCTCATAGACCTGGACCCTGCGGCATGATCACCCTTAGGGAGTATTAAAGGGATATACTTCAGTCGCGAGTAAGTTACAGCCGCTGGGGAAGGCAGCGGGTGATCTGACTCACCAGATGACAGAACTTCAAACAAAAGACCCCCCCGCAGCCCCCAGCTGATCCCCGTGTGCTGCATTAGGAGCTGGGAGACTTCTGGATTCACAGCCAAAAGTGCTTTGACATGAACTGGCGTCTCATTTTGCTCATGTAAGAAAAATAGAAGCCCCCGTACAATGTCCTTCGCTATTTTCATAAGTTTACCTTTAAATTTTATTAGTTTAACTACTCGATTAATTATTATTCTTTATTCTGTAATGTTAATAGTGATTTGGTTTCAATGCTTCATAAATCCATACAGCTGTGGTGACAAGCAAGCTCTTTATAAACGTAGGTGATAACTAACTGTGAAGAGAAAAATGGGATCGTGCTCTTTTCCAGGTACTCTGAAATTTCACACCTGACTGAAGTGACTATGTATGTGATTGACAGCAAATTTCTATTACCCTTCCTACTTGCGTTAAATTTGAGAAGAAAGGTAAATGTTTTAGCAGTGCGGCTAGAAAACATGGGCTCTGTGCAGAACAAAACCCAGCACTTATTTTACTTACCCTATCGGATGTCCAAGAGAGACGGCACCTCCGTTAATATTTACTTTCTGTGGATCGATACCCAACATTTTAATATTGGCCAGCACCACGACACTGAATGCTTCGTTGATTTCCCACATTGCAATATCTTCTTTTTTCAGGCTTGTCTGGCTTAGAATCTAGAAACGATAATAAAAATAATTACTATTATGAAAAAATTAGGAAGCTAATTATAGAAATAATTAGGTCTGTTTTGACATGGATGACTCAGGCTGCCCGTAGTCTGATTCAAGTTCACATTTCAGAACCTCTTTGTCAGATGGGAAAAGGCAAAATTGAGGTACTGAAGCACAAATCTGCATTTCCACAGCAGAAGAAATGGGGAATACCCCATGCCGGGAATACGTTTTCATCACACTTACACTAAGGCCGCTGCTACAGTACGTACATTTAAACTGACCAAGTATTGCCTCGCGCCATACGCTTGTCTTCAGTTCCTTTTCTGAGCTAGTCTACACTTGTGTAACCACATTTGTTTTGCGTTTTAGCTTTATTGGCTGCAAAGCTTCAAAAATTGGTGAAAGCACTGTAAAACAGTATTCTTTTTCAAAATAGGTGCGAGGAAGCTGTTACTCGCATTCTGGCCTTGATTCTCTGAAAAATGTGTTCCTTGTATTTATGACACATTTATAATTTCACTCCTAATTACAGGAAGATCCACGGAGGGATGAACCAACAATCCAGTGCTAGGGAAGTTTGTTGTTTTTCAAAAAATACTCAGTTTTATTCCTACCTTGGGAACAGCATGTGCGGGTGCAATTGGGAAGTCGATGGGATCAACAGCAGCATCTGCAAAAGCTGTAAAAATTGCAAAAGCTGTTTAAAGACCTTTTGTTTTTACCATACAGGGTTTTTATATGTGCAAGCAGCAAACCCAACCAAGATAGAAAAATTCTGAATATAACGGTCCATGAAATAAACACATCTAAAGTTTACTGCCTTAAGTGAGCCACATAATAACATTTTCAGATTTTTAATATGATTCCATATAGAAAACTCTAGTTTATGATCGAGAGCCTGCTGGTACAACACTTGGAATGTCACGGACTTTATTGAGAAGATGGAGCCGTAATGCCCAAGGGCTCACCTTTTCTGTCCCATGGACATCAGATAACCGGCCAAAGAGGACTCCCAGTGTGAAAGCATACTGGGGAAGTATTTTCCAGGACGGTACTCAAAGAGGAGAAAAGGAAAACCTCACCTACTATCCTTGCCAATGGTTTGACTTTCAGTCTCTTGGCTGCCTCGGTAGTCATGAGCACCAAAGCAGCTGCTCCATCATTCAGAGTACTGGCATTCGCAGCTGTAACTGTGCCTAGAAAAGGCAAAGCATTGTTTAAACAGAGGGGAAGTGGGATACAGCTCAGGTATATCCCATTAATCTTTTTAACTTGGGCCCTTGAACATAAAGTCTTGACAATATAGTGATATCTGTTGCAATGAGTTAACTGAAAATCGGTGGGTTTTTTTAAATCAGTTTGATTAAACAAGTACAATCACATGCATTTGTATTTCCATCCAAAAAAATATAGATCATGCCTTCCGTGTCAGCTGCATTGCTGGCATTAACACAGAATTCCAGCTCAAGAAGGGTTGTGGCAACTTTGAGTTAGCAAGAAAGATTTATCAAGTACAGATTCAGAGAAGTAACGAGGAACTATGTAAAGGCACTCCAGCTCCCACTGAAACAAGAGCTTATACTGGGCGGAGACCAAGGCAATAGCTGAAGTGAGAGGAGTCTGTTTCATTCTTTTTAAAGTAAATGTCCAAAACGCAGATTTAAGGTTCTTGGACCATCTTTTAATCCAAGGCAGTTCATGCTGTTGTGAAGCAGTTTATTTATCTTAGCAGACATTTAAAAGTTAACAGACCGCTCTCAGGCATTCCAGCTCTTGTGGACAGTACTCCTCACTACAACAAAGGATCCTTGCACTTGGCAGAAATTAGGCAGTTAATATAACGATATTTACCATTTTCTTTTTGGAAAACAGCTTTCAGCTTTGGAACTTTACTAAAATCAACACGTTTGTATTCTTCATCTTCTTTCACTTCTATATCTGGCTTTCCTGAAATTCAGATTTGGTTTAGTATTCTATAGAACAGTCCATTCTTAAGACATTCTAACACAGTACTTTGATTAAATGCTGCCTTATTTAAACAACTTATTTCATTAAACAAATGTAAACATATGTAAAATGCATGTCAAGAAATGTGCTTACAAAAACTGAAAAAAATATTATTCCTTAATGCAATTTATTCACGGGAAATCCATT
Organism: Chionis minor; assembly: GCA_013398295.1. Classification (NCBI taxonomy): domain Eukaryota; kingdom Metazoa; phylum Chordata; class Aves; order Charadriiformes; family Chionidae; genus Chionis; species Chionis minor. Next base: position 961,188 of record VZSF01002827.1, read on the forward strand.
TATACTTCCTGATGGCTGAATGAAAGGGACAAGGAACATACCTTTAGTGTAATTAATAGGGAAATTAAAACACAGATGTCCTCAAGCCATACTAGCTAAATTCCATAGCCAGTCTTCCACTTACACCAAAAAAAATAAAAAAAAAAAAAAAAAGGTATGGTATGTAACATTAAAGAAAAATTAAAAAACAAAACCAGATCACTGGTCACTGACTGCCGTTCACCGGAAAGGTTGCATAACAGAAAATTCTTAGCTAATCTAAAATTAGCGTTCCTGAGATCTGTATGTTTAAACAACACAATTTGCCCTGAACACAGACAATGTTACAGCTTTCAACGAGAAGCACAATTCATTTTATCACACCTTTCCATAATACCTTTTTTTGAAATAGTGACAGGAACTATTTCATTTTTCAATATTCCTGAATCCCAGGCTGTTTTGCTCTTAGTGTAAGAGCCTATGGCATAAGTGTCTTGCTCCTCTCGTGAAATAGTAAACTTCTTCGCAGTATTCTCAGCACAGTTGCCCTTGGAGAAAACCAGGCACGTTAGGTTTCATATTTCTGGAGATGTGAAGTACAAATGTAACTGAAAAAACTCAACCAGCAGATTTCCAGAATGGAATGTGACTAATATTTGGTGTCCATTTCTAATTAACACAGTCACAATCAAACAGTAACTTCTGGTTTTGGAATATAAGCTTCAGCTTTAGTGAATCTGGATCCAGATTATTAAAGCCATGAAGGAACTTTTCCTTACAAGGTTTTTTTCTAAGTTCAAAAACTGCAGGCAAAAGTAAGTTTCAAAGTGCACAGGGCTGACATCTTCAGAGACAGAAGATCATGGTTCAGCCACAGAATGGTGTGGTCACATCATTCATTATTAGCTTGCCTATTCCAAAAGTTACAACAGCTCAACGCACTGGGCTAACTTAGCCTTTGGGATCTGGTACTCTAAAAACTGTACAAATATGTATATACAAATTTGTATATATTTATGTATACATACATATGTGTGTGTGCTTGTGTATATATATACACATATACACATACAAGTATGTATATACCTTTTGTCTAATAACTGGAATTAAATAAGTAGAATGAAACAAATCATCTTATATATAGGTCAATCATAATTATGCAATCATAATTCATTACCAACACTGCCTAAATACATGGTGGCAAAACTGGGGGGGAAAAAAGGATACTCATTTAGTCAACCTGAAAGATTTGTTCTTAAACAGGTTTTGTTCCACCTCTCGTTCCGGTAGCAAGCTCAATGAATCAACACAAAACCCTTTAGTACCGTGTTCCTCCAGTTCTTCAGACAAGCAAGTTCACTTCTATGCAGTTAAAGAATTTAAAGTCTTCAGAGCACCAGCAACTTAGTCTATCGCCAAAACACAGACAAGAGTAAGTTCCTAAAGCCATCGGATGCGCCTTCCTGTACATTCTCACACAGACTGTGGAGGTTTTCCAAGCAACCGACAGCTGCTATAATGAAGACAAAAGGTTCTGAAATATTGTCCCAATCGATTAAAACTTTGTATATTATAAGCAACTGCTGGAGTTCTTCCCCACATACAGGAACTAGCAAAGCCACTATTAACGTTCCTATAAAAATCCTCACAATCAAAACGCATTTTAGCTGAAATAGGGGAGTGGATTTCAACCAGTAGCCTAAGCAGAGGGTGCTATTCTGCAGAAAGAGTAAAGGACAGCGAGAAGCTGTGAGGTCTGTATCCAATATATGGATCACAGTAGAACACTCTTCATGACGTGGTTTTGGTACACCAGCAAGAACACTAATTGATCACTCAATAACGCCCTGCAACTCTGAATTATCATAGGCAAAGGTCAGAAATATTTGTAAACTGAAAGCAGTCATTCTCTTTGAACTGTTCTTCCCTGATGCTTGTTCTTCACTATCTCCATATCAGTTGTTTTCCAAACCCATCCTAAGTTTGCAGTTGTTTGTCCACTGTAAGTGACCGTGCACATGAGTGAGCGTATCAGCCGACTCAACCCTTCCAACAGAAGATATGAGATATGTACATTGGGGGAGGGAAAATAAACACCAGAGCCCGGTGAACCATACAGAGTAGGCACCCTCAAAGACACCGAGTAACTCGATTGCTCTCTCCCAACAGATCTCTCCCCAGACAGAGCAACGGCAATCTATCAGGAGCAGATTTTTGATTTTTTTTAAATCCATGCCCTAGGCTATTCAGAGTTCAGATAAATATTAACACACAATTTGCTATTCTGTTTTCATCTTCTGACTAGCCCCTCCAGTACAGTTACTACAGGAAGCCTGGAAATGGAAGACTTTTTCCTCCTCCATTAATGTTGGGAGGAAAACCTAACGAGGAAAACCTCGTTTCTAGGTTTGCTAGATGAAGCAGTTTCATAATAATTATAAACAAGCTCTTCAAAGCTGCATTAGACCTATGGTTGCTACTTTAGTACTGTGCAGGAATACTTACCATGTGGATGTGGTTATAAGCATCTGTCAGCCCATCTTTTACTATCAGGTCTTCCAGCTTTACTCCTCCATAAGGTGTTGATCCTCTGCTCATTGTATAGGGAACATTAGACATGCTCTCCATTCCACCAGCAACCATCACATCCTGCTCAAAGGAAATGAGTTAAAATTACTAATAAAGCACTGTGTTCTCTATGACTTCTTGCAGGAACAAATATTAACAAAAGCTTAAGCATGGATGCTTTCTATTTCTGAGGAGTCTTAGAGATAGAGGAAGAAAAAATATCTTTATGCGTTTAAAAAGCAAACAGCAGCAACAACAGCTGAAGACAGTTAATCCACCCTGACAGAACAACTGGACTTTTTGTCTTGTATGCAGTTTTTAGCAGAAAGCTGCAAGAGCTATGTCAGCCTCTTGCACTTTTACTTCAAAAGCTCCCAAGATCAAATTACAAGTTTTGCTTTAAACAGTTTCTTTTTCTGTAAATTTCTCATTTTTGTTCTTCATTCACACCTCCTTATCCCCATGGAACAAGCAACAGTCAGAATCCGAGCGATCGATACGAAAAGACAGAGATTTACAAGTACCTGCGGTTTTACATAGTATTGTTTCATCTTACTATGTAAAGAGAGATTACTTATGTTTTTATCATCTGAAAAGGCCAGCAAAAAAAGGAGATGATAGTAACTCATGATTACTGAACTTGAATTAAGCTGAATCATTCTGGGCATTTATATGAGTAGACTTTTCAAGCTGAGACAAAGTAAGCAAACAGAAAACCTATAAACAGCAAATCTCTAAGGACTGTAAGTATACCCAAAACCCCTAGGACCTCAGGATGTGAAGAATGGACACAGTTGTGTTTAATGGCACATATGAAATATGGATAAATGTAACAAAAATACACAAGCAGCAGTGTGAGTCTTTGCATGTTCAATAATGCTGTTCATATAAAATCAAAAAGGTTTTACATCAAATAGCAATAAGAAAAAGATGAAAGCTTTTTTGGTTTCTTTAAGACTCAGAGAAATAATGGTTTAGTTCGGAACGGATTCTAAGCTAGACCCAGGAACAGCAACATGAAGTAATACAGAAAAGAAAGAAGGCTGGAGACAAACTGGAAAGGCAAATAAATCAGAAAGGCAGCTGAGATACGCAAGCAGCAATAGACCAGAGCAACAAGAGTCCCTGGCATTTCAATTCCATGAAGTGCAAGACTCGGGGACAGAGTTAATACAATTGTTTTACGTGATGACATACACTGACTCAAACCACCGGGAACCATCACTGACTCTCACACCACAGATACGCATTTCATACTGCAGTCTGCAGCCAGCAAAAACAAACAAATACCAAAAAAACCCCGTAACTTATAGTTTATATATGTAAGAGACTAGTAACTGGCCAAGTCTCTGTTTTTGCTGTGACTGGCAGCACAGCATGTATGAGTAGCTCAGCCGAAAACTCCAGTTCTCTTCAGAGCTTCTGGCCTGCATCTGTCAGACCAACCAAACGCGCAACCGCTTTCACAAAGTCATTGGATGTAAATTACTAAATCCAAATGTAGCTGTTTACCCAGATATGCTGGGCCTGGTTCAAAGTCCAGTGACAAGACTTCCACTGACTTCAGTAAGCACTGGACAACGTGTCATTCTCTGCAGGGCAAGGCCAAAGCAATAAGCGGTTGCTTAACTCAGCTATACTGCTGTTTTCACAGAAGGGACAACAAAACTTAAATACTTCTGTTCTAAACAAACAAACAAAAAAAGTACATTTCTCATGAGCCACTTACTTCGTAGACCTTTGTAAAACTTTGTATATTGAACTGACAATACTTTCGCTTCAGAGAAGGGGAGATGTTGCCAAAATGCTTTGAGTATGGAATTAAAAACAAAATTGAAATGTCTATCTTCACATCACATTCACACTTCTCCCATACTCTTTGCTGCAGAGCATTTAAGGGCTTGCTGAAGATGGTGTATTCTGCCATCCTCCCATAAGTGACACTATTTTCCCCATTGTATAGAGAATCTTAGAACACGGATGACAGATGAGCAATTCCCCTCCATCAAGCTCTTCAATGAAAACACCTATTTATCAATAGACTCTGCTTCTTCTAAAATGATAAAAAAAGCCTGAAATATCTTTAATGTACTGGGAAACACCATTGCTTTAATATGTATGTTTAATCCATTTAAGTGTTTAAAGTGTCTGAAAGTCAAGATTAAATGTGTTTCAGCAAAAATTTCTTCAAAGCAGAAAAGCTTGAAAATTCCCTGTTTTAAACCAAAACACACTTAAGTGACTGTGAAATTATGGTTGCATAAGCAAAACAAAGCATCGTTAATTAGCTTTATCATCCCAAGCCAAAACAGTCCCAAATCCAAGAGCACAATCATTAGTAGGACAGGATCCATAACATTAGCTGTGAGGTTTTTCCATAAAACAGCACTAAAATTCACATACCTGACTCCCACACATCAGGCTTTGTGTTGCCATCATGATTGATTTCATTCCTGAAGCACAGACTTTATTGACAGTTGTAGTAGGAGTGGAGATTGGTAGACCTGAGTCAAAGAAGTTGTACAAACAACTCTATTATGCGAAGGGTAGAATAATGTTTTATTGGTGTTTCAGCAATATTTCATAAGTGACCAATTTTTATCTAAGCCCAGGGTGTCCAGCTTGCACCATTGAGCCTGCCCAGGCAATGTATCTACTCTCACCCCTAGCTGTTTTCCTTCTTGGAGACTCCTGTTGTTTCTCCCCTTCCAAAACCTGACTTGTAATAAGGGAGCGAGCAAATGAAGAATCAGAAATACAGAAGATCAGGGAAGCGACCACAGAGCTATTTGTCCTCCTGGCACCCCATCCCTGCCTCTAAGAAGCATTCAAGACTGAAAAGGCATAAACAAGCTGTAGAATTTAGTAGCTGGCAACAAGACAGACCCCAGAAATACAGCAACTCTATAAACACAACACTGAACAAGACCAAAAGTGCTAGGAGTCAGTGTCATTCACATGGTTATTATTGAGCCATTGTTGCTACTGAGAGCTCACTGCAGTAGCTTTAGGCTCCGCTGGGTGCAGCTTGGCTGGAGACGCTGGAGACATCAGAGGCATCGCTGCCTCTGCCCTAGGCTTGCGCTCTAGCACGGAGCTATGGCTCAGCTACCAGCACCTCACCTCCATACCCGCAGTGAGACCCACAAATTAGCCAGGGGCAGGAAAAGAGCCATATTCATCCCTTTGCCTCACATGGAAGCAGTTCCTTCTCTTTCAGAAAAGTACAGGGAGAGTGCCAAGAAAGTATCCAGTCCTTCCCTGACCCACAGACATTCCTAGCATCATGCTAAGGTATGGAAACCCATCCCTACTGCAACAGGGAGAAGGAAATCATTACTGCACTCCAATAACCTTTGTGCTGCACTTAAAGTTCTAGAGTGAATCCTTCCACTTTAGACTTCACAGGAAGATAAGTGTGATGACAGATTTGCAGTTCAAGGAAATTCACTGACCCCTTATTCAATAAGGCTTAAGAGGAATGATACCATGAAGAAAAAAGTCTGTTTCATGAGAGAGTCAAAGAACAGCATCCATCATTACTGCAAGGAAGTAGCAGCCTGGTCTCCAATATCATCTTCTCCAGGTTCTGCAACATCCATTGTGCATACGAAAATGGATTCCTGAGCACACACAATTTGGCCCACTTGCATGAGTACAACACACACCCTTCACCCACCACGGGGAAAAAAGTATACACAGACTGTCTTGGCAAAGGGCCAGGCACCACGCTGCTTTAACTCAAGCTCAATAATCTATACTGCCCACATAACGATAGAAAACCTTTAACCCCAGAACCAGGAGGATGAATACCTGCACCCAAGACTGCTTGTCGTGCTGGAGCTTGTCCTTGCCCAGCCTGCAACACATTACCCATATAGGCTTCTTTCACTTCTTCTGCAGGGATACCTATAAAACAAAATTGTTTCGATTCAGGATTCTTTGCACAGAAGATGTAACTCCCCTTTAAGAACCTTCCCGATGAAGCTTCCTATCAAAGCCTGCTGAAACGTGCCACGTCCAACCCGTGTGCTAAAAGCAGCACCCAGGTCCCTGCTGGGCACATCCCAGATCTCCACCCTCATCATCCCATGACGAACTGCTGACCCCACAGAACGGAATTCCCTTGTTACCTTGCAGAACAAGCTCCAGGGTAGTAAACATTTCCATGTCTGACTAGTCACCCCAGCAGCTCAATTTCCACGGATGGTTAAATGCACAAAACTTTCTACCTGCCAGGATTATGTCCAAAGAGACAGTTTTGTTTATTTGTTTGTTTAACAGGGGTGAGGCAAGGCCACAGCCAGCTGCTACCAGACACAAGAGGTCTGCTCTCCCACTGCATCTCTCCCAACAGCCCTGCTGTTCAAGTTCTTATAATATGCTGTTTCAAGAAGCCAAATTTGGAGAAAATTAACCCGTCTCTCCCTCCAAGGAGACATTTTTGCTGATTGAAATCTATAAACACACTCACAAAGGTGTGCCACAAGCATAAGTGCCCATGTAAAAAATGGGCAGGGAAAGGAAGGGCCACTGGTTTCAGCAGCAAGTAGCCTTTGCGTGGGCTTAGCTGTGTCACAAACCCCCCACCCCAGACAACTAGTATGTTCAATCGGATTTGGATTAGCACAGATATCCCCAAGTAATAACCCGCTCCTCGAATTAGCATTTAACTAAACTCAGATTGAAACAAAGCCCAAAAGTCAACTTTAAATAAATACCATTTGTGGATAAAGAGTGCCACAGGAGCAAAAAAAAAAACCAGAACTTTTTGTTTACCAAGCAACTTGAAAACAAAAGACACAGATTGAGATTGTTCCTGTTCTGAGCCACTTCAGGACTTCTTTGTCACAGAAAAAACATTTGCATATACCTGCTTTGTCAATTGCTCCCTTAATTGCAATGGAACCAAGTTTAGTGGCTGGCAATGATGAAAGAGATCCTTGGAAAGATCCAATCGGTGTCCTTACAGCACTTGCTATCACCACCTCCTACGAGAAGAATCATGAAGTAAAAGTCACAGCCTCGGTCACATATGCACACATATACCAGTATTTTTAAAATGTATCCACTTTTACTCTTTCATTCACTTCATAGCTTCCCTTTTATCCTGCAAGTGTTTCAGAACACTAAAATAACCTTTATTAATGCACATGGCATGGGGAATAAACATAAGGAGACTGGTGTGCAGTTGCAGAACTACAATCTTGGGATCACAGAGCCATGGTGGGATGGCTCCCGTGGCTGGAGTGCTGCCATGTAGGGACACAAGCTCTTTAGGAAGTCTGGTTGGAGGCCAGAAACTAGCACTCTTCCCCAAGGGGTCAATACCGGGTCCAGTCCTCTTTAAGATCTTCATTAATGATCTGGATAATGGAGCAGTGTACCCTCAGCAGGTTTGCTGGTGACACCAAGCCAGGAGGAGTGGCTGGTACACCAGCGGGCTGCGCTACCTCCCAGAGGGACCTCAACAAGCTGGAGAAACGGACTGACAGGAACTTCATGAAGTTCAACAAGGAGCAGTGCAAAGTCCTGCACCTGGGGAGGAACAAAGCCAGGCACCAGTGCACGCTGGTGGCTGCCCAGCTGGAAAGCAGCTCAGAAGAAAAGGACCTGTGGATCCTGGTGGACACCAGACTGAACATGAGCCAGCAATGGCTCGCAGCAAAGACAACTGATGGCATCCTGGGCTGCATTAGGCAAAGTATTGCCAGCTGGTCAAGGAAGGTGATCCATCCCCTCTACTCGGCTCTAGTGAGGCCACATCTAGAGAGCTGTGTCCAGTTCTGGGCTCCCCAGTACAACAGAGACATGGACATACTGGAGCGAGTCCAACACAGAGCTATGAAGATGATGAAGGGACAGGAGCATCTGACATACAAGAAAAGGCTTAGAGAGCCGGGACTGTTCAGCTTGGAGAAGAGAAGACTCAGGGACATCTCATCCATGTATATTAACACCTGAAGTGAGGGTGAAAAGGGGGTGGAGCCGGGCTCTTTTCAGTGGTGCCCAGTGCAGGACCAGAGGCAATGGGCACAAACTGACACACAGGAGGTTCCCTCCGAACATCAGGGAACGCTTTTTTGCAGTGAGTGCTACTGAATACTGGCATAGGTTCCCCAAGAGGTTGTAGAGTTTCCATCCTTGGAGATATTCAAAAGCCCAGGTCCCAGCATGATGTGTAAGCAGTGGTTTAAGACATGGTATGACTTTTAGCTTTATACTTAGTAACCACTCAAAACTGATTCAGTCTTATTTTGCCTCTTAGCTTTAGTGCTACGTCAGCACGCCTACCTGCTAACCCTGTGAGAGCAGCATGAGGACCTGACACCAAAAAGATGCCCATTTCAGACCTCTGGCTGCCCCGGGCAGCTGTTGAGGAGAAGCAATGAATACCTCCAACAGTGCTGGTTTCAGTAGAAGTTAGACACAAAGCTTTACAGGGTCCCACCATGAGTTCTTTATTTAGAGAGACAAGTAAAGAAAAAAAACCACCAGAAAAAGATTTTCTAGAGACTAGAAAAACAAAAGGCAAATTATACTCGTTTAAAACTAAGATCTGTTTCTGTAACCCCTTCTTCATGGTGACTGACTTCAGTGACAGTAACATACTTGTGCTAATCTTTTACGTTGTAACAGCAAGTTGCAGCATAATATACCAGTAACCTCAAAGGGAGTGGTTGGCACCAGCTGCATTTTCCAATAACAGGCAGATAGTTGCATTAAGCTTAAGTTAACTGACGTAACTTCTAACCAGCTTTGTCATGCACTAGCTAAAAATTAGCAAAGCAAAATAAAAAAGAAAGTTTGACTTTTATTCCAGATTTTGCCGTCAGGTGTGACTTGAGCACAAGTCCCATTGTCTTCAATGCAGATTTAAAAAAAAAAACTTCTGTGATTAAGAAACAAATTTAAAACAGTGATTTATTGCAGTCAGATGGTGCTTAATACTTACATTTAAAGTACGCTGTGATGCATAGCCACGGCTTGTATATTTCAAAGCCTGAAAATAAGAAAGTCCTCAGAATTTCGTATCAAGAAAGCCAATGCCATGACATTCCAGTAATGTACCATTTTCATAGAAGTCATTATTTAAAAAAATAGTATCTAAGAAACACTGCAAAAAGTACTAAAGATCATAACGTGCCTTTAAAAAGAAACAGTGTAGTCTAGTGCAGTCTCACCATAACATGTGATAAAATATCTTCCAAAAAAATAAAAATAAATAGATACTCCTTTAAAACAAAAACCAATTCATTTTGGCCACAGCTGTTATGTACACGCATAACATATGTCTAAACCAGGGATCGAGTGGTGCTATCTTAAAAAAGTCTACTAGTCCCTCTGCCTGCTTCTCTGGACTTTGGTTTATTCATTCCTGTCATTAACTTCACCACTTTTTAAACAGTGGCAGTTTGTGTCTACAGCCTCATTCCACTGATGTTTCATGAACAAAAATGAAGATAATGAATTCAGAATGCTACAACAAAAGATAATAAAACAAAATCTAGAAAAAGGTATCATTTCAGCAGGCTAATTCACCTAGTTAAGCAGTGTAAAGACACAAAAATATGTCTGTAGGTATTGTTTCATATATTAACAGAATGATCTTTCAGTTAGTGGTTTAAGCCACTTTATTAGCTATTTCCTTAGACAACATTTCAGCATGCTGGAAGCTTCTGGGCATTACTGAATGACAGCTAAATTAAAAATAATTACTTAAGGACACCACAGAAACACCATCAAGTTTATAAATCAAATAATGCCTTCTGGTATTGCGTCCACAATGTGAAAACTTGGTCTGTTTCTCTCTTCATTTGACAACCTTCAACTAATGAAAGGCAGGTTTTTTCCTACTGTTTTTTAATTAGGGGTTTTTTTGGTTTTGTTTTTTTTTTTTTCTTTTCAGCTCAGGTTCTAATAGCCAGCAGAAAGTTTTAAATTAAGCTCCCCCTGAAAATGAATTATGTCCCTGCAGGCCTTTACTAACAGGGCTTTCAAGGGTTACTGTCAAAAAAACCCAACCCTCATACCCTTATTGGACAACACCTGAAATCTACCTTTGTAGCAAACTGGACAAACCGGACTTCTAAGTGTGGCTGGCATCTGCTAGTAGCATTCATCAGTGCATCAATTACAGACTTTTTAAAAAAACCAACCTACCAAAAAAAAAAAAAAAAACAAAAAAACCCGAAACGCTTCTACAGCTGGTAAAAACACAACCTTCATCTTTGCATATGGCCATACGGGTGCGACCCAGCGCAGCGGCGACGCTTTGCGGGCCCTTCTCTCCCCGGTACCGGCGACAGGATCCGCAGCGCCCCAGGCAGCCCCACCGCTCCCGCCAGCGGAGCCTCAACGCAGCCGCGCACGGCGGGATCCGGAGCGCCCAGCGCCTCACCTCACCCCCTTCCGACGGGCCCGCCTAGTGCTCCTGCCCCCGCTCCCCTGCGGGCCCGGCCGGGGAAAGCTGCCTCCGACAGCGGCCGCACATCCCCGGACGCAGGGGCTGCGCAGGGCGGCGCCGGGAGCTGAGGCGCCGGGAGAGGGCCCCGGCCGGCCCCGACTGGCCGGGACGAGGCAGTGGAAACAGCCGCCCTCAAGATCGCGGCTAAAGGTCCCGCCGGGCTCAGCGCGGCGCCCGGCGCGGGCGGGGGGAGCCGCCCTTCACCCGCCAGGCGGCTCCGCGGCCCTCCCGGCCCCGCCGGACACCGGCCCCCCTCCCCCGGCCGAGGGCNCCGCCGCCGCCGGGCGCCGCCAGCCCAGCATCGCCGCCGCCGCCGCCATGCTCCCGCCGGCCACCCTCGTCACCTTCACCGCCGCCCTCGCTTCGGCCTATAGACGGCGGTGGCCGCCCCTCTCCGTGCTCCCATTGGCCCTGGGGCCGAGGGCGGGGACAAACCCGTCCCGGCCATTGGCTGGGCTGGAAGGCGGGACGCCGCGTCAGCGCCGTTGCGGCTCCGCGGCGCCTGAGGCGATGGGGGCGGTCGATAGCCCGGCAGCGGGGAGTGGGCGGCCCAGCGGTGCCGGGCAGCTCCTGACACCGCCTCCGGGACCCCTTCCTGCAGTGGCGGGCGCAGTGGTTTCGTCGCTTGGAGAGCGGGCGGCGCCGCCTCGAGGAGAGGGAAGAGGGCTGAGGAGGGACGGCGCCGGGTGCGGGGCCGACGGCCTCGGAGTCCGCGCCAAGGAGGAAAGTAACTGGTGAGGAACGGCACGAAAAGGGCGTGGAAGACCCCTGCGGGGCGCGAACCGGGTCCCGGGGCTGCCTCCTCTCCCCCCCATGGAGGGGAAAGCGGTGCCTCAGCCCAGCCCCGTACCCAGCCCCGAGAGCTGAAATACACAAAATAAAGCTACGTGGAAGTTTATCCCATGGGGAACATATCAGAAACATACCCACACAGGTACAAGGTCTGTGGGAGAGGAACTACTGGAGTATTTCTGCTCTCGTGCTGTAGCCAGGTGCTGTTTTCACAAAGATCAGTAAATTAGTTCCCCTTAAACTCCTTTCTGTCTAGCTCTGGGCATGAATATCTAGAAGTGTCACCTCAGAATTCAAACCTGGCCAAGCAGCTGCCTTTACAGAAAGGTTGGGACCATCTCAACCCCAGCTGATCTCCAGACGCCCATCCCGGTTCCACCATCTTCCCTGCATTTTGCCTTCCCTTCCCCATCCCACACCACCCCGCCATGTTCTCTCCCTCCAATTCTAGATTTCTAGGTGAAGGCCAATGTTAAATCTCTGGATCTCTCTGTCTGGCAGCACCTCTTTCCACTCTGTCCACAAGCATGGAGCTAGCGTAGGAAAAGCCTCGTCCTTCTTGGTCTTGAGCTTTATATTTCACAAGAACAGGCAACGTTCTCCATGAAGTGTGCTGCTACACACTGTCTAGGACAAGCGGTTCCATATTTGTTTCTGCTCAGTCTTGCTTACCTTCTCCTCAGCCAGTTTTTTAATCCTTGAAGGAGTTAGGAGATACGTCCGTTACAATATCCTGACTGCCGCATTCCCTGGAGCTGACACCTACAAGCCAGGTAAGGCAATTACTTGCAGCCTTCCTTCCCTTCCCTTCCCTTGGGATCACAAACTGGAACAACTGCCAAGAGGCATCCTTTCAATGTATCATCTGGAAAGGACGAATGTTTCAACAACTTGTTAGCATCCGCTTGCTATCTTGACTGATTTTTTTTTTAATTATTATTTTTTCTTCATGTTGTAAAACTAACATTGATCAACACTGCTCCAGTTCATTTTCTGTTGTACATCTCATTCGTTTACATTCCGTCTGTCTGCTCTCAAAAGTAAAATACTTCTTGCTTTCCATATACGTCTACAGATTCTCCAGACACACGGTGAGAGGCTGATTGGGACCGGCACAAACGAGGGAAGCATTTGTACTTTTTCACTTCCTTTGCTGTCAGTAGCTGATGTTTTGAGAGTTTGACCGATCTAGTCTAGACCTTTGATTTAGAGCCAAAGTTTTTAGGTACAAACCAGAGATAACACAGGAATTGACAAATACTGACTCAGGAAGAACTGAAGATTTTACTCTGATACACCATATAGGAAAGACATCCAGCTTGGCTGGATAAGGGTGTTTTTCAGAAATTAGTAATGCCAAAAACACATAGAACCAAAAAAGGGAAAGTTCAATTAACTTCACCTTCACTCCTGCAGTATAAGGCCCCTTTTTCTGGCATGCAGCCTGCACTAGGACTATCATCTCAGCCAGAAAAGCACTTGGGACTCCCAAACATACTGGTCAAAATGCCCTTTACTGGAGCTCATGAGAGAAGGAAAAAGAGGCCAGTGTAGATAATCTTACCTCCCGACGCTGGGAACCCTGAGCTGTGCAGCATCAGGCACACCTCACCTCCATTCAGGGCACAGCCCGTGGTGCAGATCCTGCCTGTGGAGAAGTGCTCCAGCGTTTTGGTCTTTAGAGCTCTTGTAGGATCTTCTGAGAAGAAAACAATTCTGCTCATCATTCCTACTGTCAAACAAAAGAACGTTCACAACAGAACATGCTGCTTCACTTTGAGATAAAGTCAACGTGCAGGTGGTGTAATTGCCAGTGCCAGGAGGGAGCTCCGATAGGTTCCTTCATGACGATAGCTGGCCAACTACATTTTCCATTGCCAGGGAAAGGGCACAGGACGTGCCACCGCTTGGCTTTCCGGCCTATCAACCTCACCAGACACCTCCTAGCCCTGGACAAATAGCCACTCCAGCCACCGGCAGCAGGAAGCTAGAGGGAGAAGAAGGAAGAAACCCTTTTGCCAGTGGGATCTGTGTCCCTCCTCCATGAGGCAGTGGCCAGCAGCTGCTCGGACACCTTCAGGAGGTGAGGGATGCTCAGCTGGGCGCCCCTCTATGGTTTACATCTTTGGTCCTGGGCCAGTGATCTTCATACATCTTCCTCCTCCCCCCCCATCTGTTGCCAACTCTAGTCAAGTTAGTTGCTTCACCCCACCTTTAGCCTTTTCCCCTCGGGGAGGGCTTTAAGATTTTTCAGGATAATTACTATTTCGGAGAATTCAGGAATTCAACAGGGCCCATACGAGAATAGCAGCCGCCGCTTGCAGCTGAGCAGAAGAGCCAGGGCGCTTTCCCTGGCCTGCCCCAGGATCCACGTCACTGTTCAGTGAGGTTAGAGGGCACATGCTTGGCTTTATTATCCATTACCCATGAATTTGCCTAACCCTTTTTGAACGCGCTGACACCTGTGATCTGCATCCCCAGGACACAAGTCCTCGCTTAGTGTTTTAAAGCAATCTTCTGCTGGTTTTATCGAGTAGCCCTAGCACTGACATTACAGGATTCTGTGAAAATAGTTCTGCCTTACTCTTTGCCTTTCTGCTTTTGTAAAGCTCAGTCACATCCCTGTTGGAATTCTCCTCTCCCAGCTGAAGCAAGCCCTAGCTTCCCCACCTCCATGGAAATTTGATTTCTTTCATAGCATTTGGTGTGGAACCTAGTCAGACACTGCTGGCAGCCCACCAGTCCCTGGCACCAGAGCTGGTGGCAGTGCTAGGTGACACACCTTGGCCAGCAGTTCCGTTTCACACTTCCCTTCCTTCAGAAGCAATGGCTGAATTTCATCTGGGCGAGGGGGACACCTAGCACGCTTCTTTGGTGCAATAAATCCTGCATATTACCAACTGCCTCCTACAAAAAAATGCAGGTGTTGTAATTTCCTTAATGTCTTTACTAGTGAAAAAAAAAAAATCAATGACTGCAATAGATGGCAAATCCTGAGCTGTCCATACGTAATATTAGACTGTGGTCTTAAAAACAGGAAAAGCGTGCAGAAAGAAAACTGTAGCGTATCTCTTCTCACCAAGAACTGATTAAGCGCTGATGGCAAAGTTGCTAGTTTTCAGTTTTCAATCTTTTTGACTATTAAGAGCAACCACACTGTGCTGCTCTTCCTCTGCTGGGGAGGTCAGGTTTGCTTCGACCCTGCCCCAGATGAGCGGGATGAGCGGGGTGAAGCAGCAGCCTATGTGCCCCCAGCCATTCCCTCTTACAGGCAGTTCAGACCATGTGAAGGACTTGGAGCACGGTATCCAACTGAAGTGACGTAGTGGATCTCCATCACTGGAATAAATGAGGATGAAATGCAGGCACCATGCCTACACCTAGAGATGTTTACATGTAAAGCAAAGAAAGAAAGAAGTAAAGCCAAGTTCTTAGTTTATCAGAAGAATGAAGCAAGTTTAAAGCCTTTCATATTTAGGTCACTGATTTTACCTAAACTGTGATCAATTTACACTGCTAGGAGTTGATTCAGCCAAGCAACTCCTGTGATAACTGGCTTATTTCTAGAAAACAACCCCACCTGGAAAACCATTGTTGTGAAAGACTACACATTGTCCTAACAGAGGGAAAAAAACAGTATGTAAAGAATGGCAGCCTGCTATCAAAGTTCTGCCTCCAAGAACTGCCAGTTTGAAAATTGCCATGCGCACTGAATAGTCACTCAAAAATAGTTATTCCACACAAATAGTTCTAACCTTTGTGTGTACGAGAAAGCACAAAACATTGATGTTAGCTGGTGCACGTAAAAGCAAAAAGGAGTTCAAATGTAAAAAGAGACTCACATCAGAAGGCAAGGATAGTCAGCAAAGAAAAGCCACTACAGTAAAAGCACTCCTTCGGGCAACCGACTCTTCCGACATCATGTTTGTTTCCTGCAGGATCAGGTACCTGAAGGCCCCACCAATCTGGTGACACCACCAGTTAAATTTCAGTGACACTCGTTACTTCAGAGACGAATCAATCAAAACATTCAGCAACCCAAGTACATCCCAGCGAGTTACACAGCGACGTAACCCTTTTCTGAAAATGCCCTGAGTAGAAAGTCAGGCACCCCCAGCCACTGCAGGCACGGCAGTTTTATACTTTTAAACTGAAAGACCATAGCTCATCTTTCAATAGAATTTGGAAGACTAAATAGCTCCACATATAACCATAAGTAACTGAAAAATCATAACAAGAAAAGAACTGGAAGTCTTTACCTTATTTTTTAGTACTCTGATCGTAACAGACTTTGGGACTTGGAAACAGGCAAATTTCACATGGTGACATTTTCCAGGAGCAGCACCTGAATTCAACTTAAAAATTTTGCAGGGGAAGACACCAAAATACCTTGCTGAATGAGTAGTCTTTTATATTACATTTTTATTTTGCAAGAAAATAAATTATACAACTTAAAAAATAAAATTCAAAAATTAAGCAGTACATCAAAATAGTTCAGCTGGACTGCCATACAGAAACTACCACCATTCAAAATTGTACAGCATTATTATCTTGGTAGTGGCACACATTCAAAATTGTAAATACCATACGTAGATAGATATTACAACTCAGGAACTCAAGTTTGCTCAACACTCCGGACTACATAGAATGTATATGACAGGAAAGCTTTCATGTATTGTTTATTTCACAAATATGACCTCAAAGAATTACAAAGATAGCATCCCAGTCATTTGGATGAAAATAGAAAACAGTTTGAGTTTAAGATAGCAAATCTTTCTGTAAAACTATCAAATCTTTTTGCCAATTGTATTTTTAAAATTTGCACTTTACAGGACAATGGCACCCCAATGCAAATAAATGCAACATGTTAACATTCAGAACATTTATATTAAGTTTAAAAAGGTGAAAATGAGAAAGTCACATTGTCTTTTGGAAATGCAATTGCATTACAGTCATAGCAAATGAAAGACAGAGGAGTAAAAATAGGAGCTAGAGGACACCAACTGTGGAAAGAGGAAAATGGAAGACTTCAGAATTTAAACTGAGATCCTCATCAAGTTGTTGGGACAGAGAAAGATTTAACAGTATTTCTTAATTAAACCCATTAAGAGTGATTCCCCCCCCTCCCCACTTCTACACCAGATTTCATTCCATAGCTATTCACCGTGGCAGTGTGTGTGGCAACATGTTTTTCAGATGCAGCACCTCTTTAAGGTAGGTCTTTGGACATATATATTCATAGCTAAAAACTGCAGCCTTAAAAGTGCGTTGTTGCCGTATTGCAAGTGAAGAATAGTTCATTTTCATTTAGATCTGAACTCTACCCTCCCCAAAAGAACAGTTTACCCCAGGTATCTCCCTGTGCCCCAGGTGATACTAGTTTTAAGTGCATATTGGTGAAAGTGACCTGATGAAGGATGCTAAACATGATTCTGCATCTCGAACAGATTTGCTGGTGTGAGTCTCAGATTTAATAAAAAACCCAACATCCATTTCCTGTATATATTTAAAGAAAAATGACCATGTCATAGGCACAGTACCAATTGTATTTCTGCATCCTGGGTGTTGAGAAATATATAGGTACCATTTAGGTTGTTTTGTATTTATTAGTTGAGGGAACGTGCAGCTTTTAGCAACCTGTTGCTTTCTGCATACACTCCAGCTTCCTAAACAGCTGCGTCTGAGATGCAATCACTTCAACATCTCTCTCAAATCTAAATCAATGGCTTCAAAATATGCATTACTCCCTTTGCAGCTCTTTCTGCATGACAATTTCACACCTGCTCTTCTCTGGTTAAGGGCTGGACTTTTTTATGTTGAAAAAAGTGTGCCAAGACTGTCATGTTTTCCCCCAATTATCCCAAGTGAGCATTTACTACTTTTAAGTTACAAAGCCCGAAAGTCTTGCAGCACAAAGGTTTTTTTATTAGAGCTTTGTTTTCTAACGGTCAAATAGTTTTACTGGTTAACTACACAGAGCACCACTTGCTTTTGATTCTGAATCACAACGCCACAGGGCCAACATAAGAGATGCAACATTTTTAAACAGCATCTACTTCTGAGTATCAGTAAGAGCATATAACATAAGCTGTGGGATTTCAACGAATTTTAATTAGCATGGTCTCGGTTTCTCTCTACCTCTTGTTCATGAAACCCTCACTACCAAAAATTTCTTGATCAAACAGATGTCCAAGTACGCACTGTTCTCAGGCAGTCACAGTGGCATTTACATTAGCAATACAGCACTGCAGCCTCTTTAAGGCTGCCAACAGCCATTCTTGCAGGGTCTGCTTTTAAACCACTCTCACTTTATACTTTACTGCAACCATGTGAAAGCAAAACTCCTCTTACTTACTGGAAGGTTTTCCTTTCTAACTAAAGTTAATTGTACCCTCTTCCCTCTTGCAGTCATCAAAGAAGACAAGACCTTTAGATGTTGCATTTGAACCAGTTAATTAAAAAAAAAATTTGCACACTTGCGATTTATAGAAGAATACTCATACAGAACTGAGTAAAGCGCAACTTACCTTTTGTCCCAAGACAGGCACTCCGCTCCAGTGATTCACGTTATCAGTCCAGTACATGCTGGGACATTTCAGAGTAGCAGAGAGGCAAACAGTGCCAAGCGACTACTTAAGATGATTGAAAATAGAAGAGGTAACATTAAAAAGTTGAAATTCCTGATGTGTATTTGGCACTCTCTCTGCATACACATATTTTTCCTTAGCTCTTTACCATTTTTGTTAAAATCGTATTTCCTACCCTGCCAGTTTCAAAATAAAAAGCAAAGGGTTTGTTTTCCATAAAAAGATGTTGACATCTAAGCAACAAGCCAGTCCAATTGTATTAACCTTGCATGTATATATAAAGTTACCAATGAGGAATTAGTACAGGGAGCTTCAAGTGTTATTTTCTTTCTGGGGCAGCTGTGCATCAATTACTCTTTAATGCATTCAGATATATGTAGACATACTTAAATATTTGGAATACAAATATTAAATGTACAAGGAAATACACTTAATATTTCTGTTCAGTATAACAGAACCATGCGTGAAAACTGCTTTTAGAGTGAAGTATCATTCAAGAAAGCTTTACCTTCTCAAGAAGGACTGTAGCAAATAATCTGTCCAAATAAGGTAACAAATAATGTGTATCCACTTGTTTACAGCAAACAATTTAAAAACAGTGATCTCTTGCTTAAGCAAAAATTATCACCCATGACTTGGAATTACTTTTATGTCACTTATGTGTCAATTATTAAAATCCAGTTACTAGATTGAAGCACTGCTCTAGCCAACAGGTTTTAACTGTAACAAATACCTATCAGCTGTGATGCATGTGTTTGTGTCTCTCAAATGTTATTACATAAAAAGGATCAGAGGTGGACAGTACATTACTCTGTTGATCCAAAACACAAAAGTGAAAGTGCTACTTCTAGTCCTAATTGCATTTAAAAAAAAAAAACCAAACAAAAAAACAACCCAAACCCAAAACAAAACTAATAGCAGTTCCTCAGTGCATGAATATTTGAGTATTTTTGACTTGTGCAAGTACTGGTCAACTAAAAACCCAAACCTGTATTCTTCCTGGTGGGCGTAAATCAAATCTACTTTAAAAAGTTCACAATGGGCTCTTCATGAATGCAAGTTTCCCACAAAACAGCATGCTGTTAAAAGTGTGCAACATGAAGGGAATGCCATCATGCTAGCTGAATGAGATTGGCAAAATATAGTCCTCTGTAAGGTAAGGCAGGGATTTTAATATGTAACGAAAGTCAGAACAAGTACTTCTGCAGCACAAACTGTTGCAGCTGTCTGTCCGAGCACCCTTCCATTAATGTTCTCAGTGTCCTGCAGAGTCCTTGAATTATGCCATATATATGAAGGTGTTGATATCCGACTCGTCTCTTCTGATATATTTGTGCTCTATAAGCCATTCAATTTGCTCTTTTATCATTTTCTTTTGTGGCAAGAACATGTTTTTCAATATTTCTACGAGTTCAGTCTGAAGCTGGGCATTTGTAATTTTCTTCCGCATTTTCATTATTTGGATGATAGCCTCCTGGTGGGAGACAAAAGGAAAAAAAAGATCAGTTTTTTGAAATTCCTGGGTGAAGCGACAAAGTGAACACAGCATTAACATGGGGCTCCTGGTAAGGCAAGACGTCAAGGAAATCTATTTTTCCTCAAAAATCAGACACATGCTGCATTTCGTAGCCTAAGTAGATACTGAATTGCTTTTACAAAGAAGTTGATAAAGCAGAAGAATGAAGCATTGGTGCGATGCAAAATGTATAAAGTAACTCCAGTCAAAGGAGAATCTGCAGTTAAGTCTTGTCTTTAAAGTGTGAATTACTCACTAAAAACCTAATTCATTCTCTGCGCAGACGTTGCCATTTCCAGGGTGACCTGTGATATACCTTGGGAATACCTCACGAAACGCAAGCTGAATGTCCAATCTGAACTCACAAGGAGTTCTCATCTCATAAATACAACCAGGCATTAATCCTTCCGTTGGAAGTGTGGCCAAGATACTACGTCAGGTGTTATAACTCACAGTGTGCGTGGCCTGGATACTCAGAATCACAGAATCTGGGTTGGAAGAGACCTTTGAGATCATTGAGTCCAACCATAAACCTACACTGCTAAACCCCCACTTAAACCATGTCCCTCACCACCACGTCTACCTATCTTTTAAATACCTCCAGGGATGGTGATTCCACCACTTCCCTGGGCAGCCGGTTCCAATGTTTGATAACCCTTTCGGTAAAGAAGTTTTTCCTAATATCCAACCTAAACCTCCCCTGGTGTTAACTTGAGGCCGTTTCCTCTTGTCCTATCACTTGTTACTATCTAATCTGATAGGAGAGACCTGAAATTTGAAGATGGGATTTTTGAGACTCCACTGTAGGTAGTGATATCTAGATGCCCAAAAAATTCTTTTTTTTTTTTTTTTTTTTTTAAAACTTTT
>VZSF01002827.1:982057-1011492 GCA_013398295.1 Chionis minor
GGTGTGAAAACTAAGGTCCCCAAAAATTTTTTTTTTTTTTTTTTTTTTTTAGAACTGTCAGCTCCATAGATCTGACATGAGTACCTGACTGAAGGACCACCAGCCACAAAGCAGGAAGTGGCAGTTTCTACACCTAAGATGTACTCAGACACTTCCCCTCTCACGAGAAGGCTTCTCAAAGAGTCAGACTGCTGTTACTAAAGCGTGATCCTATCTACGAGATTACTCTAGCCTCTACAGACAGAGCAGTGAAAGAGATCTCAAGATCAGTAATATTTTACATTCATGTTGGTGGCTTGTCAGTCAACTTTACCACCTGCTGCCACCCACCACTACACAGTTATGCCTTCACCACTTGCTTGTTATTTGCTTTGTCCTCTTTAAAAACGATGACCTGGTACATCAAAAGAGGAGGCTGATAACTACAAGTGCACAAACACACATGCAAAATCCACTACTCACAAAGGACCAAAGCCAAATAACAAAAGTAAGTTCCAAGGGGACTCAAAAGCATTCATTTTATGCACCAGCATCCAAGCGTGGACCACTTTGTACATAAACATCCAAGCATGGACAGTATGCAGCAGTGATAATACACCAAAAGAAATAGAGTAATTTTATATTCCTCTGGCAGTTTACTTGCCTGTGTTCGTAATATTCTTAGCTGGACTATTCCTTCGTTTTCCTCTTCCCGCATTCTCTCTGTAGTAAGTTGCAATCGACCAATCAAATTTATCTTGCCCCTTTTTTGAACTTTAGCGTTTTTTCTGAAAAAGTTGTATCGTATGAAAATAAGCACAAAACACATTCTCATTTAAGGAATTCCTATTAAACTCAAATTACAGCAGCAAGGAGTACCATCACATATCAGATATTTACAGGCTACTAGCATTGCTGCAGTGAGATAGCTGGCTGACAAATCAAAACGCAGTGCCAATAAAACCTGAATATACTAGCATTACTACAGCAGCTGAAACTGACAGCGCCCGAAGTTGAAGTTACCAGGACTATTTTAAAGAACAAAATTCCAGAGAAATATACTTCAGTTTAATTACATAAACATAGGGTTCTTTAGAAGAGGCTTTTACAACAAAGTTCAGGAAATGGGACTAGTTGATTTTTCATCAGAACCGTCTAGCAGAAAAAAAGGGCAAATAACAGCTATTGTAACCAACACGGCAAAAAGCTGACGGCATTCCTCAGTGGTCACCCAAAACTTTCTGTACAGTCTGTCTCTTCTGTCACACCCCCTCATCAGTTCCCAAAGCTCACCACCCCAATGACAGAAACAAACGTCATGGCCTCAGGCAAGAAACTACGCCCCAGGAAAGCAGATTCATCACCCCTCTCTCTGTCTCCAGAGATCCAGATGTCCAGCTGCTACTGAGAACAAGGCCTGGAATCGGAGGCTGCTAACAAGGAGCCGTTCTAATCATAGTCATTGATACCAGAGAGGGGGAAAACACAAAGTAAGGCATGCTGAATACGGTATATACCATTTAGATATTCTCTCTATATGCTATCCTACGCTCTGAAGGATTTCAAAGCACCAGTAAAAGGGCGCTACAATTCCCACTGAAATAAAGACTCTCCTCTCTGGTGAAAGCCACACCAAAAATCCCAGCTTTTGACAGCATGTTATTAGGCAGTTTCACTGCTTTTGAAACTCCATGTGGGTATAATAATCAATACAGCACTAGTGCTCCGCTTACATGCCATTCTTCCTATGTGAAATTTTATGGGCTCATTAGTAACAGGAAGCCAGCAAAGACCCCGGTTTTGCACGTCATCTCTAGATGTTTAAGAAATATAATTTCACAGGAATCAGAATCACAGAAATATTTGTCTGAAGGGGCTGCTGAGGTCATCTAGTCCAACCACCTATTTGAAGCATGACTATCGCCAAAACTAAGTGAGGACAGGGCAGCAAAGTATGTGTTTAGCTGAATCTTGAAAACTTCCAAGGACAAAGGTTAACTTAAAGTGAATTCCTTTAATTATAAAATAGTACATTGTTATTTTACTTTTCAAACATCATCTTACATTAAACTGAACTCCTGGTTCACCGAGAAGAGGGTTCCTTCTGTAAAGTCTTTGGGTGAATTGACTTGAGGTTCATACAATAAAACCTGACGTTTCAGCTTTGGAAATGCTACAAGAGACTACAGAGAAAAGGGAGGGGGAAAGAATGAAAATAAAACACCAGACTTTCTAAATGGAAACAATTACTTTTTAAGAATACAGTTCACTGTGGTGCAGACTGCACTGGGGGAACCACACAGGCTTGTTGGGAGCTGCTAAAGGGCAACACAAAGATACCAGTAAAACCAGAGGGGGGACAGAGTTTACCAATTCTTCTGAAATGGGTTAGCGTAAGTAAAATACAAAGTAGTAAAATACACAAACTTATGGCTACAGAAGTGGTGTTAAGTCTGATTTACGTGATTTCTCTGTTCATTCTTGAGCTAAATAATTAGAAGTCTGACAGAGCAAACACTGAAGTGATTTTTAAGCAACATATACTTAGCGGGTGCCACTGATTTCCCAGAATTAGATCTGTCCCGCTCCACAAACCACAACCGTAACTGTGTGCTTTAGGCAACATTTGGTCAAAAAGGTCTTGCTGATTCCAAAAGCTTAAGTTCGATAACACTGGGTAGAGAGAATGTGTTAATGTAAAGGCAGTGTGTGCTCAACAGTAGTGCAAGGAGCCAGCATTACAACTGATTAATTAGCAAGAAAGGCGTTCACATTTCAGTTTCAAAGTGTTATCTGACAGCACTTTAAAAATACTAATCCGGTATTTGAGAGTACAAAAATCAAGAAGAAATCTGTTTCAAGAGAAAGGGAAATACCCATAAAGTCCTCCTAAGTTCTGCATCAGGGAGTTCAGTTGCCAGTTTAAGATTTTCAAAGCTGATCTTCTCTCTGGGTCTTTGGTTCCATGCAAACAGCACAGCTAACTGAAATGTTGTTACCTCCAAGTCATACTGGCCAACCTCATTCTTAAATGTTATCTGTGAAAAGAATGACAATTTTACTTTAAGGCTTTCTGGATCACAAACTTTCTTACTATTATAAATACACAGAAAGTACAGTCATTGAGATCGATACACCGAAAACTATACACTTACAATTCCATTGGACATGAGGTGGTGCCAGTGCAGTTTTCTACCACTGTGATTCTTTTTATAAAATTCTTCAACTTCTGGGATGAGATCTTCTAATTCCGTGGGCAGCGAGACAAACACTTTTTCAGAACTTCGGGACCAGGCGCCAGCGTTTAAAATTTTAATATTCACAGAGTCAGCTGTAAGACAATATTGGATTATATGACTCTCCAGGTACAACAGACAGATAAACCAAGTGCATTTTTTTCCTACTCTATTACTCAATTACAGAGGACTGAATTTTCAGAAAGTAGCATGGTGTCTACCTATTTAAACACTAAGGTACTCTATTCATGCACCACTGGCTTCCTGCCAGCAACACTGATTGAAATTTCTGGCTTTTTGGCTTGCCTCTGCAGAGCTCCTTAAGCCCTGATGCAGCAGTCTATCTGATGCTTGTAAGCACTACTCAACGGTTTTCAGCAGTAGCAGGTCCAAAATTGGATGTTCCTCAGTCTCTCTCATCAGTAAAATTTAATCTCAGAAATGTGATTTAAGCTCTTCATAGTGTGCACCCAGCTCTCCCGCTGGCAGATAAAGGAGGAATGCAGCATGAAGCATGCCTAAAGAACAATGAGGGCACAAAAGAAGGGGTGGTTCAGGCATTCACCTGACTGATATTGATTCAAGTCCCGGCTTGGAATTTAACTACAAAAGTAGGGAGTCTGTATCTACAAGATTGCTCATAATGAAAACCCACAGTAACTTACAGAACGATACAGCTCCAGCGTGAACTGTAAGAGAAAGCAGAGTCTACAGACACTTCCAATCTAGGGGTAACAATGCCCTGAAGACTACGTGCAACCTGCAGTTGATATAATTTTTAAATCAAGATTCAACAGAATTATTTTGCACTAAGAGAAATGAAAAACAGCAAATAATTTGAAAACAATACCTGGTAAAGCAAGCTTATTATTTTTGTGCATTTCTTTGAAGGCCTGGTTCAAGTCTTCAGACACTTTGATATCCTGGAACATTCTAGCCAGCTTGTTTACATAGTCTGCTGGCATTCCCACTTCCTGTATAAACAAACAGAACACTAAACTATGACAATGACAACTATGAACAAAAAGCTTTATTTTTAAAATAATAAACTCAAAGAAATGAAGAGCATTAAAGTACACAGGTATTACCACTTTACAATAACGGTTAATCTGCAATGCAATATAAAGTTCTTTTGCATGGATCATAAGTAGTTACCCCTTAAAGGCGTATGATGATTCTTTTAAAGAAATCCAAGTGCTGAAGAATATATGCATGCATTAAGGAATCAGTGAATTCTGAGATCTGAAGGAATCTTTAAGGCATGCAAATAATATTCTATTCTACACAAAATTTCACAATTAGAGCACATTTCAAACAATTCACATACCTAAACAAGTACACTGCATTTTGCTCATTTGCATATAGATAATCATGTGAAATATTTTAAAATCTACCACTACCACTATTAGGATAAACATTTCTCTTAGAAAAAAAGCTAAGCTGTTTCACTCGCACAAAGTACTGCAATAAAACAGAAGTATAGGATGTACTGAGCAGCCTGCAATTTAAGACAGAACTCACCTAAAGTAAGAAGGATATCTAAGTTCAAGAGTGGGAATTAGTACCACAAGCAAGAAGCACAAGCAAAGAAAGAAAGATGTCAGGCTACTTACTCTGAGCCATTCCACCATATTCTCCTCAATTTCGCTATCAGCTGATATATCCAATATCAGGCGTCTTGTTAAATGAGCTTTGTGATATCGCATGAAAACATCTTTATTCTGTACATATTTAAGTACCAAAAGCTGACAAGAAAATATTTTAATGTATTTATTTGCATTGTCAATCAGACAAGTCTTTGAATGCTGATCTAATGCCACTGTAGACTATGAAGCAGAAAAAGGCTACTTGACATTGCCTTAGGAGCAACTGTGTTAATATTATCACAGGCATCAGCTATGAATATTTCATAATATCATATCTCCCATTTCTTCATTTGTCAACCACAAGGAACCTTTTCTTAAATCAGAGAAGACAATGACATTGGTATTTAAAGCACTTCCTGCATTATTTCTAGACTAACATTAGTTACTGTAACACATTACAGTGATAGAGTCATTAATTTAACGTACTAATTTTGTGAACTGACACAGAGACACGAAACACTCCATGGTTTACAAGACTTAAACGCATACACATTTGGTGACATAATAAACTTTTTTCCCTATTATTACACCTTCCATAACAGTTTTTAAAGACCAATGCCTCGACCCACATAAGGAAATAAAACAAATGAAATCATTCTTCAAAATAATTGAGAAGTAGAAAGCAAAAACATACCACTTCTTTAAGCTTTGCTTCTATTTCTTCAGAGGTTAGTTTTTTGCTTAGTGGTGTTTTTCTTAGCAACATGTCACAGTAATTCGCAAGAAGCTCAGGGCACTTGGATTCAGGCTGTGTTTTCAATCCAACGCTAAATAAAAGAACAACATATCCTCAAATCATACAGAATCCTGCTATTCCGGAGCAGTCACACTGTTAACAGGACAGACCACTCTTTCCTGATCCCACTGGCAAGGATCCTGGTGGTGAATTCATATCCTTGTTAAACTAACGAACAATTAGGGATAACTCCCTTTTCTTCTTAGACGAATAAATACTACCAAACATTTTCAGACAGCTTCTACTGCTTGATCATTCAAACTGCTTTTCATTTTAGAACTCTAACAACGAGGGATTACATTGAAACCACAGTTTTAAACAACTAAATATTGCATGGCAATAAGTATACCGGTAAAGAATTAACAAATGCTGCAGTGAAACGTTTCACTTGTCAGTATGCTGTAATGAAAGTCTCAGGAACAGCCTCCTGCACCACATTTCACAGATGGCAAAACCCAACACATCCATCGCATAGTAACAAGGTAACGCTCTTTTATAGTGGTACGAACAGTGGACTAACAGCTTGGAGATGAAAAGCAGATTAAAGTTGAACAAGAATATGCTACAGCAGACAGAGTGCGGTTCTTCAAAAGGCACACAAGCACAAGGTCGTGTTCTGAACCTGTGCCTAGACTGGTGAATAAAATAATGGCCGATTTCTAGAGTCGGGTGGCACCGCTTTGATTACTAGTCTCGAGGGCCCAAACCAAAGGCAGCGAGTAAGACAGCAGGCAAGAACCTGGGGAGATACTCAGGAATCCAGTGTTCTTGCTCACTCTCTCACCTTCTCGTCAACTACTGTAGACAGTGCTAAAATTCTTCAGACAATTTGTCCGTTTTAATTCCTGAAGCAGTGTCATCTGCCCTCCCAAAGACCACTTGGAGTAAAAGCAGATCCCCAGTCTTTTGGTTATTACAAGACAGAACCCTTATTGAAACATGGACAACTTGAAAGAGCTTGGGAAGAAGAATGCTGAACAGAAGACCATTGCCATCATGGTGGTTTCCAAGAAACTTTAACTTTAGGAGTGAAACACAGTTTGAATGAAGTATTGGTTTGGATGCTCCCAAGGAAACGAAAACATTAGCACAGACCTCAACTCCTCTACCTTGCCTATGTCTATACGAAGCAGACAAAGCGGGATCCTGTCTTTTCTGAAGGTGTTCCTCCAATAACATAAAACAAGCAAGTCCAACCTCTGTCTTACCAGTAATTCAAAACCAAACACAGAATAAGAACCAGAATGCTGAACGGGTACTTATACCTGTGCAGCCCTAACGAGAAGTAATTGGAAAGGGAAGCTGGCAGTCCAGCTACGTAAGCTTTGTTTCCATAGCAAATCAGACCACAAACTATATATAAGCAATCCCAACCACCTAAATATGTACAGATGCCTATTCAAGTGGCACTTCACATGTTTGATGTTAACAATTAATTAACTGACTGCCACCTTCTGGTCGAGTTTGCAGAGTGGCTACTGTAAGCACGATTTTTCTTGAGTCACACAGGTCTGCTTTATCTACTGGAACTTGTTTACAGTAACTCAATCAATGCTGCACTGAAGCAACAATATAACACCCAGACAGGTCACACTCCCAGCTAGCACAAGAGGAGGTGGTGAACAGCTTGTGGATGGGTACACCTTAATCAGCCCCAGTTACTGCCAGAAAGGTTATTACTGCCTCAGTTTTCCCCAGGACTTCTACTGAAGCTGTGGCAGAGCTATACAGCTCAGGTTTTTGGAACTGATAACCCAGGAAGGCATTATTAAATTCAGCTAACAAATTGATTCATTATTACAAAAGAACAGATCCCCAATTATTACAAATAAATTGAGTTTAAACAGGCTGCCATTCACAGCCATGTGAAGAGTGTCTTACTAGAGGCTGACAAGCAATCTGAAATTCCACAGAACACAGTATTAATTTTTGAAGAGAAACCGAATCTTTAACTTATTAAAAACCTTGACTCACGAAAGTTTATATGGCTTACCCCTTTTGCTTCAATGGCAATTCAAGTTTAAATATTGTAGCATCATTCACAACTGCCTTGTATGCCTGAAAAATAATCACAGATTATTAGTGCTTTACTCAATCTCTCTAACATATGAATCACAAAGGTTTTATCTCTCTTTTTAGATTACCATAACATGAATTTACCCCATGCACCAGTGCAGGCTGGGGGCTGACCTGCTGGAAAGCAGCTCTGCAGAGAGGGACCTGGGAGTCCTGGTGGACAACAGGATGACCATGGGCCAGCAATGTGCCCTTGTGGCCAAGGCGGCCAATGGCATCCTGGGGTGCATCAAGAGGAATGTGGCCAGCAGGTGGAGGGAGGTCATCCTACCCTTCTACTCTGCCCTGGTGAGGCCACGTCTGGAGTGCTGTGTCCAGTGCTGGGCTCCCCAGTTTAAGAAGGACAGGGAACTGCTGGAGAGGGTGCAGCGAAGCACTATGAAAATGATTAGGGAGCTGGAGCATCTTTCTTATGAGGAAAGGCCGAGGGAGTTGGGTCTTTTTAGTCTGGAGAAGAGAAGACTGAGGGGGGATCTCATCAATGTTCACAAATACAGGGAGGGGGCGGGGAGGAGGGGGCCAGTCTGTTTTCAGTGGTGCCCAGTGATAGGACAAGAGGTAATGGGCACAAACTGGAACATAGGAAGTTCCATCTGAACACAAGGAGGAACTTCTTTCCTTGGAGGGTGGCGGAGCACTGGAACAGGCTGCCCAAAGAGCTGGTCTTGACTCTGGAGACGTTCCAAACCCACCTGGATGCCATCCTGTGCAACCTGCTGTAGGTGGAGCTGCTCTGGCAGGGGAGTTGGACCAGATGATCTCCAGAGGCCCCTTCCAACCCCTACCATTCTGTGATTCTATGAAATTAATCCAATTTTCTTTATTCGCCCAAAGTTTGCAGGTTTTATTTTCAACATGGGAGTTCAAACCCCCTGACTCAATTTCCCATTAACTCATGTTTTGCATCTTCCTCGTTTCCATTAACATACTACTTTCCTTTAAGCAACAACTTAGGAAGTGATGGCACGGAGCGGGTTGCATATTTGAAGTCAGGAGACTACGTCCAAATATGTAGTAAATTCCAAACCTAAATATACTGCCGAATCAGACATTAAGGCACTCAACATAAAGATCATCTTCTGATGTTCTCTGCAACATTACAAAGCTAAACACAAATGCAAGTTTATGCAGGACTACAACACAAATTAAAATCTAATCAGTTGGTAGTACGTTACTTCAATATTTTAGTCTGCATATTTACTAGAGTAAGAGCAGCTTCTAGATTTAACAGGGAATGGACACAAGGATTTCAGAGACATCAGACTATGAATTACAATTCTCAAAATGAAAACAAATGATCAGCAGAAATACATACCTTATCTCTTGCAGTAAGAAATCTTGGATCATCTTGAAAAGCTTCTTTAACCAACTTACTAAATCGATTAAATAGTGTGAGCAATTGTTCTACGTATTTCTCAGAATCCTGAAGTTAAAGAGGCAAAAATCAAATAAAAAAACCAAGGCTCCACAGAATTCAGCGTGAGATTACAAGTAATTCTCAAATCTGTAATAATGTAGTATCCTCAAGCCTGGATACTACAAATAAGCATTTTATCTTTATTCTCTGTACTGAAGAGCTCTACAGCACCTAAGCCTCAACACAGACTTTTAGGATAGTATTTCCAATATACAAACTTATACATATATATAAAGAAAAAATACAAACTTTCAAATGTTGCATAATAACTTCTAAATAAAAAAAAATTATAAAATTTTCAAGGACCAATAAAAGGCACATCCTAGTTGCTACAGCTACTCAGGCCTCCAAGACCCAGAGAAAAAAGTGACAAAAAGCTGAAGAACAGTGGGAAAAAGACCTATTAACTTCCACACTGAACAACCACTCTTACTCTGAAAGCAAACTTCAAATTTCATCAGGAAGTTGGAATTCTGAGAAAACTGATTTTATCTTTTTAATTAAGATGCTAACACGATCCTGCCATATAAGTATCCCATGCAGTTAATTTATAACTTTTTCTTCACTGCAAATTGGATTCACATTTTAAAGCTACAACTGAAAACATAAGGAATAAAAAATTATTCTAAAAGACATTTAAAAATTTCAGTGGATTAAAATTTTGATGTTTAAACATAAACTCTTCAAAAATTATTTCCATTCACATGTATGTCCCACAATTAGAGAGTATTTAACTTCTGCAAAGTTGTTTTTACATTGGTTTTTTTTATTATAAAACAAGACACTTACAGTAGTAATAGTTTCAGCAGCTGCTACCATATCTGCAAGTCCAGCACTAACAATATGTTCTTCCAAGTCTTTTAGCATAGGCTCTATGCCGTTCGGAACTTTATCCATCAGTGAAAACATCAAATGCAACTCTGAAAGATACAAATACTGATAAAGCCACCAGTCAAAGACCTGTATAAAACCCAAATATACTGCATTTCTGCTAGGGCTATCTCACGTGGAACACTGAATACAGAAAGGATACTCCAATTCATGCCTTAAAAGAAAAAAATGTTTTGCATACTGTTCTAGTTCTGGTTCCACAAAGAAATTCTTCTGAAGGCAAAAAGAGATATTGATTGCAACGTAATACTTACTTATAATATCACAAGCTTGAATAAAAACCCTTAAAGTCAATGACAACTTGGATTAAGTCCAGGTTCTCAGTATACCAGCCTTAAAATCCCTGACAAAAATGGGTCACTCCCAGTTGGAAGCTGACAGGAGTTTATGCAGGAAATTGTAAGCATTCAAGATAATTTTTTTTTAAATTGAAGCCAACCAGAGCTGCCTTTGTGTATCTTCCGATACCATCTACAATGTTTTAATTAAAAGCATGCTGAATTCTACAGTAACCATAATTGACTAAGGTAAGCAATATTTTCTTTTCCTTTTTGTTTTCCCAAAGAGTTTATTTAGCTCTTCTGAAAGTTACCAGTTCAAAAACTTTAAAAAACTTATACGGTTTATTTGTCTACTTCTTGTGGAGTTATTTCAACACTGCTAAGAAAAAAAAGGTACTGAAACATCAATAATCATCTTGACAAAGCCGTCCACATGGGAACATGTGGATTAAGGCTACCACATTGTTGTGGAGAGACTACAGAGATTGGAACTAAACACACCAAAGGACTCTGCTTAATGAAGCAGAACAAACTGATCATGGATCATTCTATTTTTGATGGAAAAAAAAAAATTGATACGTTTCCTTAGTTCCTCAATGTTATATCTACTGTGGAAGAGGACAAAAGCCAGCAGCCCTGTCTTTGTTTTCTCCTCTGCAATACTTTTGTCAGTGACACCTGCAAGATCTTGTCAGCACTGAGGATGAAATACGTTACCAACTTCTGTACCCCAACAACTGTTGCAGAACCAAACACAAAAGCAATGCACAGAGACGAAAAAAGTCCTTTTAGAACAATGCAAATTACAGAATGGAAACTACCAACAACCTTCAACAAGAACTCGCAATGCTACTAGAGACAAGTGGCAATGGGCTAAACAATGGGATTTCAGGAACCAGAAAAAAAAAAAAGGAATCAGAGGTATTCTGGGTGCAGTTTAGACCTACTGTAAGTGACGGCAGCATTGCTTCATATAGGGCAAGTCCAAAAAGCTCACCCAACTTTTACTGGATCTTTTCATCTGTACTTTAAAAAAAGGTGAGAGGGAGAAAGAGATGGCGGAAAAAAAGGAAACAAAAAGATACATTAAAGGGTTCTACAGCTGTTTCTGTAAACTAGTGATGGCATGAGTAATTCAAGAAAAAAAAATTCAGTGGTTTCTCCTAATAAATGGTGGAAAAGGAAGCCTTCAGGTGCATCCCTAAAACTGTAGGAACACAAAACCACCAGATTCTTCAAAGACAGATATCAAAGTAACAAAACCAAAAGGAAGATTTCATTGGAATTTCAGAACACATGATGACACTGAAAGGTAAAGAAATCCGTGCTGTAGGGGCATTTAAACAAGTTCTGTTTTCATTCTCTATTCATAAAAGCCAACTTTACTTTTTATTCCTGTTATGAAATACTTAAAAGAATAAAATTTAGGCCTCCCATCCCCAATACTATAAGCAAATAAAAACACACTGAGTTCTGAAGAGCATTTGCAAGTTAAGACATCTTTGATAGTTTTTACTTGGAAAACATTATGCCTGCCTCTCCTTCCATTGCATGTAAATACATAACATGATGGAGTATTTTACAGTAGTGCCCAGCTCACAGCCAAAAGCCCAGCTCACTTTTTCATCATGAAATTCTCTGGGGCAAATAATATCAGAAAGACACATGCATAAACACAGTACAGCAGAGGATACTATCAGATCTATGTATTACTATATATAGCTCCAGTCTTTAAATAAATTTTTAATCAAATGCACCTGCATCCTTCATTAAACATCTTAAACAGCGTAAGTAGGTCTAGGGAAAAAAAAAAAAAGATTTGAAAGAGATGTTTGAGTTCTTATATACTAAACAGAAGCATTTTGTAACGAAGCAGTATCACAGACCAGATGTAGCCACAAGGGAAGAGAGGATGATGTGAATATTTCAGCAAGTTTCTAAAGAAAGAAGCTTTGGATGCTATAGATGAACCCTTCTGAAGCTCTGCATTTAAATAAGCCTCCTGTATTCTCCCAAAGGCTGTAACATATACTCATAAGAAGTTTGGTGGCTTTCTAGATTTAGCTCTGGACTACTGCCAGAAATCATGCTGCTAGATGAACAGATCAGTATGACATAGTTTTGAGGTCAAATATCTTCTGAAATGCTAGCTTCAGAAGTGCGTATTTTCTACACTGTTCTAAGTCATAACATAGTTTTCACATTTGCATAGAAATGAAAATTTCACATAGACACTGGCAAATATTCCCTGGCTGCAGGATACTGAGACTTCAAAAAAAATAATTAATCTGTGTTTTCAGCTTTTCTTTTTTTCAATTTACCTACTTCAATTATGACATTTTAATGACTTATCTAGTCTGGTTTATCATACAGGACCAACACAAGACTTCTGACTCACACTAACCTCTCAATTTATGGCAGCAGAGTGAAAAAAAACTTTTGAGAACTTTGAAAGTTAGCTCTGCATGCCTTTTTAATTAGCTAATACTTAGACTGACATACCGGCTATAAAACCAGAAGAAAAACTTGCAGAGATTTTGTTTATTGACATATTGGTCCTGCACCAATAGTAAGAAAAATGTCTGCCTGCTTTTCAGAAAAACAGCTTTGTAAAGAGATGCTTCACTTTTTTCCCAGGGAGAAGGGGGCAGTAGGGGTGGAATGAATGGGGAGTGTTTGTTCTGAACTATATTCAAATAGGAAGTAAGACACGTGCAACATTTACCAGAGTTGGTCAACACGAGGAAAATAAGTTGTACAAAAATTAAAGAAAACAGAGCACAAAATACTATTTTCTTTAAAGTATGATGAGAGCTATCCAGTCATTCATGGTAGGGTATCAAACACACAGATTTACGAAGCGATATAAAAAAATACTAACTAATGATAGTCATTTTTTGTGGGATAAAATTGCCCACACGCAACAATATTTTATCTACGAAACACTGACACCATCTATTAAAAACAGTAATTTGATATATCTACAAACAGATCTATTTTTATGCAGTTGATGCTGAGTTCATCCTGCACTGTTCTTGGAGCTTCACTTACTTTCTGTTTCATTTCGTTTGATCATGCCTTGGCATTCAGCTAAAATAGTCTCTTTAAAAGATGTCACCAGGGCATTGACGCAGCACTCCATTAGCTGAAACACATTAAACACAGTATTAGCTCATTCAGCCATCTGAACGCCAAAGTCTGATCTATCTCAAGTTTGCCATCACACAAAATCTAGTCTGTTCTCAACAACTGTGCTCTACAAAATAATCAATTCATTCACTGATTCATAAAAGTATGTGGTTTGAATAAAATCTATACAGGAAACTGTATTTTTTTCAAAACGTGTAGGTTAGTAAACGTGGTAAACTCTCTTCCAAATCAGTAATGAGCTTAATATTTCTGTCGCCTCTTTACTCTCAAGGGAGCCACCACTTTTGGAGCACCAACTACCCTACTTAGTTTCCAGGCATACATCCAAGAGCTAAGAATAGTTCTCATTCCAGCATACCCTATTTGGACCAGGCTGCTTGGCTTGAACGAGACACTACAGCTAGATCTAGAACACAAACGCCTCAGAACCATCTCTCTTTTGTCAGCTTCTTTATATGGGTTAGAGTTTATAGCTGTGCAAAATGAATGACTTACAACTTAACAAAAGACATAAAATACATTTTGATCCACTGCAAAAAAAAAAAAAAATCAGATTTAAAGGGTATTTATTTAAAATAACCTATTTGCGGAACTAATTTCAACACAGACAACTATGAACTATTCATTGCAGTCAAATCTTCCTCCAGAATCTGAACCATGTAAAATACTGCTCAGGGCTGAGGGTGGGGGGGCAAGGGAAGGAAAAAAAGAAAAAAACACCCTTTGTATTAACTGGCCATATTTCAGCTGAAGAGGAAATCTAGAACAGTTTTAATGAACTTTCTACTGTTCCTTTTGATTGAAATGGAGAATAATTCTTTCGGGTATCCTAAATGAGCACTAAGAAACCCTTTACCAACGAGACTGGCCAGCCTATTTTCAAACATCACTGTCATCCACTGTTAAGTATAGAAAAAAGAATCATACCTGACTCAAAACAAAAGAACGAAAATCAACTTGAATAAAAACCTGCCCTTCCATCTGAACTTCTGCTCTACATTTACTATGAAAACATCTGCAGAAATTGTGAATTGCCAGATTAGGAGGTAATACAGATTTTTTGCAAGAAAAAAATATATTGGATGATTAAAAACATAAAATCAAGAGTTTCCTATCAATCTACTGCTACCAAATAATACTGTCACACACACTAAAATCAAAACCGCAATGTAATAACACTATATAAATATAAAATACATCAATTTTTCTACAAATCATACTTACTGCTTCTACAGAGTTACATTCACGCCTTGTTTCTAAATATCGTAGTGCTCTTTTCTCTTCTTCTTTTAGTTTAGCATCTGCCTGTGCAAAAATAGAACAGCAATCATTTTAAGTACTAACACTTTCAGAACAAAGTTAAAACAGAATTTTTACTTACATATTTCATGTAGTTCTGTACACCGTTTTGCTGTAAATAAGAAGGAGCCTGTGTTCTATAAAATCTCTCTGTTGAATCCAAATATGCCTTTTCAAAGTTATCCCGATATATCTGAAGTTTATCTTCAGGATTAGAACAAAGGTTAACTGCAAAGAGAAAGTCCAAACTTATTCTCAAGTCCTAGGAACTTACATGGCTAATAATAACCAAATCTCTCGCATTAAAGTGAGTCTGGTATTAAAAGCTTGCATTGAACAATTTGAAGTATCCTATAAATACACTCTGATCCCTAAAGATAACCAAAACTGTCCAGTCTTTGGTCCAAAAGCTAGATTAACTAAAGGGAACTGGAAAAAAGGCACACTTAACTCCAGGATTTTAGATATTCAAACATGGAAACCAGAAATACACACACAACTGCAAACCTGGAAGAAAAAAAAAACTATTTGGAAAAGAGTTTCCACCTTCCTCTCAACCGCTACAGATTAAAAAAAAAAAAAGTCCTTAAATGGAATATGCTTTATAAAATTAGAATCAGACATCTATAAAGCCATCTGAGAGAGCACTAGCCACAGGTTTAAATTCAAAAGGCTGCAGAGCTTTGAAGAGGCAATGGTGAAATGTTGTAGAAGTTTCAGACACTCTATCTTGCAAAGAAGAAGAAGACTGGGAGTCTTAGATGCAGCCTGTTCAGCATTTCTTCTTCAAACTGTCTGAAGAATCAGGAACAGTATGGAAAGGAGCACAAAGTTATGTCTGCAACCCTAAAAGGTTTGAAAAAGTAGTTTGCTCTTTGAAAACACTCATTTTACAGTAACTGATACATAGCTAAATCACTTAGAAGTTAAAGATTTTAAAGAGGATTTAATTGATACCATGAATCAACAGCAACAACAAAAAAAATCCATACCAAATGCTGAGATAATCATACCAACCCTACCACCACCACTGTCAACTTTGTATGATGAAAATTCATTTACTAAAGTGAGGAGGCAACAGAGATTGCTCTATGCAAGACATACCATATGATTCTCGAACTCCAATAACAAGCTGAGAGTCGAAAGCTTCTCCTAGTCTTTCAGCATGCACTAGCTTCATTGCACTGTCCTGAAGTCTATTTTTTATATTTGAAAATATGGATTCATTCCATGTATCTAGCATGAGCTGCGTATCAGGAAGAAAAGAAAAAAAAAATTCTGTCAGAAAGATACATGCAGATCTAAGTTTGTGGAAAAGAGATACAGGAGATCAGACACAGAAATCAAGCAATTTATAATGTAATTTTCAGGTTATATACCACAGTTTAACTGCCTTGGAACTTGATCTTGCTCTGAACTTGTAATAGAATATTCATCTTGCATTCTAAACTTAATTTATGAAAGGGGCAGCTAGGGGAAGCAGTATCAGATTCAGCTATTAATTCCACAGTTCTGTATAATTTCTACAGTTCTCAGTAGTCAAGTAACTTTTCCAGCAACGCAACATGTCAGGAATTGCAATATCAGGGAGGTACTTTTGAGACAACCATCCAAATATAGTTCACTATTTGGCAGGCTTTGTCTTTAAAAAAAAAAAAATCAAAAACTCAACTAATGCCACAGTTGTGTAAAGAAAAAAAAAAAAAAAAAGATGGTTTTATCTAACATGAAACTTCAATGTGCAAGTAATGCATATATTATTTATAAACAACTCCAAACCTTATTTAAGCACTTCAGAGTTTTAAAATTAGCTACACAGGCTCCTAACAAAATCCTCATGACTAAAAGTGTCTCTTCGTATTCCACTATGATTTTTTTTTTTTTGTGATTGCTACTGACACTGCTGCTAATGTACTGCCTTACACCTGACCCAGCGTGCTGCAGCTGAGCCACACGAAAAGCTCACTGGCAGGGCAGGCCATACTTCTGTCCACCTAAGCTTGATCAGCTGCTCAGCAGTAAATACTCAAAACATGCTACGTGTTTGTTAACAATCTTAATTTGTCTTAGAATTCAAGTCACTGTGGTCATTTCCCCCCCCACCTACCTTAGACACTGGATCTGGCTGTTTCTATATGCCATTGATTACCTAATGAAATTATGACAAAGCTTAAAAGATAATGTTTGGTTTTTTCTACCCAACTCTTGACATTTCATCAGTTTAGAAGAAAGCTCAAACTTAAGGTATCTTCAAACTTGACAGTAACTGCTACGAATGTAATTTGCACATGCCAATTGTCAGTCTACTCAGAGGAGGCAGGTTGGAATCAAAATTTATCAACTCAATCTTTACCTCATGACTGTGAATAAGCTTCTAAAAAACCAGCTTAGGACAACTTGACACAGTTCTTTCGCAAAATTAATAGTAAAGATTACATGGTCTTGTTCCATTCTTGCTTTGCAAGTTTCAGATTTTAACACAGCAAGCACCTAAGTCAGATATCCTTTCAGAACACTTAGGTTTACCATCCTTTATTCTTACCTTCCCCATAACTACCTCTCAATTTCAGCTACATTTCCGTTTCTGACACCAAAGTAATGTGTGTTGGAAGGTAATTACTGTTTAAAAAACACTGGAACGTTCTTAGAAGCAAAGCTTTATTTGAGTAAACTTCCTCAATTACTTTTTTCATTATTTTAACATTATTGATACGCACATTACGGTTGCACTGTACAATTATAGAATTGTTTTGCAAGAGCTGAAAGGAGTAAAAAACGAAGAAAATGGTGAGACAGTATCAAGCAACCTGGCAGGCACATTAATAGCTTTGTCATGGTCAAGCTGCTTTTAGACGTTACAGACAAGGAAGTTTTATGGAGATTATTGAAAGAAAATACACATAAAATTTTGGGTGACTATATAAAGAACTTCTCAAGCACGAGAAAAGTTTTCAGAAGGTGCTTTTTAGAAAACTACAGAGAACGATGCCAGAAACAGGAAGCGACCTTCAGCAGTGAACATGAAATAACTGGAGCCCAGGCCAGAGACTCTGGGCCTTGATGTCCCACTCACGACACAGTCTTAACTGGACTACACATGAGATATAAGACACATCTCCGTCAGCTTCAGCCCTGAACAAAATCTGAATTGTTAGATGCCAGTTCACCTCACTACTTTCTCCACTCCACCTTGTTTTGTCTTTCATTTCATAGTTCTTCTGCCTTCTGTATACAGCAGAGTTAAGAGTTCAAGTTTACCAGGTCTTGGAGAGCCTAATAAGATCACGTGCTTCCTCCAACAAGCAATGAAAACAAGAAAGGTAACTTGAGGAGGTGATTCCTCACTTCCTCTTCTTCAAAAGGATCAGATGTCAAAATAGAAAGGCGAAGAGAAAAAACAACCTTGCCCAAAATCACGCGTTTGAACTATTTTGTTCTTCCCATCCTGGAGACGGGGGGCAGTTAAAACGATCTTCAGTATCAAATGAAAGATTGCTAAAGAAATTTCATTTCCCTACCGATACCTCCTGCAATGAAAAGGGATAATGAATGACATTAAACTAAGGGACTTAACGCTTTACAACTGATATGCTCCATTTTTCTTATAATAAAAGACTAAAGCAATTTCAAGGACCATTATTCATGGGACTCAGAACACCGAGCACTCCATA
Organism: Chionis minor; assembly: GCA_013398295.1. Taxonomy (NCBI): domain Eukaryota; kingdom Metazoa; phylum Chordata; class Aves; order Charadriiformes; family Chionidae; genus Chionis; species Chionis minor. The sequence goes on from VZSF01002827.1 coordinate 1,000,440, forward strand.
CTCAAAACCCTAGACTTTAGTCTTCAGGTGTTTGATATGAAACAGTAGAAAGATCATATTCACAAGATTCTACACGTCCAATCTTTTTGTTGATATGACTGACAGTTTCGAGGAAAAAGGAAAAATTAGGAGATCAATAGCCATATTTAACTTAAGATGGCAGTATTTAATTGGTCATTTATAAAATGCATAGATGTGCCCTAGTTACTATCTTGGCCTAGGGAAATAAACTAGGAGCAGAAAAACTACTCACTCATATATAAAAGTGCACCTGCTACTCAAGTACAGAAACAGCAGGTGAATTTACAACTGCCTCCTGACTCAAAACAAACAAACAAAAAGAAAACCAAACCAAACAAACAAAAGCCCCCAAACAAACTCAAAGCCCAACAAAGAAGTGCTTTAATCACCTGAACAAAACTGTTAATAGCCTAAGCAAAACTGGAGAAACAGAGTGAAACTATTGTGGAGAGAAAAAAGAAGTTGCAGGGTTGTTCTGACCCTCACGCTGAAGCAAAGTGATACGTCATATTACATGACCGGTGCAATTTCACCTTCAGCTACAGAATCCTGCTGTACTATTACTGTAGGCAGAACAGTGTGCGACAAAACTTGTAATACCTATCACTTACCTTTCGAACAATACTGTCTTCTACGTTAGACTTCTTGTTGCTGCCCTGTTTGCCCATTAAAGTAATCTCTAATTGACAAAATGGCTTGGGCAAAATATCACACTGTGTGAAGAACTTGCGCCACTCCACTATATACGCTTTTAGTAAAGCTGTATCATCCTGATGACTCAGCACTCTCTGCAGGAGGGGGGGAGAAGAGGAGGTAATTTATAAACAAATTTCTGCACAAAATACGGATTAACTTTGCTTATACTGAAAATAACTTCCCATATAAAATTCAAATACACAGATATATCAGAATAAGAAAGTCTACATATTTAAGTGCTACTTAGTTTAGGGAAGTAGCTATCACTCCATAGCATATGGACCATTTCTAAAGGGGAAAGAAAGGTAACAGAAAATAACTAGTCAGTAAGTTTAAATTTTACAAATGAACCCTTTTTTTTTTTTTTTTTCCTCCTTTTAAGCAATCTGCAAGTCAAAAAGATTAAAACCTTTCATCTAAAGGCATGTACTGGGTACAACCATATCTTAAAAAAAAAAAAAAAGCCACAACAAACCAAAAAACAAACAACCAAAAGACTATAAGGACTACGTTATATTCTATACAGTGAAAAGTTTAATTCAGTGGCATCTACTAACCTTTCATTAGACCCAGACAGCTAGTTAACGTGTATTTTATTAAAGCCTGGAAACTACAACTACACTGTACACTGGCCATCAGAAAGCCTAAAAAGATGCCCCTCAAACAACAGCCAACACAGACCATATCGAAGGCCTCAGTTCAGAATTGCATTTACGCATGTAAGCAAGCAAGCTGATGGAACTTAAAAATCAATATTTATACGCCTGGTGATACAAAGGCCTCCACAAGAAGCTATTTGCTTTTAAGCAAAGCCTTAGTGGTGTAAATCTCTTCACCAAAGAATGAGTTTACAGACTTTTGTTTTCTCCATTCCGAACCTCTGTCAACAGATTTAAATATTTTTTTTTTAATTTCTCAACAACCCACTCTTTTAAATCCCTTATTACAGAAAATATCTTTTACTATACATTTTACAAACACAAAAATTTCCTTTGAATCTACTGATGACTTCAATCGTTTGGGGGGAACCCCATAGAACTGGACAGCTAAGCTTGCTGAGCTGGCAACATGGATATTTCTAGTACACCATACATAGGGCTTATTTTAAAGCCATCCATGAACATGTCAGCGTAGCACTGGAGCTACACAAACAACATCTTTTTTCAGAGAGTAATTTCTCATAGAAAATTTTGCCTCCAGAAGTTTTAAAGTGGAAGAAGCTTCTATAAGTACCCTTGGATAAACAAAACTAATGCTGTTTTGGTTTTCTTGGGTTTGTTTTTTTTTTTTTAATGTAACAGAAAAATCATTTCCTCCCGCCCCCAGTTTCAAGGGCTGTGAGAAAACAATGAGCAAAGGCAAATGCTCAAGGCTAAGTCTTCTTTTTGTCAATAGAATTTCACAGGGTAATTATGATCTCCAGAACATTGCAGAATTTCAAACACAAAAGCAATGCATTTATATCCAATGCAAGTCAGAACTATTTGGCTATTTTTCTAACAATATGAATAATAGTTATGAAACATTAAGAACTTACTGCTTGCGCCTGTTTAATAAAATCAAGGATGTCTTCCTTCAGAGCCTGATGGATTTTTGCTGGACCTTTATCATCCCACAAGCAGACTGCATGTACATCTCTAGAAAACAATTTATCCATCTTTTAGTAACAGCTACTCAAAGTTTAATGCTGTAATGAATGAGATTTAAATAGTCATAATTTAAGTATGCCCAAGAAATTAATACACTTTTCATCTACCTTTGTCGAACAACACATGGTTAGATCCCAGCGACGTGCAAGAAAACATGTTTGGAGAAGAGACTGAAGCTACTGGAAAGCCTTGGAAGCAAGTAACAGCTACATATGTAGGAAAAGGCTACGGACAAGAAGATGCAGAAGCCGGTTCTGTTTCCAGCATCCATTCAATAATTCTTATTCCGTTAAGGACAATTTTAAAGCTTTTTTTTTTTGACAAGGACAGAAATCACTTGCCAGTAGAAGCATTACTACTCAGCTCATATTATTCTGCAATACTGTCGTTAATGTGTGGCCTTCACTCACAGTTTCACAACTCAAGCACTACAACATCCTTGTGCTACAACGGAAACAGGCCTTCCTTGTGAGAAATTTGAGCTCAGGGGCATCAGATAATTTAGAAGATGTTTCAGTTAGTTTAATAAGATCACTTAAACATTTCATGACAGTTGTAGCATTTTAAAGTGAAATCGTACTGCAGAAAAGCTACCAAACAGCATCGCAAAGCAAAATTCTACTGAGTTTTAATTCCTTTAATTCATTTACTGCATTTAACATTCAAGTAAGTTCTTGTTCTTCCTCACTGACAGCCCAGCGAGTGTAACTTAATTCCTACTCTCTTTTCATACTAAAGACTAAATAAAGCAAGTTGCAATCCTAACCACACATCATATATAAAGTGGCCTAGCAAGCCTTTTTTTCATTCATTACCTTCCTCTGGTGGTTCTTCCTCCTTTCAATACCAAGGCCACATCTTTGCAGGAAAGCAACTATATAATCTAAATGTATGACTTTGTTCTTAGTGAATAAATACAGTTATTTCAATAAAAAAGCAGCTTTTTCAGTTTAACTGAAAAGACAAAACTTTGTAAGGTGAAAAGTTCCTTTGACAGATCAGCTGTGCTGGCCCAGGATTTACAGGGGTCTACCTAGCTTGTGAGATTCACACAATTTTCACATGCAGAAAAGGTATTACTGTATTTAGTATGGCACTGCTTCCTGGCACCAGTGAAAAAAGCAATACTGGATAATTATACTCAAAGGGCAGGTAGAAGATACCTACAGACTTTGAACTTTCATTAAAAAGCTTAACAAAGAGCACTGTCCAAAAAGCAGAAACCTAGGAGAGCGGGATCCTTTCCCTCAATATCCTTAATTTAGCCATAAAGTTACTTAGGTTTTATTCAATAATTCAGCTACAAGAAAAACAATAAATGGAAAATTTCAATACCAATGCAGAATTATTGAACTTCTTGTTAAAAATGAAAGCAACGACTGAGAACTGAATTTGTACCTCAACTATACCGTGTCTCTGGCAACTACTATAGCCAAGACATCATAGACAGTAAAACTCATTACATGATAAACTACTTTCCCTTTTGGTCAGCAGAAAAGAGCGACAGGTGCAGAAAGATGGGTGTAAAAAGAATCACTGCTCCATCCTCATGAAAAAAAGCAATAAAGGTACAGACTGCAACAAGATTGCATTTAAATAAAAAACACTTTTGTGACAGATTTTAAAAAGCAGAAGAGACTGCAGATTTCATATACAATTGTATTTGAAGGAAAGTAACTATCTATCTATGTTGAGACAAAGATTATATTCAATATACTTTTCATATATACCATAACTCACTTCCATATTGTGTTGGCAAAGGTCACGTAATGTATTTTAAGAAAAAAAAAATCATCACCTAACAGGAAGCAACTTCTGGCTTTTTGGAAGGAGGAAAACGGCAGGTTTTTTAGAAAGTACCATAATGCAAACACTGTCTGAAAAATATTATATATATTATTCTTGGGGCATAAAACTATTCAAATTGTACCAGTTAAACTGCATTACCCTGTTACTTCAGTAGCAATCTTAAGTTATTTTAGAAGAAAGCAGAAAGCCATTCGAGTCAGAATAACGTAACTTTCAGCAAACTGCCTTTAAATGAACTTAACTGACAAAGCACTAAACATTTTCTCTCTAATTCTAACAAGAGGTTTGTGGGCAGATACAAAACTTGTTTACTATGATCACCTGAAGTCAAAAGCTCTGCTGTTCTTTCTCTATCCTATTTGCAAAGATCTGAATTTCAGCAAAACTCTACTTTTGCACATTTACAGTGATGTAGGCACACTTACCACTTAATAAAACTTAAAATAGTACTTGTGTTCTGTGTGCTCGCACACAGTCCGTGTCATACGTGACTTCTGTATTAGTAGTACTATAACTGTATTCCCATTACGCAGAGGGATTTAAGTTACTAAAAAATTACTTACGAGAACAGATCAAACCATTGCTGTTTTGTGACAGACTCCTGACGAAGAAGTTTCAGAACGATAGGGCGCATGAAATCCCATTTGTCTTCAAACTGAAGTGAACCTTTATTCTAAAAGGAACAAAAAAAATACTGTTAATAAAACAGTTTCTTAAAGTTGTCTTTGAGGATTGCACTTTCTATGATTAATGTAAAAGTATCTTCTTCGCAGACGTGTCTCTCCAAAGCTAGCATCTGAACTATGACACCACAGCTAAACAACACTTTTCACAGTAAGTATTATTTTTAAAAGTGCCAGACCTATTATTTGTTTTTCAGAGAAGCAGATTGCCAACTTCTTCCCTTACTCACTGCATTAGTTACAACGCAACAAGTTCTAGGAACTGTTCTTCACCTGTTAATGGAGTTACAAGCCGACAGCACGAATGACGCTCGGTCAGGTTCACCGCCCCAGCCAAGACACACACGACGCAAGTCATGAGGCAGAGCTGCAAACCCAGCTTGAATAAATCACCCTCACCAAAATGGCAGCCAGGAATCAGGAACAGTACCTGTGGATGCTGCCACGGACCTTTTTTCACCGCTGTGCATTTGGCATCAGCAGCAAAGAGGGAGGAAGGAATGAGAGTAACGTAGGAGCTGTTGTATCACAGACTGCCTTCCTGCAGCTTACCTGGCCACAGGCAGTTTGATGGCTGAGGCTACAGTGGGGCAGAAAAAAATGATCTACACGATGCTGAAAAATCTAATCCAAGGCGTATTGTTTTAAACTTATGATACGAATTAAGAGGAAAGCTAAAGAAATGAAGTTCCCCCTTATCATTCTGATTATTCTGAAAAATCTCCCTGTAGTACAGAGGTTAACTTGGGTTACTTAAAAAAACAAAACCACAGCTTTAAGAGAAAAACAACATATGCATACATTGTGATCCTATTTGCTTTAAGCTCCACATTTAAAAAAGAAAAACCTACAATTAAAAAAAAGTCAATCGAGAGAACTAGTAGTCTTTCCGCTACAGAAGAGTTATCTGTAGTGTTATGTTCCAACACACTGCTTGCTTCTGAACGGCTCATTGTCTCGGCTAGTAACACTACATTTGACACAATTCACTTCAAACGCAGCAAATAATACAGTCCAACTACTTGAAATTCTGACAAGTGCACTGTTTGCCACTAACACCTCTTGAGATAAACAAGAACAAGCAGCATGCCACCTTCTCTCAACCATCTCCTTCTGATTAATTTCTACATGGAAATTTACAATTAAATCTGTTATTTAATATTCAGAATAAGCAGAGTTTAGAAACTGTATCCCCTGCTGCTCTTAAGCGCAAAGATGTCTCATCTTCAAGTTATAAAGATGCAACAGCCATCACTAACTATTTTTACAGCAACAGCACCTGGAGGCCTCACAGCATTATCAACCAGTATGGTAGGTACCGAACACAGGTTTCACAGAAGCAGCTCCCGCTTGATAAAGTTTGTAATTCTTTCAACATAAAAAAAAAATAATATAAAAATAAATTGTTTTCCAATACAGAGAGACGGTTTGGCCTATTCTCTTCCACTGTAAAAAAGAAAAAAAAATTTGAATGCATCATCTTTGAAAATCATCAACTACATGCTTCCCCCACACAGCTAGCTTTACAATTATTCCCTAAACCTTGATGAGTTGCTCTAATCTTTCCTGGTCCTGTGAAAATGCTTACTTTCTACTTGCAGGTATTTCTGTTCCCAGTCCTTCATGGCAAGATAATGAACTTGAAAGACCAGCTACTGAACAGTTAGAGGTTCCAGAAAAGTTATTTTATAATAAGTAAAACCAACTTCCTCAAAAGTTTTGCTTTGGAGTGAAACTTCAGGGTACATCCCTTAAGTTTTCTGGAAGAGGTAAAAAGCCTGTTCTGCTATTTTGGAGAAGTGCAGTTCAGCCCTTCGCTGAAGATAAAAACCCAAATGCTTTATCTTTGTGAATAAGAGCAGTTTAGTAGTTTCACTGTAAAACGTGGTGGTGGTGGAGGAACTGGAAACACTACTGTTTATACTATTTAGATTGCGATTACCTAGTTCATGCTAAGGAGCACACATAAACCTCCGTTTCAATTGTAAAAACTGCATGTCCACTTGCAACAAACACATACCTACTTAAAAAGAATTCCGCAAATAAAGCTTGGCAGAAAATACCACTAAGGAAGTTTAAAACTTTGTTTCCTACACACAGGAGTAAATTATTTTTTTAAAAAAAACCCCATTTCCTCCTTTATTCCCAAACTAAGCAGAAGTTGTAATAAAATTAATGGATTAAATATCGCACTCAACTAAACCAAACTTTAAGTTCAATAAACAATTCAACATCATCTAGATGGATTCAGGCTTCCACGACGTCACAGTTCTGTACTGAAATTACAAGAAAAGGTGCACAATAGCACCTACTGTGTGTCATTCACATTCACTAATTCTACCTCCATCAGTACACGAGAAAACCAAATTTTATAGAAGAGGAGGTCAAACAGTGGCAATTCTTAGTTCTTACCAATGTCACACAGACACCAGTGACCCTGGCAACACAGGGAACCCATTCCCACTTTGTTGACCCACCCACAAACCTGCGCAATTCCTGCCTCAAGCCACAATTCCCAAGGGAGGGTAAGCAGGAAGGTAAGTCACACCTTTGATGAAATAAAACTACTCCATTTACCAGATCTTCTCTGAAAACACGGATTACAATTGATAGCCATACCCTGGCTAAGTATTCGAGGAGTCTAAAATGTAATGCTTTGAAAAACATAACTCCACTTATGAAATACTTTATGTTTCAAAAGTCACTTCACTAAATTGTTCACAGAGATTTAAAGTTCCATTTTAACACTAAACATTACTTGAAGTATATACTACTTCACACACTATATTACAATATGTACTACAACTTTACTCTTCAAACTTACTTTTTCCTGTTCTTCACTTCCACGCATAAGCACCTAAACGAAATACTTTAGGATAGCAGGTAAAAAAAAACACTGTTGGTGGATATTATATTGAATTAGTACAATGGTGCAAGTGGAATTGTTCCACTAACCAGTCTTCCTGATTTGGGTATTACCACACAACACAAAATTCCTCTCCTTAACTGTAAGCAAGTTCAAGAGAAGCGCAGCAGAAGCAGACATGGAATATGGCACAAAAGCCTAAACAAACGCACGTGGAATACAACAAGGCAAGGCAATATAACAAGACCTCCACACTACTGTCCCTGTCAGCTGTCTTTCCTGTGTACTCTATACATTTCAGGCCACATACAAATTCAGTCTTGATCTCCATCAGATGCTCTGAACAGTACTGCAAAAAGGCAATATGCTCTACGTCTTGAGTCTCTACACGAGTAACATCTTCACCATCTTCACTACTTCATCATTTTCGGATGCTATATATATTAAAGCTAGTTCACAGAGTGATGAAGTAGGAAATAAGACGTCCTAGACTGAAATAAGCATGAAAATTCACTGCCTGATTAATCTCTGCTACCAGCAGCTCCAAAAATCAGTGTAATGACTGTAGCAAAGTTACTACCCAAAGCAGGAAAGTAGCCACAGGAAAAGCTTTGCTATGTAAATAACTAGCGCGCTACACTCCCTAGCTTCTTAAGGCCATCCTAATTGGAAATAGCCAGGAAGAAAAAGACAAACTTAAAATACAGATCTGGAAATAAGTAAGTTGAAGAATTCAAAAACTTCAGGTGTTTCCAGTTGTCAATGACAGAGGCGCGAGATGAAAAAAAAAATAGTTGAAACCAATGCAAAGGCAAGGAACGGTTCTCATTCTGCATGAGTGAATTGGTTTAGACCATCTCGTCACCGCAAAGGGGACAGGTTACAAGGCCAACACACCCCCAGAAATGAAGCACCCCACTTTAAGAGTTATAGAGTCAAACGTACATCGAGGGGAAAAACGCCAGGGGACTCGCCTGTACTGGCTCAGTCACCTACAGGAAAGCCGTGGCCTCAACGTGGGAGAGCAGCAGGGTATCCAGGGGCTTACCACCTAACGGCTAGATCTTCATCTCATCAGAACTTGTTGTACCTCACCAGGATTCAACGTATGATTGGCCATTCTAATTTTGCATTTAACGAAGGCTCTCTGAGAATATGCTTCTCACGTAAAAAAACAATTTACACTTAGGAAAATCATACGCTAGTGGAGTTTAAACGATGCCCTTTAAAATTACGACAGCCAGTCAGATTTGGATCCAGCTAGCATCCATTGCTAGAATAAGAAAAGAATATTTCACTTCATTTTCTCAATTATGTAGAAAGTTGAATGAGGATGGGGGAAAACCAGAGAAAACTCTTAGGTTCCTGTTTGCCCCAGCAAAAACAAGACCCAACTAAACCCAACTTGGATCTGATTATATAGGCTTATTTGGAAAAGATGTGGAGAAACCTTACAGATTTCAACACCTCTCCTTTCTTACCCAGGGATTTTTACCATGCTGGGATGCTGGTTTTTATGCCCCCTAAACACTGAAGCGGAAGTATGAATGGCATCAGCCACTGCCCATCCACACTAACCTGCAATCAACAGTTTGCAATTCCGAGAGCACTCTGCTGAGCAGAGCCGGGGAACAAAAGACCTTATCTAGTTCCAATTCTTTCATTGGTTTATTGTGTCATTATAAACAAAGCCAAACCACTGTATAATCTCTCCTTTTGTAATGCAGGCCTCATACTTTACTGTTGTTAGAAAACTCACTAATTTTTAAGTCACAGTGCTTAAAATCACCTCAAGTCACCAGAAAGACCTTTTTTAGAATAGGCACCTCTGAAGCATTTTTCCTAAAACACACTGTGCATATCTATCTTGCTGTCAATATGAAATATTGACGATCCCAAGGCCTGTTGCAAAAACACGACCACCCAACACAAAGGCTTCAGTTCAGCAAGAGTCATCTCGCAGAATCAAGGCCTTTGACTCTATTTTCACTTACTGTACACCTATTACTCTTTCAAAACAGCTGAAGCGGAATGCTGACAAATCTCACAGGTTTATGTTTCTTCTACCAGCCGATACAACCACATTTCATCCAAGCACGCATCGGTCTTTCCAGCGATCCTTAAACACACAGCAAAGAGATGGACTAAAACATTAGCAAGCAGCAAACTGTCGGAGCCCTGCTCTAAAACCACTTTCTTCCACAAAAAAAGTACGTTTCTTCTTATGGGACATTATTTTTTTCACCAGCGTTTTTGGATTCTTCAATTTTACATTTATATTTAAGTCTTACCTGCTTAAAAATCTAACAGCCCATTTAGGCATAAAAAATATAGAGAAATAAATTAAAATTAATTCAGTTACATTTCAGTTTTGAGAAAGCCTTTTTTTTTTTTTTTTAAATTATCTTTTTAATCCTAAAACCTTTTTTTGGATGCCAGGAAGAAACAAGGCTACCAATTATTTCTCATTTCTTCACACCGAGTGTCTCCGAGTAACACAACCAGCAGTTTTAGGCCAAATCTATACATTCAAAATAGGTCAGACTGCTAAAATGTAAGCAGCACTTCTTCAGAACCACATTTAACTGTAACACATGGTGCTGCACACATGCATACTTCCACATTTATATATATTTTAAATTGCTAACTGACAAAGTCCAGTAGACAGCCTTCCCGAAGCCTTTCACCCTAACTACACTGTGCCACAAACACTTACTGGAGGCACTAGTTAACAGTCATTAAACACAGCCCGTCTTCCATGCGCTGGCATGGCCTCAAAGGCCACAGGCAGTCTTCTCCACACGCCTGCCCCAAAATACCCGGAGAGGCAGTCCTGGGCTCCGGAGCTCAAACACTGGACTAGCATTCCAAAAACTTCTGTCCCAACCTGCAGCGGCTTGGGGTGACTGACATCTGTCATCCAGCGCCAGGAAAGCGCTCCAGAACCCCTGCCCACAAAAGCCAAGCTGCTTAATGCCAGCGAAAGGCCTCCAGCAGCATTTTCTTTGCAGAAACACCGTCGTTCACAAAAAAAAAAAATTTTTAAATTTAAAAAAAGCTGGAACGGGGGTGGCAGCCCAAGCGACGACACCTGCCCGCCGCCGAGGCATTTTCCAAATCTTTTGTTTAACTTAAAACTCCTGTTCCGTACACCCAGGTCTTCCTAAATAAACAAAGGGGCGACACGGTGCCCTGGGCAGGAGCCCGGCGCCAGGCCGGTTCCCAAGGCGGCGCGCTCGGGGCGGCAGAGCCGGCGGAGGCTGCGGGGGTGCTGGCAGCCCACAGGCCGCCGGCCGGGCCGGGCCGAGGCCCGCGGTCCCGCACCGAGC
>VZSF01002827.1:1011817-1035013 GCA_013398295.1 Chionis minor
CGGCTCCGCCTGCAGCGCCCCCTGCCGGCCCGCCGGGCAGCCCCGCCGCCGGCAGGGCCCCGTCGCCATCCCCGCCTCGGCGGCACCCGCCCCCTTCCTGACCCCCCCGTGCCTCCTCCCGGGCAAAGCCCCGCGGAGGTTCAGGACACCGCCAAGTTCAAGGTGGTTCACAAGCGCGGAAGCGCAGCTGTGTCTTACTCAGGGGCGGCTGTCGAGCGTGGGCCTCCGCCCCGGCTCGCCGGCCCCATCGCACGTGAGGCCGCAGCGGCCTCCAGCACGCCCGGCCGGCGGGAACGCTGACAGCGGAAGCCACCGCACGGTTACCGGCACAAACACGCGATTTGCGAAGCCGAGTCGCTTCCCTGTGCCCATACCTCCGGCTGAGCCGCCGCTCTTCCTGCCAGTTTTCTCAAATTCTCTACTTAGTAAGAAATGTTGGGGTTTAGGTACCTTTTAGCAGGGATTTGGGAACGTTCAGGTTTTATTTCTAGAACACGGAATTTTAATTTTCTATCAAAACATCTAGCCTTCATCTAAAACGTGTCTTGGAGAGCATTTCAATGAGCTTTTCCCAGCAGAGAGGAACCCGGAGTGTTGATGCCAGCCGTTCAGGCGGAGGGCTGCACCGCCGTCCTTCCCAGAGCACGGGGCAAGGGATGTGGTTTGAAGACAAACTCCTGTTCCGGAGCACTGGGACCCTGGAGTGTTAGCAAAGTTGTAATAAAACACTCAACAAATCTGCACGCTATGGAAGTTTTGGTAACGCTGACTAAATATGGCCTGCAGCTTTATTAACTTAGTAAATTAAGGTAGCCATATTAAGGTCTTCTCTTAATTGAGAAGTAAAAAGGAGGTACTGAATAATTTCCTATTTTGACAGAATTTCTGGCTTCTGAATGTTTCAATTAGTCTTTAATTTTTTCCTTTGTTGTTCTTACATAATGTGCGTTCTATAGTATAAATATTGAAGTGTACAGTATTCATTGCACGTGTAATTCATGCAGTTATACAGTCGTCTGTCGAGCATGTAATTATGCAGCGTACCTCAAATTGTACTACGTACTGTCCACTGCATGTATTCTACAACAGGGCTGAAGTGCTACAGCGAGGCCCCCGGCAGGGTCAGTAAAATGTGTGCACTGTGTATTTGTGCACCGGCCACTCCGCTCCGCACTCGGCATGTTACGTGGCAGGTACGTAAGTACCGGAGCAGCTGAGATACAGACAAATATTCTATAGACTGTGACATGCAGGCAGTCGTTTCTGGGAGCCACTATTCCGTGAACTGATTTATCCTTTTTTGCCCAAACCATTTTAAAATGGGATTATTTCCAATTATTTGAGATTTTTTTGTTCTTTTCAATTTCTATTGCATATATTATTTTTTTTTAATATGTGCTTGCTATCAATGCCACAATTCAGTGATGTTTTCAAACTGCTTTTGAGAAATAATTTAGGCATCATTCAGCCAGAAAATAAACTAACTATAGAGTTACTAACTTCATCTCAGTTCCCTTTGATGCAAAGCTTAGAGTACAAAACCACAATGCAAATCACTAGAATGTTATAATTGCAAATTTTGCTTAGCCAGCATTTAGGCTAAATGAAGTTGGGCTGCACGTTAAAATGCCACGCTTTGAAATGATGGATTTCTCTATATTTGTGCTTTTCATGCAAACCTACCAAACATTGCCACAAAAATCTAAGATTGCCCGGGATGCAGCAGTATGTGAGTACTGAACTTGTCTGTTCCAAATATCCATAGGTGCTCTGCAGCCGTCGCTGTGACAGTGACGGGGTTGGCCTGGAAGGGCCAGCAAAGAACGTACTGGCTCTAAGAGTTCCTGCATCCTGCCCAATTATGCTTTTGTGCCCTACTTATGGGTAGAGGTAGGTGAGGAATAAAGAGAACTCGAACAACTGAGAAGCAGTGAGACGAGGAAACAGTGGTACTTTTTACTGGTATTAAAAATAACATCCATGTCATTTTGCATGGCGTACGTAACGACTGGAACTTTTTTTCCCTGAAGATCTCTGCATTAATTTTCTGGGAGGTGAAGACATCCATAAGCCTCAAGGTTTTGTGGTATTTCAGTACCACTTCAGGGTGCTTTGCAAGTACACAGTCCTACATAATCTTGTTTTATTTGCTGTAATTCTGTTGCAAATGGATTATTACTAAATTCTGATGGTAATGAAGTTATTAATTATTGGGTAGTATATAGTACTACAGTGGCCTACAGTATTATATCCTTTGCATGGATTGTAAAAGACAGAGTGAATGACGCTCGATCGCAGAGCTGTCCGTGGGTTCAAAGTGATTTGCAAGCAACAGCTTATTAAGATTTGGATGATCAGTGAAATTAATACCGTGCATAATATCCTAGATGTCTCAGAGCGAATTGATTCCAGGCACAAACCAGGCTTTGAATAAGTTGCATTAGAGAGAAATAGGCGCTGCTATGTTCTCTTCTGATGCCCTGAAACACACAGTACAAGTAAGACATACATGGTTTCTTCTAATTTTCACTTAGCCCGTGATGGAAAAAAGCATTTGATGGTTGATTAGTCAGTTGTAGACTCCTCTCCAATCATAGTAGGTATATTCAGTAGGATTACTGAAACTTAGGTTTTTTCCTTCAGTGGGAAAGCCCTATTTATCACTGCTGTGGACAGACACAATGACCGTACGCACAAACCGTGCGGTGAGAGTCTCTGACGTCAGTCATTTTAAAAGGGCAAGGACACACAGACGCCTACCTGTAGCTGAGAAAAGAAGCACCGTCAGCGACCAAACTTTTCATATGAAACATCTTCTTCTGTGCTTGTTTCTATTTCAACAAGAAAGCAACACTTTTATTTCTGGTGTTTACTGTTTGGACTTCACATCACCATTTCAGGTAGTAACAATAGCATTCCGGAGAAGTGGCCTGTGTCGGGGAATAAAGATTGCTGTTGCTTTCACTTAAAGTTGTTTAAGATTTTGGTATCTTAGCATCACCAGAACCGCCTGTCCTCTGCATCTCAGGATGAGCTGTTTGTTCTTACGCCAACATTGTCCTATAGCTTAAATAATTTCCCTCTCCCTGATGTTTATTCTTTGATGTATTTTTAGACAACAGTGCTATTCCCTCGCAGTTTCCTTGCTGGAAAACTTTGCGCATTTGCACTGAGGATGACACAGGATGGTGCAGAGCAACTGTTTGCAGGCAGAACATCCAGGAGGGTTTTTGCTGAGGCCGAATTCCTGCCGGGACACAGAGAAGCACGTGGCATGTGTTAGGCAAAATGTGGCCATTGTTCCACGTCCAGGCACAGAATCGCAGAGAACTGCTGCGGGGAATTACATCTGATCTAATTTTTCCTCTCCTAGCCTTTTTTTGACAGCTAGAAATTTACTGTTCCATTCATTCTATGTACTCAGGGAGTTATAGTTGGTCTGCGAAGCATAGTAGAGTGAAAGAGGATACAATAGGAAAATCTATAATTTTATGTGTTGCTTTTCTGACACTTGTTCACATATGCAGCTCTTTTTCAGTAAACATCGTCTCTCTTTTGTTTTAAAAGTTTCTCTGAGAATCAGACTGTTTTCCACAGAGAACTGGTCAGAGAAAAACCCCAATAAAATGAACAGCATTACTGTGAATTTCAATGGTCTGACTGACTAGAATTGAGACTTACATCTTCTAAACTTACGTCCTGGCATAGCTTGTTCTATTAGTGCATATAACAGTGGCTATATGTCAGGGAAATGAGAAAAATTATCTGCACAGAGGAGGCTTTTCCCCCTGAATAATAAACAGTAATTATTTTAAAATAGCAAATTAGTATAAATTATGACTAAATAGCTAAACTATTTGCTTGACATTGAAAACCTAAATGGACAATTCTCAAAAGTGCTGAAGAGCAATGCCAGCCCTGCAAGGTTTTTATTGCTAAGATTATGACTGAAATATTTTCCATAATTCCTCCCTTCAGTGTTAGTACCTTAATACTTAGCAACTACCACTAACATTTTAAACTGCTCACTGGCAGACATTAGTGCCAAGTACAGCTTCTGGCAGTCCCATCCTGCAAGGAAACCACACAGGGGAGAAGGTGAAGGGGAAAGAAGCCTGCAACATAGATGTAGTGCCAGTGTAGCATTATACCCAACCCTTCCTCTCCTGCAGCTGTCCCACAGAATTAACCCATCCTTAGGGAGCCGCTGGAATTGAGGAGTCAATAGCCTGCGTCTCTGTGACGACTCTGTGTCCTTGGCGCTTCCCTTCATCCCGTGAGTCCCATTAACAGCACTGGAAATGTTGGTAGGGTCTTAAGTGCTCTGGTAGTGGTTAGTCTTACTGCTTCCCCGGGGCTGTGCAGGGATGGAAGAAATGATCTGTGTCTTCCTTTCCATCCCCATCTCATGCACTCATTTCCCTGGTGACTGAGTTTATTGCTACAGGAGGCTCAGTCTGTCCCACCACAATTTTCATGGAGCAGGAAAAATCAGTTTGTGCACAAGCAGATTTGAAGCCCCAGCGATGAGGAATCACAGTAATTGAACTATAGCTGAAACTTCAGCTTGTTTACCTAAGCATTTATTTTAATTACAATGCATAGAATTTCGTCTTGTTATTTCTACTCTTATGTTTCTGTACAAGCTCTTTAGCTGCAAGGTGGGCCCTTAGCAGCCTGTGAAGGCAATCGGGGTTATTCTTAGCCTGAGCTGCCTTGTAGCCTGTGAGGCTGCTGAAGGCTGGGTCAGCTGGTTTACAGCACTGCTCCCACAGAGTCTCAGCAGATTACACACTGGGTGTCCATCCCCCAGTATAGAATTATAGAATCGTCTAGGTTGGAAAAAACCTTTAAGATCATCAAGTCCAACCATCAACTTAAAACTCCCAAAAGCACCACTAAACTATGGCCCTCAGCGCCACGTCTACCTGTCTGTTAAATACCTCCAGGGGTGGTGATTCCACCACTTCCCTGGGCAGCCTGTTCCAAGGCTTGATAACCCTTTTGGTAAAGAAGTTTTTCCTAATATTCAATCTAATGCTCCCCTGGCACAACTTGAGGCCATTTCCTCTTGTCCTGTCACTTGTTACTTGGCAGAAGAGATGGACCCCCACTTCTCTGCCCTCAGCCTCCTTTTCTCCAAGTTAAACAACCCCAGTTCCCTCAGCTGCTCCTCATAGGACTTGCTCTCCAGACCCCTCACCAGCTTTGTTGCCCTTCTCTGGACACGCTCCAGCACCTCAATGTCTTTCTTGCAGTGAGGGGCCCAAAACTGAACACAATGTTCGAGCTGGGGCCTCACCAGTGCTGAGTACAGGGGGACAATCACTTCCCTGCTCCCGCTGGACACACAGTTCCTGATACAGGCCAGGATGCTGTTGGCCTTCTTGGCCACCTGGGCACACTGCTGGCTCATATTCAGCCGACTGTCAACCAACAGCCCCAGGTCCTTTTCTGCCAGGCAGTTTCCAGCCACTCTTCCCCAAGCCTGTAGCGCTGCCTGGGGTTGTTGTGACCCAAGTGCAGGACCCACCACTTGGCCTTGTTGAACCTCATACCATTGGCCTTGGCCCATGGATCCAGCCTGTCCAGATCCCTCTGTAGGTCCATTCTAACCCCAGACAGGTCAACACTCCCACCCAACTTGGTGTCATCTGCAAACTTACTGAGGGTGCAGTCGATCCCCTCGTCCAGGTCGCTGATAAAGATATTAAAGAGAACCAGTCCCAATACCGAGCCCTGGGGAACAGCACTTGTGACCAGCTGCCAGCTGGATGTAACTCCATTCACCACCACTCTTTGGGTCCAGCCTTCCAGCCAGTTTTTGACCCGCTGAGTAGCTGAATAGCTCAGGCCCAACCTAAAACGTGACTCGCTCTGAGAAGTGAGTGAGTGAAACTTTCAAAGATGGTGATCCATTCTAGCAGTTCAGGATTGGGATTCTGGATTCCTTAGTTTGAGTTTAAGTGGAGATTTACGTACCCCTACATGACGAGCCTGTTGCTCCCCATTCCTGTCTGGCCTCCGCGGGCGGTGGGCAGTGGCGGGAGGAGAGGCCATGCGAGAGCTGTGGGGGCGGTGGCTGCTGAACAACTCTTCCCTGTCTCCCCAGGGGTAAAAACCCCACAGTGTGTATATTATGTTTTGGGGGATTTGTGCTGTCAAGTTCTTCTCCTGGACGCATTTTAGTCACGTGTTTGCTGTTCTGCTGGTTGCTTGTGGGAGCAACAGCTCCATGAAGAAAAACAATTGCTCTGTGGAGTCCTGTGTCTGTGGAGCTGGCTCTTCCACCTCAAAAGTGCTGCTCAGCAAAATATTTTTGGGTTCACAGAACCAATGTAGTTTTCTTCACATGTATGCTACACTCCCACTAATTAAGTATTATGCAAGGCAAATTGTCTTCAGGAACCTGTACAACTTCATAGTCTTTATATTATACTCAACTGGCACGTCTTCAATCGCATTACTTTCATCAGATTTGCACATTCATTGAAACACGATAAACAATTCTGCTGTTCTCAAAAGTAAAATTCGGCTTTTCCACAGCTGTATTTGCTTCGCAAAGGAAGAAATATTGCTGAGTAAAATGACAGTATATGTAGGTAGCTGGTTTTCCGAGGAGAGCCTCACGGGACATGGCACTAAACCCAGACATTGAATTACCACTAGAAATGAGCTGAGAAGAAAGTATACATGCATTCATGAGATAGTCTTTTTTTTTTTCTCTGAGGATCAGGCAGATGAATTTTTGGTTGAATTCTTCTATCTTTAAATACATTCAATGATATCATTATTGTCCTTAAGAAACTTAGGCATCGTAGGGGATATCGCATACAGTTAAGTACTAGAGCAAAGGATCATTACACAAATGCTTGGACTTTTTTTTTTTTTTTTTTTTTAAGAATCTGTTTATTTTGTTGTGCAGTCCTACCCGTTAGGCTTTATAGAGAGATTTATATTTTACAGATTCCTTTTTTAGAATTTCATTCGCTTATTTAAAAGATTTTCTTTGGCCTCTGAGAAATGGGCAATGCAAATGTTTGCTATTGACAATTGTGTTTTGATGTTTAATGATCTCTTAAACAGCCCAGCATGTTTGTGGTATGGTTTCATGCCCGTGTGAAGAACAAAACCTCAGCCCTCTTTCTTTCTCTCCGGGGCTGAATAAAGGCTGCTGAGATTGCTGTGCCAGCTGCGGGCGAAAGGCAGCGCTGGAGACTGGGACGAGCTGATGTCGCGTGCTGGGATCTACAGCTGGGGAAAAAGCGCTCTCCCTGGATGTTCGTTAGGTAAAACCAGGGCAATGAAGCCTGTATTCTATAAGTGAGCTGCAACACTGAGACGGACTTTGCTTTAAGTTAGGCAGCTTGGGTACCTGTAACAGTTTGGCTGTGGCAGAAGGGATCTCAGCACACAGCACCTGTGCTGTACCTGGGTGCTCAGTTAAGCCTTTTTTTACTTTCTGTGAACACAGCAGCTTGAAGTTAAACCCGTAAGTCTATTCCATACCAAAGGCATAAATTAATAGCATGAACATATGCTACCTCAAATTTTTTCCTTTGTTGATTCCTAGGGCGTGCGGCCAGGTTCTGCTTCGTACATGGGATGGCTGCAATTGTAAGTGAGCCAAAATACCTGAAGAATTCATGTGTAAAAAATTTAAATGAGTAGAGGAAGTTTTTTATGCTTCTTCATCAAACTTAAAATAAAAGCAATGAAAATTTAAACATTTTAGTCCAAAACAACACTTTATATCCATTCATTTGCCAGGCCTATGAATTCAAATACAAACTGTTTACTATTTCAACAGGTTTTTGCTTTCCCTGACTGGGATTCATCAAACTTTAATTTGCAAAAGTTGTGGGGTTTTCTTAACAAATAATTTCTACTTATTAATCTGGGTACCAAATGAGATTTCTCTCATTTCTGTAATTTCTGGAAATTTAATTCTGGTGTCAATAGTAAGCATCGTATTTGCCCTTCCTTGGGAGAAAAAACGAATATACATGCACTGATCTGTAATCTGTTCTACAGCTTATTCAAGCTGTTACATATATACTGTACTGCAAAGTATCTGAAAACAAAATGATGTATTTTAGCAAATGATCTATTTATCAGACATTACTATTAACTGCAAATGTGTAGTGAGAAGGTATAGTAGTGGTTTAATATATCATCAGATAGACAATGTTTGAATGTACATATTAATCTACATTTCTAGGAATTACAAATAAGACAACTATGTGCACAGTACTTTAAAATGCAGTGAACTTTTCTAGTTGCACTGACAATACCAGTTCCTTACACAGATGAACCTGGTTAAAAGCTCTATTCCCAGTGTAATAAAAGTGACACTACAGATACAACATTGACAGCAGATATCATTAAGGCTCTGTTCTGATGATTGTTTATTTCTCTACGCATACCTCACCTCCACTCCCCTCTTCTCCCAGTCCTTTCCCCCCCAACACACCTGATTTTTCTCATACAGAATGGAAAGCTCATCGGCTCCAGAGTATTCAGGCAGAAAAGTTGAAGATAAAAGATTTTAACCTGAAAGTAATGAAATGTCTAATGAAATGTAGATTCATAGTAATAGCAATACCTGGTACTTATAAAGCTGTTTTAATACCTTTAATTTTTTTTTTGGTATGGCAGAAAAAAACCAGCATCCACATCCCATGGTGCTAAACTGTCTGCAACAGGTAGCACACAGAGAAAAGAGTCCAGACTGAAGCTCATACAGTCAGATTGGGTCTCGGCAGCCTTGGTGAATTCGAGGAAAAACCATCATCTCTATTTTTGAGATACAGAAGGTGAGGCACAGAAAACATAAATGCCTTGCTCAGAAACACACAGTGAACCAGTGGTAGACTTTAGGTCTGTTGACTCTCCAGCTGCTCATTTATTCGTTGGCCCCTGCTGTCCTTTTAAACAACTAAGAGGAGATCTTCCGAAATACACACCGTGGGCCTGGTATCACAGGGGAACCGGTGTCAAATGCACGCAGCCTGGTTCTGCGCTACCTTTTGGCATCTGTGGTCACATTTACTTTGTAAAGAGGGCCTAAAATGCCCTCAAATCAAGATGGATTTGGTGTAAACGACTAATATGTGTAGTTTAATAGAGAATCAGGCTCACAGCAATTACTTTGTGGCATGCTGAGACTAGAATGAACTGTTTTAATTGCTAATGAGTTAAGGCTGATTCCTGTTTATATTAAGGCCTCTGTATCCTTCTAAGACGGTGTGACTGTACCTCAGTGCAAGCGAGGTTCAGGCTATTGAAAAAATTAACCATTTGAAGCCAGTAATTTTAGTGACCCTAAATTAATAAAATAACTGGAACCAAACAACTTGTCTTCATACTATGGAATGTTTACAAAAGGATTGCAAAAAGACCTAAAAGTAACCCGAGGGAAAACCAATGGTACGTTTGTTGAAAAAACTTGGATTAGATAGAGTTGTTGCCTGGTCTTGAAAATGGAGAGTTGTAACACAGTAACACACCTTTATATGAAGATAACTGGCTTGATGTTCGGAGGTTATGAGTATGCCCAGATAAATTGCAGCTGCTTATCAACTCTGGAGATCAAGTCATCTCGTTATACTACTACAATAAAATAGAAATAGACTTATTTGGTATTTAAGTGCTAGACATATAGGGCATAGTTTGCATAAAGCTAGTGTGTGTTATATTCAGAGGAGTACGAAGATGACCTCAAGCTCAGTAAAATGCTACATGATCACAGATTTCTCCTATTACTATTTTTATAAAAGCTATTATGTGTTGCTTTCTTAGAATAGGCATTCTCCAACTCTGCTCTCTGTAGCCAAGCATTATTTTAGAAATTCTCTCCTCTCCAAATGCTCTACTCATAACAGTTTTAGTTTTAAAACCTTCATTTTTTAGACAACAATTTAACGCTGGCTGAGAGTAAAACAATCCTTGCTCTATTAAAATTTAAGGCCTGGGTCCCCATGGGTTGCAGCACTTTTTAACTTACTTTTACTTCCAGTTAGAAGTAGATTTATTATTTAAAGCTAATACGGAGTTTGTGTGTGTAAATTAACATAATTCCCTAGACATCATTGTGGCTATGATAATTACCCAGCTGAGGTTCCGGCCTGCAAAATGTAACTCCAGTTGCCGGGAAATCTGTTTTCTATACAAGTCAAATAACAGCTGGATCATATGTGACCATATGATCATATGTGATCACATTTAGTTTCATTGGCAATTCAGAGAATATTTAATAATAAATTTCATTGCTTCTTTTCCACCTTTTTCATATACAAATAAATAATCTTTTCTAAAACATTCTTTTTCTTTAGTAAGGCTTGTATTCACAGTCATATCAAAAGTGTTTGCTATTGGAGCAATCTTTCAGCTTGCTTTCTTTAGAGTTATCTTTATTATGAAATTCTACGGCATTCTAAACTTTAATGGTCATTAGCAACCCTGCACTTGAGTAAAGAATCACATTAAAAAAGTATACGGCATAATATTTTCTTGTCCAAAACTAAGGCAGGATGAACAAAAGTAATGAGCTCATCTGATCCTCACCTAGCAAGCCTTGATTTTAAACAGTATTCAAAATACAAAGCCCAAGAGAGGATATTGTCACGATGATTATTGCACTTTCTCAGTGTCTTGCTATAGGATTAGTTTCTCCGTTAGCAATATATAATTTCTTTTCCTGAAGACCACACAAAGTTATTGTACTCTGTAAAAAAGCACTTAAAAGTTTTATGAAGTTATGACCTAGACAGAAGGATAAAAAAGCAAATTACCGTTCTATGATTCAGCTATGTCATGATCTAATATTGTTTCAAAATTATTATTCTGTTATTTAGGTTGGCATCATCTTCTGAACATCCGATGTGCTCTTTGGCATGCTACAAATTCAGCAGATGCATTGTCTTCTGGGCTTTACGGCTTCTTCTGATGAATGTACAACATTTGGAACAAAGCCGCTCTTGACACCTTCCCAACCATCTCGTATTGAGATTTCTCCTTTTTTTACAAGTTCATAGATGTCTCGTGTAAGAATTGTAAAGGACTCTTCAACATTCGTGGCGTCTTTTGCTGAAGTTTCTATGTATTTCATACCACAGTCAGATGACAGTTTTTCAGCTTCTTCTCTTGTAACCTCACGCTGTGATACTAAGTCACATTTATGTCCTACTAACAGGAACACAATCTGAAAGGGCTCCACACGCATTTTTGCTTCTTCTAGCCAGTCTTTCACGTGTTCAAAAGATCGTCGATTTGTGAGGTCAAACACTAGTAAGCCACCCACAGAATTGCGATAGTAAGATCGTGTTATTGATCTGTAAAGGAAAAAAAAAAAGAAAAGGGAAAATTAAAACACATTTTCGCTTTATTTGTAAATAGGTTATTTTTCCATGTTCCCAGGTGTTTTTATCTACTGTAAGTTTTATGAAATATCTTTGCTTTTTTAAAACTAATTGGAATTTATTAATTTATATTCTACGCACAAAAATGTTCCTTTTTCATTTTTTTCTTACATTCAAAAGTCACTTTCCAAACATTCTTGAAGCCAAGACCTCTAGTGCAAGTTCTGAATGCTGAAGTATTCTGCAAAGTACTCTATTAGCAAACTGTGGCCCGTGTTCACAGAAAAAAAATATCTTTATTTGTCAAATACTTGTTAAAAGTCTGAGTCCTTCAGTTTTATACAAACATGCACCTGGCTTTGTTCTAATCACTTATTTCAAACTGAAATATGTAGGCAGATGTTGAGGAACCTGGAGCCTAAGCTTACCAATGTACAAGGGTATCCTTTTGTATTCCTTCCACAAAAAGCCTTTGATGGAAAAATTTGGACAGATAATCATAATGTTTTGTGCTTGCATGTTCTAGTTCCAGCAGGGACAGGGATAATATCTGGCACAGCACAGGTATTCCACAGCTGTTGTTATCTCAACCCTTTGAGCCCCAGGTTGGGCGCCAAAAAGGAGTGTCGTGGTTTGGCCTCAGCCGGCACAAAGAACCACGCGGCTGCTCACCCAACCCCTCACAGCGGCAAAGGAAAATCGGAACAAAAAGGCAACACTTGTGGGTTGAGATAAAGGCAATTTAACAGAACGGCAAAGGGAAACAGGCAAACAACAACAGTAACGCTGGCGGAGAGAATGCACAAATAGGGTTACTGCACCGCCAGGCACAGAGCGGACTCAGGATGCCCCATTCCACTCCCAAAAACCTGCCACTTCCTGTCCCCTCCTTTGGCCAGCTCCCCCCTAAAGACTGGGCATGGCATCATGGTGTGGAATACCTGTGCTGTGCCAGATATTAACCCTGTCCCTGCCAGGACCAGAACATTGCAGAAGTGACAGGTAACGGCCTAAGAAAAGAAACTTCCCCACCAAAACTGTCCAAAAGTAACTGAGCTGGGCAAACACACACTTGTTGCAGCATTGGCAAGGAACACTTCTACCTCCAGCGTCTCTTTCACACAGAGGTTTAAAAGCTCTTTATAATTGCATTTACTCTTTTTTTGGCATGAGACTTCCAGGACTGGCAACAGATATTTTCTACTTTTGAGCCCTCTGTTCCAGAGCATTCACTGGAAGGAATTTTGGAAAAAGGAAACCCTTCCTCTGGTTGAAAAGGTTTTTAATGTGCTCTAGAAGAAAAAATGTTTGTTAGAATGTAGAAAGAGAAAGATGGAGGCACTAAAAAGTTATTGTAAGTCTCTAGTCATGAGAAATAGAGGAGGATGGAGAAGGTGAGAAGAGACATTTTAAAGGAAGTGACAGCCTACTGAGGAGTGGACTCAAGCACTTGTTACCGGCATAAATGTATAGCTAGTGCATATACAAGTATTTGCCAACTGAAATGAGATGTACAATCTCTACTAATTGTCACTATTTGAAATTATGATTTAGCCAAGAATTAATTCCATTTTGTCTTATGATTATAAAGAGGATGCAGCCTCAAAACTTTTGGAATCAAGATGAACTGTACACAATAACATATCTTTCCATAACAGTAGCTCCCTCTGACTTTCCGTTCATCCCATTTCCTATAGTGTTTTATAATAATTTGAACATAAAATTGTATAATTAGCAGTAGTAGTCATATTACAGATAGGTAAGTGCGCAGTTAGATAAGGCTTAGGTTTCTGGGCATATCTAAATCAATTTAGCCACAGCAAATGGCATTTAAAATGGTTTTCATAGACTCATAGAATCATTTAGGTTGGAAAAGACCTTTAAGATCATCAAGTTCAACCGTTACCTTAACACTACCAAGTCCACCACTAACCCACGTCCCTGAGCACCACGTCTACCCGTCTTTTAAATACCTCTACGGATGGTGATTCCACCACCTCCCTGGGCAGCCTGTTCCAATGTTTGATAACCTTTTTGGTGAAGAAATTTTTCCTAATATCCAACCTAAACCTTCCCTGGTGCAACTTGAGGCCATTTCCTCTTGTCCTATCGCCTGTTACTTGAGAGAAGAGATGGACCCCCACCTCCCCTCAGCCTCCTTTTCTCCAAGTTAAACAACCCCAGTTCCCTCAACCGCTCCTCTCAAGACTTGTGCTCCAGACCCCTTACCAGCTTTGTTGCCCTTCTCTGGACACGCTCCAGCACCTCAATGTCATTCCTGCAGTCAGGGGCACAAAACTAAACACAGTATTCGAGGTGGCGCCTCACTAGTGCCAAGTACAGGGGGACAGTCACTTCCCTAGTCCTGCTGGTCATGCTATTGCTTACACAGGCCAGGATGCTGTTGGCCTTCTTGGCCACCTGGGCACACTGCTGGCTCATGTTCAGCCGACTGTCAACCAACACCCCCAGGTCCTTTTCTGCCAGGCAGTTTCCAGCCACTCTTCCTCAAGCCTGTAGTGCCACATGGGGTTGTTGTGACCCAAGTGCAGGACCCACCACTTGGCCTTGTTGAACCTCATACCATTGGCCTTGGCCCATGGATCCAGCCTGTCCAGATCCCTCTGTACGTCCATCCTACCCCCAGACAGGTTGACACTCCCGCCCAGCTTGGTATCATCTGCAAACTTACTGAGGGTGCACTTGATTCCCTCATGCAGGTCGTTGATAAAGATATTAAAGAGAACCAGCCCCAATACCAAGCCCTGGGGAACAGCGCTTGTGACCCGCTGCCAGCTGGATGTAACTCCATTCACCACCACTCTTTGGGTCCAGCCTTCCAGCCAGTTTTTTACCCAGTGGAGCATATGCCTGTCTAACCCATGAACGTCCAGTTTCTTCAGGAGAATGCTGTGGGAAACAATGTCAAAGGCTTTACTAAAGTCTAGATCGACAACATCCACAGCCTTTCCACCGTCCATTAAGTGGGTCACCTTGTCATAGAAGGAGATCAGGTTTGTCAAGCAGGACCTGCCCTTCAGAAACTCATGCTGACTGGGCCTGATCACCTGGTTGTCCTGTATGTGCTGTGTGATGGCACTCAAGATGATCTGATCCATAACCTTCCCCGGCACCGAGGTCAGACTGGTTAGCCAGGACTGCTGATAAATGATGGGAAGTGGGTGGTGAGCACTTCTGCCAGCTCCCTCGGTACCCTTGGGTGGAGCCCATCCAGACCCATAGACCTGTGTGCGTCAACACAAATAAGAGGGAGGGATTGTTTGTCCTAATGTTTAAGAAGATATTTTCTGCATTCCCAGTAGTAGCGTACATGGAGTGTCTCTCTGAACAGTTCAAATGTGAAGACTATAGGATCTTACCCTCAGATTAATTCAGATAGGCTGGATATGAAAAATAACACATGTTTTTGCAAAATTATTTAAGACCGTAAAGGAGGGCTGTCACATTTTGTGAAGTATTAAATAAAGGTGCCAGAAAGATCTGTTTCAGGTTTTTTTAAGCACTTTTTCACTGTAGAGCAGTTGCAAAACCAAATGAGTACATTAAATGAGTACATTAAAATTCAAGTGGTTCTGGAAAGAGCAGAAGTGGGTGACAAAAATGGGATTTGATTTGAAGAAGTGAAAGCTAATACAACCTATTTTCATCAAAAAAGTAAAAATAAAAATCTTGAAAACAGTTATGCCAAAGAAATGCATTAGCCAGGAAAGAAAGTAGGTTATTACTGAAAATGCAGTGTGTCATTTACCAAGCATTTCTGTATGGAACGATGTTATGCCACATATCTATGAACTGGAGTACTGAAAAACAGCCCTCCATGTTACTGGGTGCTTATACGCAGGAGTCAGTATCCTCATCTGTTGTAACTCACTTCTGCAGAGATATGCTAATTTACTTTAGCTGGTGATCTAAGCCATTATATTTAATTATGTGTATGTATTGCCTGTAACAGAGATGATTAAAAAGCATCTGTAACTTTGGGCTGTACTTCACCAAAACTGGGTGAACATATGGGAGAGACAGCAGTTGTTTTTTCTATATTTTTGGTACATATAATTTGAAATTAGTTTTCTCATTACCAAAAAAAAAGGTTGATAAACTAGATAGCCTTTAGAAAACAGTAACAAAAGAAAAAAGTAACACAAAAAGTTTTAAATATACATATGATATCATGTTACGTGATTGTGTAACATCTGAGAAAAGGGTAATGTTTGTTAAAATATGGTCTACAAATATTTGAATAGTTTTACTATTAAGGTGAGTTATTATTTGCAGTTATATTTTAAAAGAAAGTATTCCTGACAAATAATACAAAATTTTGAAGCAGAAAGTTTAGGCCACCAACTGGGAAAAACATCTGGGTGTGTGAATGCGGTAGGTTATTCAACAGTATCTGAAACATCTTACAGATGCAAAATATTTGACTTAAATATGACAGTCATAGTAGATTAAGTATTGGACATATATTTTTAGTAGACAGCTTAGAGTTATTTCGAAAATGAACTGTATGAAATGGATGTAGTTCTGATCACTTACGCCCTGTACCACACCTACAGAGAATGAAAGAGCATTCACTTAGGTGGATGCTAAAAGCTCTCTCGGCTTTTGTTTTAGTTTGGTTTTTAATTTATAAAACTAAGTGCAAGGGCAGTTTTTGCCTCTTATTAATATTATCGCTAAAGATTATAGGACTTTTAAGTGCCTTCCGCAAGGCTTAGGCAGAACTATCACACCAACATCCAAAGTTGTTCTCAGCGGCGTATCTAACCATGGTGCCTGTCCTGGTTTGAGGTAGAACAGGACCAATTTTGTTCAGTAACTCTGCTTTCTAACTAGGCCTCTTCTAACTGCTGAAATTAACAGCATATTGTGTAGAAAACTGCTCTTTCTCAGAGCGATAAGACCCATGTTTATAGCTGATGCCGAGGCACGGTATGCAGAGAGGCCCTTGCTTAGACTTACTGCGATAACGACCAAGGGCAGCCAACTTTGTTACTTGCCTCGTTAGAGGGTGGGAAGCAGAAAAGCGTAGAGGGGTCCCATCTGTGGGGAGGAGCGGACAGGACAGGTGACCCAAAACTGACCAAACAGTGTATTCCATCCCATCTGCATCATGCTCAGTATAAAAGCTGAGGGATCAAAGGGTCAGTAGGGCTTCGCCTTCTTCTCCAGCTTGCTCGGGCTTTTGCTCTTGCTGGGACTCTTGCTTTCCTTCTTCAATGGCCGGCGTCTGAGGAGGACTTCGTCAGTTTGTCTGCCTTTGATCCCAACCCGTGTGTTCCTGGATCCAGTTCCCTTCCGTTGCTGAGTCCAGTCTGGGACTTCCCCAGTGCCTGCTGGTCACGTGATTGTCATCCTGGGAGCTTGATACGGTTTTGTATATATTTCATTATTTTCTTTTTGTTATTTTATTCTTTATATTTCATTAAAGTAGTTTAGTGCTTACTAAACTAGCCTCTCCTCTCTCTCCTGCTCGGCAGGAGACAGGGAACATCTGTCGCTCGGTTTGCTTGGGCCGATCCGGCCCAAACCCACGACAGTGCCTGACCAAGTTCCCACAGAACCGAGCGCTCTGCAAGCGGCACAGCCAGGACAGCCCTGCCTTCCCTCTTAGCTCCCATCAAAGCCAAAAACGAACCATTGCTCCAGGTGGCTGCCCAGAAGGCTTCTGCTTGGGAGGACTTCCCAAGAGCAGGCCAACACCCTCAGGTGGGTTCAGGTTCCTCACAAAATTTCTTGTAGCGCAGTGGAAGTACCTGTCTTTCACACAGATTCCTCGTGCGCTGCTTCACAAGTCACAGGTCAGTGTTCACAGAGCCTGGGGTACAGAAGCATCTGGAGGGTTTTTGCTCCCACAATGTCCAGCTTTATAGACTTTGCAGGCCACATCAATGTACTGCGTATGTCTTCACTGAAAAGCTTGATGATGAGAGTGCGTGGTAGACAAGAAAAGGTAAGGAAGTTTGACAGTAAAAGGCTCTTTATGCAACAGCTGGTAGACTTGTAGATCTCCTTGGGAAAGATGTTATGAATGTGAAGAGCTTAATCTATATTCCATGGAAGATTGAACAAGTACTGAACAAAAGATGGAGCGAGCTTTAGTAAATAGACAAACCACACCAGTCTCCAGAAGTCCCTCCAGTTGAAAAGTACAGGCTAGCAGAGTACTCAGGAGAATTCAAAGACTATCAGAGACAAGATACCTGAGTATGGACCATAGACAAAATCAGTCTGGCCTTCTTGTGTTCTTTCACAAGCAGGGAATCTACTTAGATGATTATGCACACTTTGGTAAGTGCTGCAAGATCAGCAAAATCAAGTTTTAAAATCCCTTATTGTCACTTTTTGAACAGAAGGAAAAGACCGTTAGGGTCCTGCAAGTTTTTCAAGTCAGGATGAGGAACTGGTGACTAGTCAGGTTTGATGTAGTCCAACTTATTCGTAAAGGATGTTCAAATTTCAGTTTCTCTAATTATCCCCATGCAGATGCTAAATTCTTGTTTAAATGATGGCTTCGCAGGCAAACTTAGGTTCAGCTAATTAATGCCATTAAACTAGCATTATGGAAGAGACTGCGTGACTTGCAGCACCATGATTAATTTTCTGTGGGGAAGGAGGGAGAGGGGAATACCTCCTGTAGTAGAGGGAAAGCCTTAAGTTAGGGACAAGGTGGGATTAGGGTGAAAAAGTAATGGCGAAAGAGCAGCCTTTCTTCTAAAATTGTGAAGATGGCAATGAAGCCTGCCATCTCCTTCCAGGAAACAATTCAGAGAAGGTGCTGGTTGGAGGTGGGAAGCAGAACTTCCTTCTTAGAATCTGAAAAAATCTGTCCGGAATGTTGGATGCAATGGGGACTGAACTCTTAAATCCATCTCTGCATCTGTCTTTATTCATATATTTACTTATTTATTTCACATATTTATTTATTAATTTCTTTCATAGATCGTATATACATATATTTATCTGTGTCTTACCTCTCTGCCTAAAACACTTTGGTTTTCTTCTGTTTGTTTGTTCCCAGTGCTTCCTTGCTGCCTCCTCTCTCAGCTTCTCTTTCACAGCATCATAGAATCACAGAATCATAGAATCACTTGGGTTGTAAGAGACCTTCAAGATCATCGAGTCCAACCATAAGCCTATGCCAAAAGCACCCCTAAACCATGTCCCTCAGCACCACGTCTACCCGTCTTTTAAATACCTCCAGGGACGGCGATTCCACCACCTCCCTGGGCAGCCTGTCCCAATGCCTGATAACCCTTTCGGTAAAGAAGTGTTTCCTAATATCCAACCTAAACAACCCCTGGCACAACTTGAGGCCATTTCCTCTTGTCCTGTCGCTTGTTACTTGGGAGAAGAGATTGACCCCCCGCTCGCTACAACCTCCTTTCAGGTAGTTGTGGAGAGTGATAAGGTCTCCCCTCAACCTTCTCTTCTCCAGGCTAAACAATCCCAACTCTCTCAGCCGCTCCTCATAAGACCTGTTCTCTAGACCCCTCACCAGCTTCGTTGCCCTTCTCTGGACACGCTCCAGCACCTCAATGTCTCTCCGATACTGCGGTGCCCAAAAGTGAACACAGTACTCAGTTCAGAAGACTGAACCCTTCTCCAAGCGACAGCTAATGGAAGGGCCCAAACCAATGTGTCAGCCTGGGCGTTTGTTCCAGGTGCAAGCTGGTATTTCAGGAGGGAGTTTGCCTGCTTCCTGTGGCTACCTAAATGAAAGGAAACAACCTTCCTGCTTAACAGAGGTGAGTGTAACCCCTTGGTGACCGCAGGCCTACGTGGCCGTGCAGCTCCTCTTGTTTCAGGGTGGAGTACATGTGTCATGTCAGCCACTGATGATGGGGGTGCTACAGCCTCCAGTCGGTCCACACAAAATATGTGAACTGTTGTACCATCTTTGCCTAAAGAGTTACAAAAATTGGCATAAGCCCTGTTGAAAAGGTAATCCTTATTTTCTCCCCCACTCAATATAAATAAAGAGATGACAAAGCTCTTGGTCTATGCTGTTGTTAAATATGGACTGTCCTAGCATCTTCATGACCATCCTATGTTTTTATTTTCAGCAAAAACACTTGTATGAATAATATTTTTGCTCATTTTGTACAATATTTGGCATTTGTAATAAAGGAAAGGTAAATGCAGATAAAGGGTTGGAGGAAATCAGTTTTCCACTACTGAACACGCTAAAAAGGTAAGACTACACTAAGTATTAAAAGGGAACCACGACACTTTGATACTGAATGCTGTAAGGTTCCTCCTGATGGTTCTGCGTTTGAAATTGCTGGAGATGAGAGTGCTCCTCAAGAAGCCAAACGTTGTGATGTACATTAATGATACGTTAGAATGTTTTTCCAAAGGATAACTTTGAAGTCTTTAGTTTTAGTTGGGAATATTTGTTAAATGCAGATCTTAAATTCTTGTGTAAATTATGACTTCCCATGTCGAGCATGTGTTGGTTCTGCTAATTAACTCTGCCTCAACTACCATTATGTAAGGGGAAAATACTGTCTAGAACAGAAGACATTCTCTTAGCTTAATATAAATATTGGGTTCAAGATGTAAGACCCTAATTAATAATCTCAGAAAAAGCCTTGGTAAGATGATGGCCACTGAACAATTGTTTCTGAAAATGAATGAGAAGATGTATTAATCACATCAGACTATGGCTTTAGGGTGACTTTAAATCAATCACAGTATTTCCTTCTCATTGTGATCTTACTGATCTTTACCAGATGAACCAAACTTTCACTAAAAGCTTTATCTAATTTTGAAGACTTATTTTTAGACTTATTTTTATGCTATGACTAACGACTGCCTTGTAATGGTATTAACTTTGAAAATACATATTGCTTACTCAAAAGGAAGAATAAGAATAGTGTTTTATTTTCAAGACGTGTGTTAGAAACAGAATGTACCTAATATCAAAAACTCACTAAATCAAATATAGTATCAATATCAAACTCACTAAAAAGTGAGTTAATATAATTGAGGTATCCCCACAATATTTTGCCCCTACATTCATGAAATGAACTCTCAGTCTTAGCACCACTACCAAGCACTTCATAGCCTTGGAAGTTTCATGATTTAAATATGTTGTTGGATTTCAATACAGGGAAATTAAACAAATATAAAAATCACAGCAAAGTAGAAGATGTGAAACACAGCCAAAGCAGCAGGTTGCTCTAAATGACAACTGATCTCGAGACAGAAGAAAACCTAGAGCGTACCCCTCATTTACCTTAGTCTGCATTAGGGACCTGAGTCTATGCTAAGCAAGTCTGCAGGTTCTAGTTCAAGTTCTCGTAAGGTGATATTGATCGTGGTGTTGTTGCCCGTATGGCACCTAGCACAATGGGAGATTCTGCTTAGCCATGCCATGCTGATGTCAAAGGAAATATAGTCAGTAACTGCCCCGTCTGAGCTCAAAATAAGCAAACTGTCTGGCACTGGTGTTTACAGCTTGCTCATCCTTCTTGTGGAAGTGGTGAGAATGACTTTATTTGAGAAGTAAAGCAGACAGTACATGTCAACGAAGGTTTCTAAGACCATGCATGAAATCCAGTTCAAATACAGCAGCATCGATGAACTAGGCACATGTAAGAATTTTCCCAAAGCAATTTCTCCAAGAAAATAAGTGCTTTATTTCAAGGGAGCGTGATGGCAGGTGTCTCATGCCTTACTTTTCCCCTGGGAATGTCCCTAATGGCTGGGACCAAAAGAAGGGGGTTATTATGCAGCCAGTAGTTTGCCCTGCACGTAGGGAACTCCCCAGGGAGCTTTAAAGCCAGGTTTTACCACCTCAAAAGTCCCAATGCAAGTGATCCAGAGCAGAATTGGGAATCAGAACTGCAAACTGCTTGGCATTCCACAAAATTAGATTACTTCTTGGAATAATGAGTTCTTCTCCGAGACCATTTTTGCTTGTGATCTGTAGTCTCCTCCATTAGCAGAGAACAGAACATGCAAGAGCCTAACCTGTGGTGCATAACTTAGTAAAATATTTATAATTTACTTGAGTAAGTGTCAAACAGACTATACAATAAACTCTGTGATATTTGGTACATCAACCGACAAGAAACTCTTAACAGAAAAACAAACACAAATGTTTAAATCTACTTCCTTCAGTTTCTATCTTCTGGGTATTAGCAAAAACACAGATGTATACTAATGGTAAATTTAAAAGCAACTGACTGCATGACTCATCACTGTATATCCCCTGAGCATTCCGGGGTTAAAGGATGGCTATCCTTTGATTTAAAATGCCTGCAAAACTCTCTTCATTTGCATTCCTTTCAGTCAAGTGCCTTGTCATTGGCCATCCCGGTTATTTGTCAGCAAATTCAAAATAAACAGATTATACATTCTTAGTCACTTGTTTACAAGCATTTGACATTCTTTCCTGGAAATCACAAGGAGGATGAAAAATGCTAAGAGCTTGCTATTATCACGGTTAATTTCATTGCTGCCCCTTCAGAGGCCTGCCTGCAAAAATATGTATAAAGTTGGGACTCGTGCGAGCCGAGGAAAGTTTTTTGTTGTTTCACTGTAATGCTTGTTATTGGAAAATCAGAGGGTTGGTGTCCCCTGGTAAGACAGTGAAATCCCACCTCTTCAGCTGAGTGCGAGAATCTGCACAACTGTTGCAGCAGAAGACAGGGAACATAACATAAATTATTGCAGCCAGAGAAGAGACCCGTTTCAACCCTGCTGCCAGCACCCCGGTAATACGTGCGGGTCAGGTACCACGTATCGCGACAGACAGATGGGCTACGCATGAGCCTCCCACCTGTGTTCAAACCTACTGAACGCCAAGTCCAACCTAAAATCCATCCACAACTTGCCTGAAGTGACGAGCACTACCCACACAAGAGCCAGAAAAGTAAGTGAATGATAGTAGCAGTTTGTATGTTGGGGAATGCCCATGGCTCTTTTGGGGAAGGAAAAGAGGGTCGTTTTGCTACCTGTTTGTGACAAAGGGGAGAAAGGAGAGGATTTAATGCTCAGCGCAGCGTTTGAGCTAGTTGAGCTACACTATAAATGATAGAGGTATTAGTGAGGGTTCCTGGCAAGCATCAGTGCAGAGCAGGTGCAGAAGGCAGATAAAACCCTAGTAAGGGAGAGTAGCTGGCTGCCTGGTGGCTTCCACGCTGCCAAGGCTGCACTGGTGCTCCCGGTGCTGCTGTGCTGGAAGGAGGAAAAGCAGGGAGGTGGCCTGGTCGCTCCAGATTGCCTGGGAGGGAGAGTTACAGCAGAGGGAAATGCTGCAGGGGAGGATGAGTTCGGAGGCGATGACAAAGTAAGAAATGTGGAGTGAAGCTAGGGCCTCCTGCTGCAAGGAAGGAAAAAAAAATTGCAGAGGAGGGAGTGCTAGCCTAGGTCCAGGGCTGGAGGGCAAAGAGGAGGGAGGGAAGGAAGGAAAAACACGACAAGGCCACTTGCTACCCCGTCGTGTGAGCGGGGAGGGGAAGGAGAGCTGTTGGGTGGGAAGGGAGAGGTTGGGGAAGGAGGGAGCTCCTGGTGGGGAGCCGGTGGGCAGTGGGGCAAGAGGGATGGTGGGCCACGGGGCTGGGGGGCACCGGCGGGCGATGGGGCGGTGAGGCTGAACGGCGATGGGGCGGAGGGCTCTTCGGGGCGCAGCAGCCGGGTGGGTGCACAGAGGGACGTGCTGGGGGGCAAGAGGAGCTCCCTGGGGCAGGAGGTGCGTCGGACGATGAGGGCACGGTGCCGGCAGGGTGGCGGGGGCCGGCAGGTCCCGGGGGATCAGAGGGGAGGGGTGGGGGGGAAGATGCCGGGTCCTGTACCTGAACCGCTC
>VZSF01002827.1:1035543-1170603 GCA_013398295.1 Chionis minor
CGGCCCCGCACGGCGGATCTGCGGGGTGGCGGGGGGGCGGGGACGGGGACACACCGGCCGGCTGCCCCCCGGCGTGCCGCGGGCAGGACGCGGCCTTGCGGCTGCAGCCCCGGCCCGGGGTCCGGCGCCTCCCCTGGGCAACAAGTGTAGGGGCTGGGCCCGGAGAAGGGGGATGCCGGGGGGAGCCGGGGCTCCTGGAAAATCAGGTGGGAGAGAAGCGAGCTGTTAGAGCGTGAGGTTCGCCAAGGAAAGTGGGAGCGGAAAGAAGGACAGGATCGGCAGGGAAAAGGGGCAGGGGGCTGAAAGGAAGCTGTCTGAGGGGGGGGGGCGGAGCTGGGCAGGGGCTGGCCGGAGGAGCCCGAGCGGGAAGAGAGACAGAACAAGTGCCAAGCGGTAAAGATGGGCTGGGCAAGTGGCGAAAGGGAAAAGGAGAGTTAGCCATCCAGATATTCCCAGAGCGAGCCACGGAAACTGTCCCGAGACAAGGCATAATCCTGGAAATGATCCTGCGCTCTTCCTTTCCCGGTGGAACAAACTGCGTGTATTCGGCCTTGGTGAAAGTCCCTTTACCTCCGGTAAAGAACAGTTCTGTCAGTCGAGGTGCCCGCCGGAGAAACTTCTTTGTCCCTCTGGGATCTTCAGCTCAGAGGATATTACATTATGATATTATATATTGATTACATAATAATCATTATGTTATGATATATCTGCTGAGCAATAGATTCCTCAGATTTCTTTAAAAGTCTCAGAACCACATAGGATAACAGACACTAACAGGCCTCAGATGGCTGGTAAGGGCATTGCAGCCAAACAAGCAGAAATCCCAGGATTTCTGGTAAACAGAACTGCAACCTCTTCTTCTGCAGGCTGGGGTGGGCTGGGGGAGCCTGGGGCCGGAAGCCTGAGGACCGAGCGGAGTAGGCTGGGTGAGCTGGGAAGCAGGTTGTCGCTGGCAGAAGGTCAGCAGCAGGTGGATACCCATCGGAATGGGCACTTTGACAGCGACAAGGACAGAGAGAGGAGATGGGTGACACTTTTTTTTTCACACAGCCTACTGTTTTCTTCTGTTCACGTCAGGCACAGGCGCAGCCCAGGTGGCCAAGAAGGCCAATGGCATCTTGGCCTGTATCAAGAATGGTGTGGCCAGCAGGAGCAGGGAAGTGATTGTCCCCCTGTACTCAGCACTGGTGAGGCCACAGCTCGAGCACTGTGTTCAGTTTTGGGCACCGCAGTATCGGAGAGACATTGAGGTGCTGGAGTGTGTCCAGAGAAGGGCAATGGAGCTGGTGAGCGGTCTGGAGAACAGGTCTTATGAGGAGCGGCTGAGAGAGTTGGGATTGTTTAGCCTGGAGAAGAGAAGGTTGAGGGGAGACCTTACCACTCTCTACAACTACCTGAAAGGAGGTTATAGCGAGGTGGGGGTTGGTCTCTCCTCCCAAGTAACAAGTGACAGGACAAGAGGAAATGGCCTCAAGTTGTGCCAGGGGTTGTTTAGGTTGGATATTAGGAAAAACTTCTTTACCGAAAGGGTTATCAGGCATTGGAACAGGCTGCCCAGGGAGGTGGTGGAATCGCCGTCCCTAGAAGTATTTAAAAGACGGGTAGACGTGGTGCTGAGGGACATGGTTTAGGGGTGGTTTTGGCAGTGTAGGTTTATGGTTGGACTCAATGGTCTTGAAGGTCTCTTCCAAAACAAGTGATTCTATGATTCTATGATTCTAAAACCGTAACTGCCCGTGGCTGGGTAGGGGCATATCTGAAACCATGTGGGGCAGTTTGTTGTGAAGAGTGTTCTCGTTGCCCGAGTCTGGTTTTGTTATTCCAATGTGTTATGTGGCCACCAGCGTGAGACTAGCATGTTTCTCCCGGTAAGCTTGGGTAGACCTTGCAGCTCCACAGCGTGGATGGGCGAGACTAAGCGCACCTTTGGCCCTTCACCTGACCCAGGGCAGGGTGAAGTCGGAAGAGGGATTTGCGTGCACCACTCAGGAGATCATGTCCTCCAGCCCCCAAATGAGTCTGGCTGGGATGTGCAAGTGTGGCTGGCCCTGGGAGACTCGTGCAGGAGACCCCAGAGACTTCCAGCAGAGACTTGGCCTGGCAGCCCAGACTATCAAAGGCACAGCCAGGAGCTGCCAGAAGGGATTTATCTTGCTGAGCTGGAGCTGCAGGATGCTGCCTGCTCCAAGAATCTGGACTCTCTGGGGACCTTTTGGGTTGGCCAGTCAGTCCCCAGGACTTAGTGACTGCATGCCTGTGTGTGTCTCTGAGTGTGTTTCCTCCTGAACCCTGCGCATTTCTCCCCTCTACTTTCACCAGCTATTCTTGTAAAAAATAAATTGAGCATAGCTGGTACTTGACCAGTTGCTCATTTGAGTAACAATTAAAATAAACCAATATTAACTAAGATAAATGAAACTTCAGAAGAGTAAATCAGATCAGTTCTCACAGTTCTGCATGGGACATGTTTACAGGTCATTCCTAGGGATCTTTTCTAAGTGTTTTGACAAAAGTAGCAGTTAGATAGAAGAAGTATTTGCAGGTGAAACAGAGATGTGCGCTATGCCGTATCAGTAGCTCTGATACTTGATGAATGTGAATGGGGCAAAATTTTAAGTGGCCCTTACTCTCTATATAATAGCCGGATCCTGCATGGATCACCACCCTGGCTAACAACCCACAGGTCTTCAGAGCCTAAAGTAGGTGTTCTCCAGCTCAGATGCACAGCAGATTGCTGTCCTCTGCACATCTGGGCTGGAAGAACCTCACACTAATGAGTTACACGGCTCATTTCAGTCCTAACAGGTGAGCAAAGTCAATTTGCATTTACAGTTGAACTAAATATGTTTGCAACTATTTTCAGGCTTCCAGAACCTGGCCAGTTTAGCTAAGCTTGTAATTGAGAAAGACAGTGGTATATACATTCACATATATCCAAAGAACAACTTTATACATTCATTTGGGACCTTTTGAGTGTCGTCTGTTAAATGCTACCTCAGGAACCTGCATTTGTCATGTTTAACATGGAGTATACAAGGTGGGTGAATTTAATTTAATTTAATTTAATTTAATTTAATTTAATTTAATTTAATTTAATTTAAAATTTATTTTATTTTATTTTGTTTTATTTTNAAGAACCTCACACTAATGAGTTACACGGCTCATTTCAGTCCTAACAGGTGAGCAAAGTCAATTTGCATTTACAGTTGAACTAAATATGTTTGCAACTATTTTCAGGCTTCCAGAACCTGGCCAGTTTAGCTAAGCTTGTAATTGAGAAAGACAGTGGTATATACATTCACATATATCCAAAGAACAACTTTATACATTCATTTGGGACCTTTTGAGTGTCGTCTGTTAAATGCTACCTCAGGAACCTGCATTTGTCATGTTTAACATGGAGTATACAAGGTGGGTGAATTTAATTTAATTTAATTTAATTTAATTTAATTTAATTTAATTTAATTTAATTTAAAATTTATTTTATTTTATTTTGTTTTATTTTATTTTATTTTATTTTATTTTATTTTATTTTAGCTTTTGTTACTTACCAATGAGTACAGAGGCCCTGACAGCATGCAGTCCATCACAAAGATCTCTGACCAGCAGTCAGAAGAAGCGATCAAAAATAAATATGCTCTGCAGAGCTGGAAAGGTTAAAACAGAGCGGTTAAAGCAGCAGCATGAACCTTCCCTCAGACAGTCTCCACTACCTGGGCACCGGCAGCTTGAATCTGCTCTTCCCAGGAAGAGTGAATCAACCTGAATTCTGGGAAATAATAAAAAAACCCAAACAAACCCAAATCTCCAAATTTACTGCATTATTAGCTAGATGACTGCACTAAGCCATAAATCCAAGACCTTGCAATCTAAAATTTCCTCATTTCTTCTCACATTTTGGACTTGGCACAGATTTCTCTCAGCCTTTGGTAAGTGGGTAGGGCACCAGGGGTTACATAGATCACAGCGCTCCTGAAGAATGTGCACGCCTGAAGAATGTGGAAGTTTAGAGAAGCACAGACAAAAATAATTGATTCTCAACCCCAGGCAACCTGAGACTGAGAAACTCTGCTTTCTGCTGCCACCCAGAAACCTAAGAGAACTGAGGGACCAGACTGGAAGCAAGCTGCCATCCATGCCTCTTTTAATTGCCTAGGCTATTGATACAGCTGCTCATTTTAGCACAGAGAAAGTTTCAACAGATGTAAGCTGTTGGAAGATGTTACCAGCTCTCTTGTTCGGTTGGTTTTAGTTGTTTTTTATGAAGTACTGGAGGTGGGATACTCCCTACTAATGAGCAATGACTCTGCTTGCTCTAAGATGTCATCAAGACAGGTAGGTTTCACCTAATGGCAGGAAGTACATTTCTTAAACCACAACATTCTGGTAATGTTTCTTCCACAGACTTGTTTGATGCACACGCATAAATTTAGTATCCCAGTAGCAGAACAACACTATGGTGAAATGATCAGCCTGCCCCAAAATCTTGTAAGTTATATGAGAACAAATCTCCAGCCCTTCTTACTTTTTGCCGTTCATAGTATCTGATGGGTTTCTCACTTCCTCCTGTAGTGTGAATTAGTGACTTGCTCCAACTCTTGCTGAAGCTCACGTCCCCATTCCAGCTGGGAGGCCAAGGTGGGTGGGCAGGAACAGCAGGTTGAGGCTGAGATTTTAACGCCCCTCTTGGTGTAACCCTTCCCTTCTGAAAGTTTCCAAGAGTGCTTATGTCTCCTCAGACACCAAAGCCAATTGGGTAGGACAGGAAACCTGCAAGATACCAGGCCTGCTACCCCATGGTCCACAGAAATCCTC
Organism: Chionis minor; assembly: GCA_013398295.1. NCBI lineage: Eukaryota > Metazoa > Chordata > Aves > Charadriiformes > Chionidae > Chionis > Chionis minor. The sequence goes on from VZSF01002827.1 coordinate 1,040,359, forward strand.
GCCAGTACCGACAGGAGCAAAGGGATGATCCAGCTGCCCAGGTTCAACTTCTTGATGAACCCAAGTGCCAGGGTTCATCTCTGAGCTCACTGGGGTTAACAGCTCCGTGTTATGCTGGGGCTCATCTCCCTGTGCCAGTTTCACAGTGGTAAGAAGTGATGGGATAGCAAAGAAGTGCAGAGAGAATATTCACCTGGCAAGATGCTGAAAAAAACCCCCTGAGTAAAGGGAAATGTGTTGGCAAGTTTTGTGTTTATTGCTTAGCATAATCTTATTGCATTTGTTATTTGCTGCTGGAAGTTTATTTCTGATACTGTGTCTGGAACACCTGGAGCTTTTCGCAGGTGAAGGAGAAAGGAATATTCTAGGAAAACATGGTAGGAGTTATAAGTTTCTTCCAGTTTACAGTATTATTAATGATTTACTGTATAGGTTTCAACAAATAAATGGTTGGTGAGGGTATTTTTATACTGTTCCAAGTCTCTGTGTGGTAACATGGTGATTCATTCAAAGGTACACCCTGGCCTCTTAGAAGATGTCCTTGTTTGATGAAGGGGTTCCTTACGTTGTTGAGATAGATATGTGCATGGTAGAACATCAGTATAAACACTGGGGAAAAAAAAAGCTGCACAAATGAGTCATCATAATCCATGGATGAATTTATAGATAAATAGATATCTAAATAAATAAATGCCTAAATACAGATCCACCTTGTTCATGAGGCATTAAAATGGCTCTGTGGAGATGATGCAAGCAAAACTACTCCACAGCAGAATGATTTTACAGAGGCAGTCAGTCAGGGAAGAACAGAAACACGCAGCTGGGACAAGGAAAACTTCTCCTAACTCCTCAGACCTGATCTTCCAGAAGGACTTACAACATAACTTCAAAGACAAGCCTGGGAACTAAAAGTCATAGCTTTTCAGAATATTAAAAAACAAGGACTGAGTATTTAGTCAGTAAGTGTTTTATAACCATGAAATATTTTTCTACTTTTCCTCACATCTCACCAACTGTGAAGTCATCCCTGTTCCACACAAGTAAACAACCTCTACCTGATCTATAGGCCCATCATTGTTTCACCCCTCTTTGCCAGCTATCTCCTCCCTCAAAACGTTAGTAATATTATCTTATATTCAGAGCAATTAGTCCCAGTCTGATGTTGGCTGTGTCTAGATCAGACATTCCACAAAAATTGTATTTCCCTCCCAAACATTCCTTTACTCCAAATGTAATAGATGGTGTTTGTCTCTGCAGATCTTGCCATCTTACATCTAAAATGGCATCTTAGATAGCCACAGTTACAGAAGCACATCTAACTCAGTAAAGTGTCAGGAAAATACAGGAACATTTACCCCGCTCCACTAAAATACTGAGCTGAATTCATGCACATTGACATTTCAGAGCTAATGCCTAAACTGCAGAAGAATCTGTCTTTAGGTGGGATTAAGATTGCCTTTAGGTAAAACTAAGAACCAAACTCAAAATCACAATTTATTCTACTGTATAAAAAAAATTATTTGTTCTCATGCCTTCCTTTTTCATAGAATCATAAATTCATAGAATGGTTTGGAATGTTGGAAGGGACCTTAAAGATCATCTAGTTCCAAGCCCACTCCCATGGGCAGGGACACCTCCCACTAAACCTGGTTTCTCAAAGCCCCATCCAACCTGGCCTTGAACACTTCCAGGGATGCGGCAGCCACAGCTTCTCTGCACAATCTGGGCCACTGTCTCACCACCCTCACAGGGAAGAATTTCTTCCTGATATCTAACCTAAATCTGCCCCCTTTCAGTTTAAAACCATTACCCCTCATCCTATCACTACACTCCCTGATAAAGAGTCCCTCCCCATCTTTCCTGTAGGCCCCCTTTAGGAACTAGAAGGCTGCTATAAGGTCTCCCTGGAGCCTTCTCTTCTCCAGGCTGAACAACCCCAACTCTCTCAGCCTGTCCTCATAGCAGAGGTGCTCCAGCCTTCTGACCATCTTTGTGGCCCTCCTCTGGACTTGCTCCAACAGGTCCATGTCCTTCTTATGTTGGGGGCTCCAGAGCTGGACGTGATGCCCCAGGTGGGGTCTTGGCAGAGCAGAGTAGAGGGGCAGAATCACTTCCCTTGACCTGCTGGCCTGGATGCAGCCCGGGATGCAGTTGGCCTTCTGGGCTGCAAGTACATATTGCTAGGTCATGTTGAGCTTCTCATGCACCAACACTCCTAAATCCTTCTCCTCAGGGCTACTCTCGATCCATTCTCCGCCCAGCCTGTATTTGGGCTTGGACTGTCAATCTTGCACCTCACTCTTCTGTTTGTCATATAGAATGACTTCTTCTAGAATCCTGTGCATTCTTTGCTCTAATAGAGTCCATCTCCTACATCTCTTTTCTGTTTGGGAAATGCCAGTGTGTGAAACAACATAGATTCTGATAACAATGCTTTTTGTCTGAGCTTTGTGACATGGACCCTTTGGGTATGTTGATCAAAAAGGTACTTTTTTCTGTAAGCATTGCATCTCTGAAGAAACCCTACAATTCACTGCCCATTGTCATGGTCATCTGTTTTTCCCAGATTCCCACTTTTACTTCAGATGCATTCTCTGATAATTTCTTAAGATGAGTATTATTTCTAATTGCCTTCCCAATGTCTCTGTCCTATCCAGTGCCTGCTTCTCATGCTTTATACCACTGCAGGCCTCACAAAGGACACAGAAGACACTGATGCATAAATGTAATTGCTGAGCTAATTCAGGACAGGCAGACAAGTGTCCCTGCACTGTTTGCAAAAAATTAAACGAAGAACTTCTGTGCATGGTACGTGTCATTCAGTTTAGCCTACATGGAAGAACTGCCCGGACAAATGAGCTGTGATTACATCTGCCAAGCTTGAACTGATTAGATTAATCCAGTATGAGCTGGTAACACAAGTAATGTTTCTTCTCTTGTAAATTACTTGGGTGGGAGGCTGGAGAGTTATAAAAAGTGTGGTGGCAACTATTGATTGGCCTCAGGGATGGTGGACGTCAAAGAGACTGAGCCTCAGGCCCCGTGATTAGCAGAGCTATTTCCAGCTTATATCAATGATCTAATATAGAAGGTAATAAATAGTTAAGATGATGTCCCTTTGGGGACAACAACCATACACGGCCATGTGATACCACGTAGAAGCTGAAACCCAAGAACTGCAACATCCAGAAGCTAAGCTGTCATCCATAGACCTAGCATTGCCAACCAGTACGAGTGAGTGACCTGTTCCTCTGGGGTTACTGGTACAGGTCTGGTCTAAACTAGACAGGTGGGGCTGGAGCTGTGATCCACATGTGATACACACGTACAGAACAGGAATCATTATCCGCTTGCTATACCCATCCTCCCAGGCAAATCATAAATATTAGGCTTATATATAAATATCACTGAGTACAGCACTACACCACATAGTCTCCCCGTGACTACTGGATGCACAGTGTAGGCAACTTTCATTCCAAAAAAGTGACCTGCACCCCTACTTCTGGTGCAAAGGCTGGTCTTAGGTTTTGTAACTGGAAGTAGGTCCCATGGTCTTTTGCCTTGGACGCCATCTCTTATGCTTCCAGTTGGAGCCCCACCTTGTTTACACTGGAGATAGGCTGAGTGAGGAAGTCTTGCCTCTGCCCATGGGAATTTAAAGGCATTTTTAAGTGAAGAAAGTTTCGTAAAAATTTAAGAGACTATGCCTCTGCTCAAAAAGCACGCATCACATGCGGATATTTAGAACAAGTAAGAGGCTTATAAAAGCAGACATTCATGGATGAAATTTTCATAGTAGATGAAATCATCAGAAGGAGTTAGACGTCACCCTTTCTTTGCACTGCTTAAAACACTGCTGTCACAGAGCTATTCAGGGACCTTTTACCCCAAAGGACTCCAAGAAGTGAACCAAAATGAGGACAGAGTTTACAGGCTGCTAGTTTATGTGACTGAAGGCTCAGCCCTGCAGACACAAAGGAGCAGAGGCGCAATGACAGGCGGGGGAACTCCAGTAACCACAACAGAGGTGGCTGAACTCCTGATGGGTTTGGTCCAAGGGTTGTCACAAGGGAGCCACCAGCCCCATGGGTTAGGAGGACGCCCCCAGCTGAGCCAATGGAGGACACTCCCCATCAATCCCGTTACAGACGTAGAGAAAATCGCTGCCTATGGGAGCATGGGACTCACTACAGGAAGATGGAAAGGACATTTTAGGGTTGCACAAGACTTATTATGGGATGTTTAGGGGAAGGAACAGAGACAGGGGAAGGGAAAGATCAAATTGGTCTGGAGAGGAACAAGCATGGAAAAATACAGAAGAAAGGAGATAAAAGGAGCTGGACATATGTAAACAGCTTACTGGTCAGTATGCTTGTGTTGAAGTGCAGCAAGGGCTGGGGCCTTTGCCAGCCAGGTCTCCATTCCTGGGTGGGAGCGTTTTGGTGTGCTCAAGGACACAGATAGACAAGCTGTGCAAATGATCTGTTGATCATCAAGAAGTGCAAAAGTGTCCAGAAGTAACTGAAGCAAGAATCAGAAAACAACAACAAATCAGATAACAAACAGTGTAATCATCAGTGAGGTATGAGACTGCTTTGCCTATGACAACTAGACAGACTAGAAAATACAAATGCTGGTCTTTCTTAAGATTATGCTCTGTTTAGGAGCCAGCCTGGCTGCAAAGGTGTAATTTGGTGCAGAACGCGGATCCTTGTGCTAAGATCTGCTCTGGAATGGTTCCTAGACCCTAGAAGAAATGACAGACAACAAATGTTAAAGGTGGTAAGAGTGAGAAGCTCTTGTGTTTTGCTGTGGCAGGTAAGAAGATATGAGACACCTGTTCTGGTGTGAGGTCCATCTAGGCCATTATATTTTCTGAGATTGCAGGTGAAAGTATGTTAGCACTGGCTAATGTGGTGGACACTGGATCCACCTTCAGAGACATCACACTGTACACTGAGACCTTATTTGATGCTGTAAGCAAAAGGTAACTCCTGTTCCAGTGGTCTTTGAAAAGTTGACCCGAGACATGATTTAAGCAAGTGCAGGTGAAATAATTTCAGATCGAGGGAGCATGCTTCTTTTTTTGGAGAAGACTGTGGACTGTGCAGGGGTGTATGTCAGTGTGTGCACACCTGCAAATATCGAGTTGGATTAGCCAGTGAGTGGGATAAGCGGCTTGGGAGCCTTATGTTGGAGCTGCCATAGGTCTGGGCAGGATACTGGTCACATCAGAGTGGTCTCACAGTTGGCTCCTGGAGGTACTAGGAGTTCCAAGCCAACTAGTGGAGAGACTGTGAGGTCAGGTGTTGACTGAGACCCATTGAGTGGATATGTCTCAGTGCATGAGTCAAGGGGAGAGCAGGGGATCCAGGGACAGTTACTGGGCAGACCCATAGTGTGTGTGTGTAGATGCTGGTCTGTGTGGGGCTATGCAAAGTAAACTGGAAGGTCAAGGGTCCACGGTCAGTTACTGAGCGTCCAAGTAAGACAGACTGAGTGTCTAAGGCCAGCTACTGAAGGGATTGATAGCGTATACATGTATGCATTTCACACTACAAACCTTTAACTGCCAAAGAGGGGGACAGGATTAGGCTGTTTGTGCCACCTGGGTTTGTGTGGCCACCTGTGTATATGTGTGTATATATATACACACACACATACCTACAGTGTACAGCGTCTGTTTGTGCAGCATCTGGGAACACATGCAATAGGTCACCTCACTACCGACTGCGCTTGGCAACATGGAGCTGCACCAACCTTGCTTCTGGTGGGCTACCAGATTCGGCAAACCTCAAGCCAATGAGTTTCTCTCACAATATAGAAAGAATCTCCAGCATTTGCAGATGAGTGACTGCACAAAGTACACCATTCTCACCGCACCCTTCCCAAACCCTCCAAGGCCCAAGCCCAACAGAGGTCCTCAGGCTTTCTCAGGTGATGGGCTACCCAGAGAGACAGGGGACACATGGCCATTCTTTTTGGGGATTTGATACACCAGCTACAGAAGGCAGATGAACATCTCATTGTGTGGCAGGCAGCAGGAGCTCAGGTCCTCTGCGACAATGGGCCAAACCTAGCAACTACTTACAATAATCAGAGGTCATCAAAGGCTGCTTCTCCTGGAAACATGTAGGAATCAAAAGCCAAATGGGCAAGGAATGGCAACCAACTCTGGGCAGTGGGCCACCTGCATTACCAGTGGGCCAGTGCAGTAAATAAGTTGGATTATAATGCATTGCCAGTACAGGAGAAGGCTGGATGAGGCCGGGATGCAGTGCCGGCAGGACAGGCTGTTCCTGTAACACATTTGAGCTACATCTCTTTCGGGACAGAAGAGACACAGGGGACTGTTCATCTTCGTGATTTAATGCCACAAGGCGGGTAGATGATTCCAGAGTGTATTTCTCTACAGCGCTTCTGTTTGCTACTGCATATTTTTCTTAAGTTCACAACAGCAGCCCCAGGTCATTGCTGGGTGACCTCACTCTGGTTTCTGGCCTGCCTGGCTGTTGGTGGGGGCTTGCTGTAGCAAAGCCTGAGGACGAACTAGAGTGGAAGGAAAGCATGTTTTAATTTCCAACCGCCCCCCACCCCGAGGCTGCAGTGGACAACTGCAGGGCTACCGTGTTCTCTGCAAAACCTGTTCCCCTGCCACGTTGAGAAGGGGGCAAGGAGCTGCTTGCCCCTGTGGGGAAACAGCACAAACCACACATCACCTCGGATTGACCAGGAAGGTCTCCGAGTTCCCTTCTCAGCCATATGAAAAGTACAGTGCGAGTCTGAGGAGATGTAGGTCGGGAGGCAGAGAAAGGGATAAAATAGGCGGAATTGGAAGGAAGCCATGTGTAACTTTCTAGAGCACCAATGCTAGAAGTGGATGCACCCAAGCCTCTATTCAGATGAGTATTTGTCTGTATTGCATGTGCAATAGCCATTTAATCCACCAACAAAAGGTCACCACGAGTGCAATGCAGCAGAACAGTGCTGAAACTTCAACTCGCAAAATTTATTTATGGCGGGGAGGTGCAGGGATAGAATTTGTATTTCTAGCTAACTTGAGAAATTAAAAAAAGATCTCTGGAGCACATCCAATATCTTCCCAGTTCTTAAAATATACCTACTCGATAAACCAAAGGTGTAACATCTGTGTATCTGTAATGTTTCCGTGTGTGTGTATAACTGATTTGGCAGAATTCACATTTTAACATTTAACATAACGATGAATACTAAAGATTTTCCTAAGATTGGATAAGCAAACAAACTACTTTTCTTTCCTCAAGACATATGCTATGTTCTGCCATATGAACAAGTGTGATATACACTGAGGAAATTGCCATTTACTCATTAAAAATCAGACATTACCAATGAAATAGTTAATATTTACCTCTATGCACATAGAATATTTTATGCTGATATCAGAATTACAGAGAACCCTTTTTAACAGAACAGGATTTTTTCTTTTCTTTTCATTTTCATAATCATCCTTACAGGAACTTTCAGGCTTTTATCTCCTTAATTGTCACTTAAGTTGTCATGCGTATTATCTTTCTTGGAAGGAAAGGTGGTTTCTTTGAAATCGTTAAGGACCTTTCCAATTTCATAGTTTAGTCAGTGTTTATTTCACTACTGCTTCAAAATTGTTTTATTGCCAGAGAAAATGAATTCAAAACACAAGCAGTTAAAATACCCAACTAATGATGTTTTTTCATTCTCCCTTTGAATCTGCCTGAGTGGCCCTTCTCTACGCAGACCGCAGCCCAATAGCGCTGTTAGTGTAGCCAAAGCAGAGAAACTGTCTAGATAGTCAAACATCTTATAAAAGTACAGGATCCCAAATTTCTTAGGAGGCGAGAGGAGGAAGCCCACTGTGGTTTCAGCACTTCTCATTAGAGGGCTCTTAACCCTAATTACTTCCACCTTGTTGGCTAAGACCATCGACGACTGCAGGCATCAGTGCTTACAACACAGTGCCAGATCCACAATATTGTATACTGGTATCTAATTTTGGATATATTGCATTTTGACTTTTTAGCAATAACAATCAATTAAAAAAAACATTAGCGAGAAATGTATTAACAAATATTAATTGGATAAAGTTTTAAAGTTTAGAACTGAAACTAGGATGAGGGGTAAAAGCTTTAAACTGAAAGAGGGTGGATTTAGATTAGATAGTAGGAAGAATTTTTTTCCTGTGAGGGTGGTGAGGCCCTGGAACAGGTTGCCCAGGGAAGCTGTGGAGGCCCCATCTCTGGAAGAGACCTTATCACTCTCTACAACTACCTGAAAGGAGGTTGTAGCGAGGTGGGGGTCAATCTCNGGACATTCCATGGTGTTGGTGAAGAAAGCATCCTGCGTTACACCTCCAGGTGCGCTGGCACAACAAGCCGCTTCGCGCCGGGGCACGGGCACCGCCAGCCCGGGGGGGCTGTGAAGAACAAGGCCGGCCGGGNCCACCGCCGCCTCACCGCCCGCCCGCCCCCCGGCTCCACCAAGGGCCGCGCTCGGAGCCGCCTCCCGGGCGGCGGAGGCGCCATTTTAGCGCGAGGGGGCGCCCGGCACCGCCGTGAGGGGGCGCCTCGGCCGCCGCCGCGGGCAGCCGGAGCGTGTGCGGGGGGTGTCGGTGGGGGATTAGGGGCGTCAGTTCTGAAAACCCGCAGTAAAGTGCAAATACAACTTTTTTAAAACAAGCGTTTCAACGCAGAGTTACGGAAAACCTCCCTGACTTACCTGCCCAAATCTATACTGTGCCTTAAAAGCATGCTGTGTTTAGGCCGCCATGTCTCACGGGACGCGCTGAGTTTACGTGGACGCATCAGCGGTAATTAAAGTGGGTAAGAAGCCGCGGTGATGTCTTGTGCTGGTGGTGCGCTAGGCCGGAGACGTGGCCGTTCAATGACCGCTGGTGGAAAAACTGCTTTGGCAAAGTATTTTTTGCTGAAGCCAACGGGAAAACCCTTGGTGCTGAGGAGAGTCTCCGTGGTTTTCAGGATTAGACCCACAGACAGGTTTCTAGATAGATCATTTTTATAAAACCCCCTGTTTCCAGAAATAAATTCCAATTGCTGTGGTGAAGATGCGTTTCCCCCACTGCCTTCTCTGGAGTCTCCTCAAATGATGGCGTCATGTCCATTGCCCGAACGCAAACACCGCAACGAAGGCTTTTTAGTACAAACCGTTGTCCATATGAGACTGTCAAACAGTGTGGAAGACAATTGCCCAGCTGCTTTAAAGAGGGTTTTTTCATGAACGCAGCCCCCCTTTCTGGGAAGCGCTGAGCTCTCCAGGTCAGTCACCACTTCTCTTCCAGCCAGACCTGGCGATAAAAACTAGCTTACCTTGGCCAACACTCATTAAGCCTCTTTATTCTTATCAAACACTCTGGTTTTCACATTTCATTCCAGTAGATGCATTTATGTCAAACGTTTGTAGAGACGTATTTTGTTATATCTTTTTTCGCCTACGCGTAGGAGTTACAGCTAGCCAAAGCCAGCTGGCAAGCTCAGCTTGCGGTCCTTTGATGTAGGTAATTTCTCTATGCAGGCCTTCAAGATGGTCCTGAAGTGCGACTAGATCAAAGTTCAAGTTCATATGTGTATGTGCAGTCCTGGCACTCACTCTGAATTTATTCCAGTCTAACTCAAATCAACATCTGGCTCCTGACTTCCAAATGGCAGAACGCCTTGTTCTTTTCTTTTGGTAAAGTTCTGACTTACTTGTAAGGACATGGGAAAAACTCTGATGCTTCCAGGTGGGTCAAAATACAAGTACGTATGTATTTGACTACAAATTTAGAAAGTTCTTTTCCTTAAGTATACGTTGTCTAAGATATTGTACTGTTTGCAAGTCCAAGAAGTACAATGGTCGTTTCATAATGCAAAAGCAATCAGAGCTATTTGAGAAAGTTTTAACTCGCTGTTAATGCAATGTAGATAACAGGAGGGTGTACCTTAGCATGCTGAGAGAACTGAACAACCTTTGATTTCTACATACCGCTTAAAGAGTCAGAAGATGTCTTGGAAGTGATGACTGTAATCTGCAGTGTGGTGGTTTGACTGCTGAAGTTCTGGCTGATGTCACTGGTTGGTAGTCTGGGTAATGGTGGCAAGGGGTTTGACAGTGTAAGTGGGCTGAGCGGTAGTGGTACAAGAATAAGGGATATTGTGGTTGGGATCAAGTGGCTGTTGTTGGGGGGTACCTGAAAAATTTGTAAGCCAAAGAGATATCATCCAGAAAAAAAAAAAAAAAAAATTGTAAATGAAAGAAACAGGACACACAACAAAAATTACAGTTTTCATAAAAATGTAACTTTGTAATAAAATCATGCAAGTGATTCCTGTAAATCAGTCTAGCTGCTCTTTTTCTTCTTTCACAGATGTAAACTAAGTAATTTTCTTGCATGGGATATTATATTTATCATACCCAAACAGAATGACAAAGCAACTATCCGAGTACTCTGTGACATGGTTATTCAGCCTTGGATACCAGTTCTTCACTTGTGTGTTTCCTGTGGAGAGACTGAACTCATAGTTTCTAGGACTGAAGGCCAAGAGTGCAAGAAGTTGTAAGAAAAAAACCCAAAATTCTGGTCAATGTTATAAATTGTATATCTTTGGATAAGACTAGCAAATTTCATAGACTTATTGCTATCTTACACTGTTATAAATGAGATAAAATTCTGAAACAGAGAACGCTTTACCGTGAAACAGCTAAGCTTTCAAGAACATATTTCGTTTTTGTAAACCTCCCCCTAAAAAATCTCCAAGAATAATTCCTCTATCAATTTATTTTTCAGCAGAACATTGATTTTTCTAAGGTTGCATATGTATTAAGACTGTCAGATAAAGAGAATTGTGTGGCCAATCTTAGTCCTAATGGCATCATAATAGGAACAGGAAAAGGGATGGGAATGGCTAAAAATATCTGGTTATGCTTCTTAGTAAAAATGTTTAGAAGATCATTTCAACACATGAAGTTAAATGAATACTTAACATTTTCCTAACCTGGCAACTAAGCTTTGCAAGTGTCTGGAAGACAAATATTTTCTGACACGCATATTGACAAAAAGAAAACTAATTAGTGTAACTTTTTTTTGTGTTCATTTATGAGAACAACCAAACAATCTCCCTTTGAATGTGTATTGAACTGTAGGTTCAAAATGTCTTTCAATATCTTCCCACATGGTGAAAGTTCAACTGGAGTAATGCTATTTTAAACACACAACTTACATCATTTACTCATTAGTGAACTGTCTTGCCAAGATTAAAACAGAGAGTGGAATGCCGTTCCACAGGTCTGGTTGACACCTAACCTCTTTAACTTTTATTCTACTTTTACAAAGCATTTTCCTTTTTCTCCTCACTTAAAGATAGTGTTTAGGAATGGTTCAGAATAAAAATACGAAGACCTAAATTCCAACATTGATAAAAGAACAGATATGTTAAAAAAAGTAAACCTTTCAACACTTAATATAGAAATAGAATGTTCTTGAGAAAAGGTAGTTATTTTTCTAAGAAGGAATTGATATGAAATGTAAGCATGTTATTTCGCTAAAATTTCTTCAAGAAGGAAATCTTAATGAAATGGCTCTTGTGTAAGTAGGAATTGTGGAAAAAAGAATTTAAAGCTGTTTACTTCTGCATTGTTTGTATAACCTTATACTATCTGTTTTCTACAGTATCTTTTTATATGTAAAATAGTTTTATTTTACACCATTCAAATGTCTGGTATTACTCGTGTCTTGTTGATATTGACAAAAACTAAAATGAAGAAAAAATAATTTGATCTTAGTTCCACATTGACATTGACACTCAATTTCTGGTTTTTCTTGTGCAACACCTAATATGCTTCTACAGAGTGCTTTTCCTTCAAGTGTCGTTTAAAGTCTCAGAGGCATGTTTTGATTTTAAGAAGAATCTATTTCCTAAGAATAAGTCAGACTTTGTTCAACATAGGTACAAACAGCAAAGAGAATGAAGAAAAAATAGGTAAGACAGTGAAAGACTTCAGATAGGAACTGTCAGAAACCACTCTTCTGTTAAAAATACTGAAATACTCTGCATGATTGCTCTGCTTGATCACCTTAATAAGCGTTACAGTGTTCGGGTTTGGGCTCTCCAGTACCAGAAGGAAAATGGCCTACAGGAGGCTGTCCAGCAGAGGTCACCAAGATGGTCAGGGTTCTGCAGCATATGACATCCAAGGAGAAGCTGAGGAAACCTGGAGAAGACTAAGGGGGATCTTCTTGCAGTCTTCACCTTCCTGATTGGAGGATGTAGAGTAGACAGAGCCTTGCTTTTCTTGGAGGCACGCAGCAAAAGGACAAAGGATGACAATCACAATTTACCTCAAGAGAATGTCTGACTAGACATAAGGATTTATTTTTTTTTACCATGAGGGTACTTAAACACTGGAACAGGGACCCAGAGTGTTGTGAAATCTGTAACCTTGGAGATATTCAAGCTTAACTGGATATGAACCTGAAAAACCTGACAACTGCTGACAGCCTGACAACAAGCTGACCCTGCTCTAAGCATGCAGTTGGGCCGAATGGGCTCCAGCGATGCCTTCCAACCTAAATTTTTCTGTAATTCTATGAATATTTTTTGATAAATCCTAAGAAACACTTTGAAAGGAGCATTCATTAAGGTGGAACAGCTGGAGAAATTCACGTGCTTACCTTATAACAATTAGGAAATAAATTTCCTTTATGGAGCATATGCAAAATAAGTAGAATTCAGAGCACATTTTAATACTCGTAGCACTGATAGTATTAATACTGGAGACTACAGAGTCTTAGAGTGTGATTACTGGAAATTTAATGATTTAGCTGTGTTCTTATGAATGATATAAACACCACAAATACTAGATAGAACATTCAGGGTAGGCACATTCTTTAAAAGGAACCTTTCGTGCCTTGAATACATGCAATATAGAGATATTGTATTCAATACTTGAAAACAAGGATATTATAAAACCAGACAGGAATGAAAGAACTAGCTTTTCTTCACTTCGTCTCTCAGATATGACGATTTACCTGTGCATCACAGATTGCACAGCTGCATAATATACTACCTTACATCCAGTCTTCCACGGATGAGGTAAAATACGCTTTCAGAAAGCTGCTTTCTCAGTTCCCCATCTTAATAATAACGTGTTGACGCAGCCCAAGTCTGCAACACTGCAAATCCAATTGGATGAACTGCTTGTGTGGCAGGCTAAACTGTCTTCAAATTATACTGGTTGATCTAATGGAAGAATTTCTTCTGCCTGTCGACCACCAAAGTGCTGCCTTAGACGGTCTTACCTACAATTCTTTTGTCAAGGTATGAAGAAAAAGTCATAGTGCCCGTAAGGTGTAAAATCAACCTTTGAAAGATTGTCCCAACTCTTCTGCTAGGTTGGGAGTGGTGACAGGGGTCTCATCTGCCTGAAAAATACTAGCCTACCCTTAAGCCTGTTTTTGGCAGGACCTGCTTAGTCTCTCCTCAGCCCTAGTCTGCATACAAGTGGTAAGATTTAAAGGTAAACCACACAAGTGTGGCATTCGGACGTGTGCAGGGGGCAGACCAGTTGTTGATTCCAGCTGTGGTGAGTTTAGTTGCGATTATTTATGACAATATCCCTGCACAGACAAGCAATTAATCTGAACTGAAGGCTACAGAAACGATGCGGTCATAGTTAAGAAACATCTCAGAATGACAAGGTTTACAGTTACAGAATCACAGAATCACTTAGGTTGGAAGAGACCTTTGAGATCATCGACTCCAACCATAAACCTAATTAAATACACTCATATTTTTCCTGTAATATCAAGGCTGAGTGCAGTGTCATGGGGTTTTTTGATTAAAAAAAAATGGGATCACTGTAGTAAACAGGCTACTTCGTAAGTGATTTTCTTTTAAAGACTAAAATTGCTAGTCTGTTTATATTAAAAGCAGGGTGTGAGCACAGCTAGAATGTGGTTCCCCAAGAAGAACCCAATCCTGATAAAATGGACCTACATCAGAGCTGCTCTTGTCACCCCAACCCCTCACCCAGTTTGCCTCTGCCTTTGCACTGGAACTGGAGGTCCTCCCCTTGAGAGGAATCTGATTCCGAGAGCCGAGTCAATGAAACACTGATCTTACTTAAGGAAAAAAACAAAAACCAACTCCCAGAATCCCAAGATGTTTTCTGGTGGCTCAGCCAGCTGCGTGGGCTCCCGGCAGGATTAGATGAATACCAGAGAAGGGGATACTAGACATGTGGGAGGCTCAGCTTAGTGGTTCACCCTAGAAAAGGATGGGCAGTTAGTCCCCGGGATGGTACAACTCCCAGCATCCCATACCAGGGCATGAGCTGAATAGTGGACACAGCGCACTCCGGCTTATCAGGTCCCAGAGCTACAGCGCTGGCCGGAATAACCGTTCTATGTACTTTGCCTGGTCTGACAGAAATGCACCCACGTGATCCACACCAAATTCATATTGCCAGGAGTTTCTCCTTGGAAAACAAAGTCTTCCCAACCTTTGGCAATATTCATTCCTAAATAATGTGGAAAGCTTTCAGATGGGGTTGTACCCCAGTCTGTACAGAGGAAACTCTAGGCAATTTGCTGGGTCTTTTCACATGGTATTTTCATAGTCATCAGAGTGATCAACTAAAAAAAAATCAAAACTATCCTGTTTAGTCCAAAGAGTGGAAGATGCCTGTTGAAGACGTCTTATTGTAGGCTGCGACTTTACAATCAGAGGTGTGAAATGCTATTCCGTGAAACCACTGGGAGAATATGACTCCTCATAAGAGAAAGAAATCTGTCTGAGAGCTGAAGAGCAATTTCCTTCATTTCCAGGGTGTTTGGGAAAAAAAAATAAATCACTCTGTCAACACATGCTAAATAGATTCACATTTTGATGGTCCCTGGGCTTTATTATGTTTGCCTTTCTGAGATGTAGCTCATGGTTTGAATCTGTAATCTCCAGTTTTCCCATGAGCTCTTTCAATAACATCTATGTTGGTGTCCGTCCTGGGAAAATTTGAGGGAGCTGTGTTTGGACTGGCTGCAAAGCCAGTGTCCTTTTGAGATTTTACTAGCTATTACTGAAATTAGCACCCACAGCAGTTTACTTAGGCCTCAGGGGCACTGCATTTGCAACAAACCCCCAGTTTTTTGCCTGGGTACAGTTCCAAGCAGGGGATCACATCTCAGATGAACAGGAAGGGAGGATGGTGCGTGAGACCGGAATTAGTGATGCATAAAGACTTGCATGACCTCGTATTAATCACCCCCCTAACGCCACCCTCTGCCTTACCATTTCTGTTGGCTGTAGTGATTTTCAACAACAATCAAGTACCTAAATTCCATTCTTGATTTTTTAATCTTAAATAAAACTATCCGTATATCAAAATTCACACCCTTTGTTGTTTGGTTGCTTTGGCTTAGTGAATACGGTTTTTGACATTGCGATGTGGAAGCACATTCTGCTTCACATTTCCTTCATGGTAGAGACAGCAGACCCACCACTGCACTGCAGTCGATGTCGATGCAGCCATAAGGTGTGTTTTTGCATCGAGTGATACTGTGATGTTTCTCAGGTTAGTCTTTTATGGCTAATTTTAGAGAATATTTGAATATTTTAATTTTAAAATTGTGATCTCTTTCACCTTCAAATCCTTTTTTCCTACAGGTACAGAACGGGAAGGAATCTCTTGGCTATCAGGGCTCATGCCCTGCTGCCAGGTAATTATTTTCTTGTTTCTGCCACTCCTGTGGCAAATGTGTTCCAGGCCCTGATGGTCCTAATAGAGAGTGCTGTATTGCAAATATTAGTAAGGAACTGTCTTCTCATTTTCAGCCTAAACCTAATAATATTTCATATATACATGTTTGTTCTTGTGCTAACATTGTCTTTTATTTGTAGAAGTTTCTTTCTTTTTCTAGGGTTTGCGCTCAGTGCATTTTTGGCAGCGCTCCCATCCCATCTCAGTGGCCTTTGCTAGACTAACAAGCCAGGCTCCTGTGGTCTCCTACAGACTTTTCTGCATCTTTCAGCACATTTTTCTTGAACAGGAGCAACCAACACACAGACACCAGATTTCAGAAGAAGTCTCCCCAGGAGTTTGTATAGTCTAACACATCTCCGTCTTGATTCCAGCTGATGCATCCTAGAATTACATTTGCCCTTTGTGGAGCTATTAGGCCTTTTCAACTCATGGCCATCCTGGGAACAGCCTGTATGTCTTTGCCCTAGTTCCTAATCGCTTCCAAATGATGAACTTATGCTGCAAATCTTTGTTACTGGTTTCCTGATAAATGGCAGGGTGTTCTGTAGTGAGAAGTTTAATCTCAGTCCTATCATTCAAGTTCCCAGGGCTGCACAGTTATTCCAAATAGTTTTCGAACATTTTAAACTGGCTTCTAACTATGCAAAATAAGGAGAAAATAATGAAGCAGCAGAGAAAAACTACCTTGCATATTGTTTTATTGTTCCAGTGTTTATCCTAATTTTGCTCTTTAGTTTGGGCTTTGCTTCCTTCTTTATTTTTCTAAGAGCAAAGTGGTGATGTTGGAGAGGAGTGTAAGATGATGAAAAATTAGAAATGTTAAAATGTGCAATTGTTGAATTAAAAAATAAACAAGATTTTATTTCATAATAGAACAGGAGCTTTTATTAAATAAATTCTATTTGAAAAATCCTTATATTGGTGTTTTCCCAGGAAACACTTAATCAAGGAAAAATCACTGTTATTACAAGAATGTATTACATTAAACAAATTTCTTTAGAAATAGTAATTCTTGCATGCAACCTGGATAAAGAAATAGGAAAAGAGGAGGAAATCATAATCTGCCTATGAAGGACCTCTAGTGGCATAAATACTTCCAATTAGAAAAACCCCTAAAATTATGTTTGCTCATCATTTTACATGGAATGGCTTCTGCAATTTTAGATTTAAATTTAAATTTGTGCAATATTTTTTGTCTTTCCTTTTGTTGATAAGGTAAATGCAGAAAATACAATTTTTTATAGTGGTAGGCAATGAAGGGGCTAGGCGTACAATGGCATTGCACTTTACATTCCCTGAAACTTAAAGCAGAGGCTGACAACTTAAAAACTGTGTTCTGATTTTTTCTTTGTTATCATTGTTATCTGCTTTTATCACCTACTCAAGCTTATGATTTTCTTAGCAGGAGGCACAGCCTGATAGGATGCACTGAACCAGAACTGTTTAACAAAAAGGAGTTGAAAGCAGATGAAGATGAGAGCTATGTCTGTGTCTCATTTGTTATGGCTGTGCTGATTCTTTTATTTGTTCTCAGCTTGAAAGTAATATCTTTTTGAAAAGCAGCAAAAAAAGAAGCTATACCATTACTTTTGGGTTATCCTTCAACCATTCTAGATGGTATAAGAAGATAGAAGATAACCAACTATAAGAAATATTTAGATTCTTAGTTCCTTTCAATCACACTTCAAAATAGTTTGGAATTTAGATACAAATTTTGAAGGCAAAGAATTAATTTTTAAAGAATTCTGTGAATGTATTGCTGATAGTTCTTTGTCAACAGTTTTTTAAGTCAGAAAAGAGGTATATGTCTACTAATCTAGAGGTACCTTAAGCATCCAAATACCTCCCGCCTGGAAAAGACGCAGTAACCAGTGAAATGAGTTACTTTTGCAGAATGCTGGGAACGGAGTTTTCCTGCCTGAAAGGGGATGCCTGGCCTTAGGTGCATCCGCTCCCCAGTTTCCACTGGTGAGGCAGCGTGGGGGAGCTGGCGAACGGAGGGCAGCTCCGGATCCGGGCAGCCTGGCCGGCACACGCTGCAGGCAGCCAGGAGTCCCGCCTGGCTGCGGCAGCAGGCGAGCTCGGGGGTTGACAGAAATCCAGAACACGCAGCCACGCTCACGCTTGGGATGAGCCCGTATCGCAGGAGTCTGGAGCGCGAGTAGCTGAACGTGAAGCCATGTTTGGGTGTCTCGGATATCTCTGCATCCGCGGTCATGTTGTCCACAAGCCGTAAAAATTTCCTGAGGTAGCAAAGTTTGTCATGCTCTGAAATGAACTTAGGCCCCAAAGTCTAACAAAGGGCGCTTTTAAAAATTGCTGTTGCTGTGTGGTTGGTTAAAGAAGTTAAATTAGAAAGAGGTCCCTGCCTGCTTAAACTCTTAGAACTTTGTTTCCTATTTTCCAGAGGTCTCCCTCTGGAACTGCAGTCCTGAAGCTGAGCAGCTCTGGTGTAACATCCCAGGCTGGCAGTGCCGTTCTGTTGTGACAAGGAATTCCTGTAGCAAGGAATTCCAAGAGCTGAGCTGAAATGGAGACAAAAAGCACCAAAGAGACGATTCTCCATCTTTAGAGAATCAGCAGCAGATTGCAGGCATAGGATAAATAAAATTAAAGGTGAAGATAATAGTACCGCCGTTGTGGGGCTCAGATACCATGAAGTGTGCAGGGTCTGATAGTTCTGCTTCTTTTCTTTTTAATCTTGTTTTTTTTTTAATTTTAGGTTACGGGAATTTGCTACCAGCATGACCTGACTTACAACAACACTGAAACTAATCTTGACAGACTGTTTTCTTGTGGGAGTCACGGCAGGATTTTTCTTAGATTAGGAAGTCAAAATAAAAAAATCCATAAACTAATCTGTTACATAAGTGAAGGAAAAATATATAAAATCTTTATATAATATAGAAATGGGTACGTATATATACAAATATAGAAGTATATTTATGAATGCTCTTTTAAGACATATAAATATACAGTTTTTCTCTCATATTGGCCTACAGCTTTAATATTACATGATCACAGGGTCAGAGAGGGGATTTGGGATAAATCCACTCCCAGGTAACCAGTACCTTAGTGGTTAGGGCCTGGCCCTTGGGATGTGGAAGACTAAAATCCACCTTTCTCCTGAAAAGGGACTGGTAGGCACGTGAGATTATAAAGAGGACCTGAAAATACCTCTTTTACACTCCTACATCAAACCCTACGAGGATGAATTTGGGTAAGTGCCAAGGGAGATAAACACAACTTGAATGAGGGAACTGTGACAGGGAAAACCATGGCTAAAAAATGTGGTGTTGGGGGGAAGAAAGATCAAACGACGGTGCTCTGCAGGGAGCAGGTGGGGGTGGAGAGAAGCAGCGCCTTGTGCCAGGAAGGATGCCGGCACAGCCAGGATGTGGCAGGAAGGGTGCCGTCTGTGCCGGGACAGTGACAGACATTTGCACCAAGGAGGGCAGGAGGTTGGAAGGACCTCTGGGGTTTGATTCCATCAGCTGTGACACATCATTAAAAGCGACATTTAAAAAAGCACCAGGGTATGCAAAATGCCACCGCGTTCTCCGGGTGAGTTTGGCTGAGATGTGGGTGAAGAAAACCAGGACGAGGTAAATCCTTAGGCATGGGAGTCACCAGCAGAAAGGTGGGAGTTGAAACCTTAGAGGCAGAGGAGCTCGAGGAGCTGGGAGAAATTAAAATGTAAGGGTTTAGAGTAACTGACTCATGTGACTGAGACGAGACCTGAGCCGCCTGCACACGAGGCCCCCGCGGGCCAAAGTGGCCTCGCCGGGACCCGCCGCGGGCCACCGGGCCGGGGCTGCTCCCGGGAATGCCCGCAGGCTGCCGGGGCTGGAGAGGAGGAAAGCCATCTCCTCCTGGCGCTGCGGGAGCGGCCGGCGGCTGCCGCTCCTCCGCGCCCCCCCGCGCCCAGCCCGGGGGAAGGAAACCTGCGCAGCGGGGCCGGGGGAGGAACACGGGGAGCATCCCGGGGCGGGCACTGGAGCCCCGCGTGTCGCGTCCCGTGTGCCGTCNCGGAGCCGCCGTCCCTCGGCGGCGGCTGCTGGCGCTGCTCGGGGCCAAGCTCTGCACATGGTGAGTCGCCGGCCCGAGGCACCCCCCGGCCTCCAGGTGGAGCCGGGCAGCGCCGACCGCCCCGCCCGCCCCCCGGGGCCGGGACCCTGCCCTGCTGGGACGGGGGAAACGACCCCTCCGCGCTCGGTAGCGCCGGGGCTCCTCCGTGCCGCCGGGGGAAGCCGCACCGTGCCCGGTCCCGGCGTGGGGGAACGGGGCGCCCGTGTGCGGGCCCGTGGTTCGCGCTGGGATGCGAAGCTGCGCTCCCTCGGGCCGGCCTTTGGGGCTCTGCCCGGGCGCAGGCGAGACTGGCGGGGCGCGGGCGGCGCCGGAGGGGGGTTCGGGGTTCGGCCTCCGCCGCC
The DNA here is from genome assembly GCA_013398295.1 of Chionis minor. NCBI lineage: Eukaryota > Metazoa > Chordata > Aves > Charadriiformes > Chionidae > Chionis > Chionis minor. Next base: position 1,060,554 of record VZSF01002827.1, read on the forward strand.
GGAGCGGTGTGGGAGGAGGGAGCGGGGCCGCCGGGGGAGCTCGGCCGAGCTGCAGCTGCTGCTGGGCGGGAGCCTGGAGCGCCGCTTCGGCTGGGAGCGGGGCGCAACCGGCGGTGATGCCTTTGGTGTGGATGGACGGGGAGCGGGATCGGCCTGGAGGACAGGAGGCGCCGGGGGCACCTTGGGGCGGCCCGCCCGTGCCTGAAGGGGGCCCGCAGGAAAGACGGGGAGGGACTTTTTGCCAGGGGTGCAGCGATGGGATGAGGGGTAATGGCTTCAAACTGGAAGAGGGTGGATTTAGATTAGATATCAGGAAGAAATTCTTTCCTGTGAGGGTGGTGAGGCACTGGAACAGGTTGCCCAGGGAAGCTGTGGCTGCCCCATGCCTGGAAGTGTTCAAGGCCAGGCTGGATGGNGGCCCCCCCCCCCCCCCCCCGCCCCAAGGACGAGCCATGCCCCTCCCGGGGGCGGCTCCTCGGCGGGCACAAAGCTGGGCCCGGCCGCCGCCGCGGAGCTCCGTTCCGCCGCTCCTCCCTCCCGCTCGCCATCCCGCCCTCCCTCTCGGCGGGCGCAGGGCCGGGACAGCGCGGCGGCATGGAGGCGGCCGCCGACGGGGGGGCCNGCGCCGGGGCTCCTCCGTGCCGCCGGGGGAAGCCGCACCGTGCCCGGTCCCGGCGTGGGGGAACGGGGCGCCCGTGTGCGGGCCCGTGGTTCGCGCTGGGATGCGAAGCTGCGCTCCCTCGGGCCGGCCTTTGGGGCTCTGCCCGGGCGCAGGCGAGACTGGCGGGGCGCGGGCGGCGCCGGAGGGGGGTTCGGGGTTCGGCCTCCGCCGCCGGAGCGGTGTGGGAGGAGGGAGCGGGGCCGCCGGGGGAGCTCGGCCGAGCTGCAGCTGCTGCTGGGCGGGAGCCTGGAGCGCCGCTTCGGCTGGGAGCGGGGCGCAACCGGCGGTGATGCCTTTGGTGTGGATGGACGGGGAGCGGGATCGGCCTGGAGGACAGGAGGCGCCGGGGGCACCTTGGGGCGGCCCGCCCGTGCCTGAAGGGGGCCCGCAGGAAAGACGGGGAGGGACTTTTTGCCAGGGGTGCAGCGATGGGATGAGGGGTAATGGCTTCAAACTGGAAGAGGGTGGATTTAGATTAGATATCAGGAAGAAATTCTTTCCTGTGAGGGTGGTGAGGCACTGGAACAGGTTGCCCAGGGAAGCTGTGGCTGCCCCATGCCTGGAAGTGTTCAAGGCCAGGCTGGATGGGGCTTAGAGCAACCTGCTCTAGTGGAATGTGTCCCTGCCTGTGGGAGTGGGCTTGGAACTAGATAATCTTTAAGGTCCCTTCCAGCCCAAACCATTCTATGATATTCACACATGCACTTGATTATTTTTTTTTTTAATATTTCTGGCATAAGATTCTTCTGTTTTCCTATTTTTTCTGTACATGTATCTATTTCCTGTTTTTCTCTACTTTGATCTGTTGTGTACTCTTTTATCCATGTTGTTCCGAAGAACAGGTCATGGGGGCCAGAGAAGAGAACAGAACAAAATAGCTGAGATGAGGTGTGGAGTCCAGAAAGAGCAACATCCCCTTTCCCTCCTTCATTGAATCAGCTCAGGACAGAGATCGGTTCAAGTGTGTCACTTAAAATGTGAGCACTGGTTAAACATGGAAAACTTGGGGGAAAAAATCTGCCAAGTTGTGCAGGCATCGCCGGCGTCCCGAAGCTGCCTTTAGTGAGAGCAGAGCTACCTCCCCCGACTTCCAGCCTGCAAGAGCTACCTTTCACTTACAGCTTCAGTTTCCATCTGGGGAAAAAATAAATCCATGTTTAAAAGGCTTTTTTTGGCTCTAGATTTGGTCTGCAATAACTATTGCATCAGAGATCCTTGGCTGACAAATCGAGGTGTTGCCTCTTGTGTCAGCCTCGGCGCTCATAAGCTGGAGCCTCCTCACAGCTCGACTGGGTGGAGGTGTGTGCTGGCCCAGCATGGTCTCATTCCAGAGGGTAAAGCCTGCCTTTCTCTTTTGGTTATAAGTTTGTTTTTTCATTCCTCTAGCCTGTCGGGAATGCCCAAAACACAAGATAGGACCTCGCTGAACTCTTCAGTAACCTCACCTGTGTAGTTTTGCCAAAATGTTGCCAGAAGGCTACAGTAAGTGAGTCTATTGGTGGAACTTGAAGGAAAATAAAGAGTTCTCACTGACCATTGCAAAATCTTGCCTGAGACACTGAATTGATTTTTTTTTTCTTTCCCCTCTTCTTTTTTTTTTTTCCCAGGTGGCTGGAGCCTCAGCCACTTCAGCATTCTTAGAGGCCTTTCCGAGTCACAGGAAGGTTTAATACTTGTATGTAATAAACTGGATTTATTTTTTTTTTTTTTAGTAAAACCAGTAGAAAGTATGCTTTCTGGTTCTTGAAACAAGTTTTTCTTTTCTGTTTCTTACCTTTTACAAATTAAATTGAGCTCAGTTTCAAAGCAGAACATTGAAACACTAATTTCTGAAAATGTTAGTTCTTAAAAATTATTTTTTCCTGTCCTGAGCTATCTGCTAGTCATGTTGGAATCTGGCTTCAGTCTGAATACCCATTTTCCTTTTACTTCTCACGTGAAAATGTGAGATTATTCAAATGAAATGGTCTCCCTCCCCTGCCCCCATTCAGGAAGGGTTCAGTAGTTAAAGCTGAAGTGCAGGTAAACTGTGAAGTGTTGTCAGGCTTTGTCTGTTAGTGTTTAACTGGTGGCATAAATAAATTTAATTTTTGAAAAGCTGGATTTATTTTCATGCAAAAAAATCACATTAAAAATATAGGATTTATTAAGATAATAGCCAATAAAATTGTTAACTGTGGGCTTCTTGGATTTTCTTTGACTTCCTCACATATAGGCTCTGATTGTATTTTAATATCTGGAGGTATTTTTCTTCTGCATTTTGTCAAGAGTTACACATTATTCAGCGTTGGCTTTAGACCAGTTTGTGGCAAACTTTCACGTTCTGAAAAAATCCTCAAATGACTCCTAGTTTTGTTTATAGCCACGGCTATAGTTAGCTAACAGTGGCTGAAGGGAGAGGAGGATTAATGACTTAGTAGCCAACTACCAAGCAGTAAAAAACAACAAACACCTCCCCCTCACCCCCCCCCTTCACCCCCTCCCAACTACAAAACTAAAAGGCCATTTCAGACCACTTACCTTGCGTCATCTGAGAGTCCAAAGTGATTTAGTCCTTACCGATGCATTAAAAAAAAGAGCAGAGAGGATCCAATTCTGTCACGGAAAAGTTAATAATTAATATATTTCAAAAAATGATGATAAATTATTAATAAGAAAATCACAGTCATCGATACTCATGTCGATACTGGAATAAATGGAAACTCATGTCTTCGAAGCATTTTTCTTATAAGAAATCGTCTTGCAAAATGAAACCAATAGGATTTAAAGTTTACTCTAAAGTTTTGCAGAAGGTAGAACAGTTTGTGTGTGTTTGGTTGGTTGGTTGTGTTTTGTTTTTTTTTTAATTTGCTATGGGAATTTAGTGGACACTGAAATAATAAGGCTCCTGAGCCCACATTTAATGAGGGTCATCTTGCCCTGTTCAAGCAGCTGTATGGCTGCCTTGAGCCCAGTGCGTTGTGCTGAGAGCACGGCATCACCTTCGCAATGTGAAGAAATTAATTTTGACACCTTGGCAAATGGTGTGAGGAGAAACCATTGCTGTGTCCTGCTGGGGCTGCACCTGGGGCTGAGGGAGGTGTCAAGGCAAGAGGCTGTCATTTTGCACGCAGCCGAGAAAGTTGCCAGAAATGTAGCATTTTGAGATTCACAGAGGACATTTTTGGGGGCAGCTTTCCACTGTCAGCAAACAGTGTCTTTATTTGGCTCTTTTGATCTTAACGTTTTGAATCTCTTCAGTAGAGAGAGGAAAAAAAAAAAATCCCTGAATTAAAGTACAGAAAAATAAAGAAGGGAATGAGGCAGGATGAAGCCTGCTTGCCTTGTCAGATGCCTTTGGTACTGTGGAAGTAAATGCTATAGGACTACCTAGATACACATTAACTGAACAGCAATGATCGCTGCTGCAGAAACCACTAAGCAAACAGATCTGTAGATTCTGGACCTGTGTCTCTTGCTATATGCAAAACCCCAAGGAGATAAGTCCCTAGCTACTTTTAAACTGGAGAAATATAGTTATTAGAAAAGCTGAGGATCAGCTTAGTGGAGTTATTCTGCTGCAAGAGGGCAACCAGGTCTTTCTTGTTTTTAATAAATGATGGTTGAAGCTGATGGATCATTAGCAAATTTGAACGTTGTCAGATTTTTGGATATTAGGAAAAACTTCTTTACTGAAAGGGTTATCAAGCATTGGAACAGGCTGCCCTGGGAGGTGGTGGAATCGCCGTGCCTGGAGGTATTTAAAAGACGGGTAGACGTGGTGCTGAGGGACATGGTTTAGTGGTGGTTTTGGCAGTGTAGGTTTATGGTTGGACTCGATGATCTTGGAGGTCTCTTCCGACTCAAGTGTTTCTATGATTCTATGATTTTCCCCCTTTTATGCCCTCACTGGAACATGCTCATTGTCCAGTTTGCCGGGACACGTAGAACCATAGAATGTTGGGGGTTGGAAGGGGCCTCTGGAGATCATCTGGTCCAACCTCCCTGCCGGAGCAGCTCTACCTACAGCAGGTTGCACAGGATGGCATCCAAGCAGGTTGGGAATGTCTCCAGAGTCGGAGACTCCACCACCTCTCTGGGCAGCCTCTTCCAGTGCTCTGAGTCCTGGCCCGTGCTACAGAGAGGGCACCATAAGTCAGGAGAAGCAAAGCTTCTCCATGTCATGTCCTGGGGGAAACTGTGTAAAGCCTTGCCCCACAGAAGTCCATGTTGAAGGAGGCAGATGCCTGTGCAGTAGTATCTTCTGTGCTGCTGCCCAGCTCTGGCACCACCTAGGAGATGGGTGGAGGGGAGTTTGCACCCAGGAGAGCAGGACTTCTGCCAGCCAAGGCAGCTTTAACCTCTCCTGGTCACCTATTGACGAGCGCAGTTCATTTTGTGGGCTATGCAGGCTTCGGGGCTTCGCACCAGTAAAATTGCAGCAGTTCCGTCCAGTCACACCTCTATGGAGGTTTGATCCCCTCGTCCCAGCTAGTCCGAGTACAGGGTGAATGTAGTCCAAGGAATAGCTGAGGGTTTGCTCTCTGCCTCCTGCACTGAGGGGAAAGAAGAAATATTTTCTGCTAGTTTGGAGCAAGAAACACTTTATTTGAATAATAAAAAGTATATCTATATTTTTTAAATGCCTGAAACTACATTTTTTTATGTGGTGTTTGCTGTATTATTTCTTCCTTGAAATTTCAGTGGGTTTTCTGTCATCTTACCTCCTGCAAAGGAGGCAGTGTCCAGAGGGCTGGCAAAGGGTGAGCTGGGCCCATCCATCGTCCAAGCCTGCTCCAGAGAAGAGGTAGTCTCATCCCTGAAATTTTAGCTAACCTATGTTACATGCCTCTTAATGGCACCTGATTAAATTAACTCTTTAGATGAACATAAAAAGACATTTCTGCATATTATGGTTTAAAGAACCCAGAACAATTTATTGTCATTTAGGCAATGATTCTCTCACCCGGTGAAGCCTCACTGTGCGGGAAGGGGAATCGGGGGAAAACAAGGAAACCCAAGGGTTGAGATATAAACAGTTTTAGTAGAATAATACTAAATAATTAACAATAATAGTAAAGAACCAGTATTGATTCTGATACCAGTATGAAATATACAAGGATTATTATATCAGTAGGAAGCTGTGCACCCCAGGCAATGGACAGCAAATGTCGGACACTGCGAGCGCTCCGGCTTTGGGAGAAAGGGAAGGGCTCAGGGGTCTGGCACCGGGGCAAGAAGTTGTCATGATTGCAGCCATCGTAGGAGAAAACTCGGCAAGCTTTCTGGTTTTTATTGACTGTGCTGTTCGTGGTAAGAAATAATCCTGTTGGCAGCTTTGGCCAAGTGCCTGGGTTTTGCTCCTCCTCGTCCCTGCACATGGTGAGCTCGAAACCACTCAGACCTTGAAACCCACACATGATAGCTGGCTATACAGTAAATACTTTCACAAATTCAGACGTTAGAGTCTCCTAAAAATGTAGTTTTCCCAAGCATTAGAAGAGAGCTTACTGAGAAGTAAAATTGCTGAACGAGAAATTGTTCCTGTGTCGCTCAAACTGGGATACTGCATCAGTCGGAAGGATTAGCCAGAATGTGTCACAACCATTGCCGATTCGGCCACCAAATAGTGCAGTTGGAGCTCTGAGCAGGAAAAAAGAAATTCAATATAACAGAAGTGAGGTAGCTTCAAAGGTGTGGGGGTTTTTCCTTTTTTTTTTTTTTTTTTAAATCCAAGTGCATATATGTAAAATATTTATATAAAATGTTATATATTTATAAATGTATTTGTAATATAATATAAATGCATTTATAAATATGTATTTATATATTTATCAATGTATTTTATAGCACTATTTACAGTTAATACCGTGCTACAAAGTAGCCACGATAAATTTCTAGCTGAAACATGGTCTCTGTTGCTTACTTCAACGTTCAAAACGCTGGAAATGAAAATGTTTGTTCTTTCACCCACCGGAAAGAGTTATTCACACGAGGCTGGACAGGACTGTACAAGATGGTCACGTGATACAGGAATACTTATAATGTGGCTGTGCGCCCTTGCTGGGATGCGCAAAGCAGGCTGTAGCAAAATGTGGGGCTCGAATCTCTTGGAAGTGCAGCGTGGCTGGACTTTTCAGAGATTTGCCATCTCATCAAAATGGACTTGGAGAGAAAATCGTGCCAAGCAGGATTTTTCAAGTCAGGAGAGCTTTGGTGTCAGGCTGAATTGAAAAAGAGATTCACGCAGCTGAATTGGAATCCGTGCAAAGAAGATGTCTCCCTTCCAAAAGGAGGGGCTGACTGTGTGATTGGAGTTGGCTTCAGCACTCCCAAACACACACCCTGCTCCTCGCCTGGCGGCTGGAGCGCACAGCACAGCTGGGTGGGCTGGTGTTCACCGCCCTGAAGTCACCCACCTTGGGAAAACAAGCGGTGTAGCTGTCAGGTGGTGCGCCCGGCACCTGGCTGCCCTGCCAGAAATCATCGGGGAGAGGTGTGGGCACAGGGTAGGTGCAGAATCCTAAGGGATGCTTTCTACCTTTGCTCGATTACTTTGAGTAGGAACTCATGAATCGGTTGTGCAGACAATAAAATGCTTATCAGTAGTCTTCAGAGTAAACAAAGTCCATGTGAACTTTGCAGCCTTGTGCAGACAGCACAGCACCGAGGCCCCCTCGCTGCAGGCAGAGGTGGGTGGTACAAAGCTGCCTAGCTCCACCGGCAGGGAAAACTGCAAGCCAAAAGATACACAGCAGTCTAGGTGTAGTCCTGTTTGTCTTGGAATATCTGGAATAGTTCACTTTATATTAGGTGGTGAATTGCTACTAAAAGAGCATGAGCTTCCCCCCCTCCAGCTGTGAGTCGGATTTAAAAGTGCTCTTAACTCCATCCTCAATTACAGCAGGATGTGATGGAATATAGCAGAAAAAAACCCACAATAACTATTAATTATAACAATTCTATTATAAGAAAGATTTTTTTTTTTTTTTTTTTTTTAAAAATGGGAACAATCAATCACTGGAAAAAACCTCAGGGATGTTGTGGAGTCCCCACAGCTAGAGGTCTTCAAGACATGACTGGACAGGACAGGATGCTAGATAACCTAATCTAGGCTCCCTTTCCCATGAAAGGTTGGACCAGGTGATCTTTCGAGGTCCTTCCAACCTGGGCTGTTCTATGATTAATGCTTTTGTATTTCCTTAGCTCTGCTCAGCTTAAGGTCNAGAGCTTACTGAGAAGTAAAATTGCTGAACGAGAAATTGTTCCTGTGTGGCTCAAACTGGGATACTGCATCAGTCGGAAGGATTAGCCAGAATGTGTCACAACCATTGCCGATTCGGCCACCAAATAGTGCAGTTGGAGCTCTGAGCAGGAAAAAAGAAATTCAATATAACAGAAGTGAGGTAGCTTCAAAGGTGTGGGGGTTTTTCCTTTTTTTTTTTTTTTTTTAAATCCAAGTGCATATATGTAAAATATTTATATAAAATGTTATATATTTATAAATGTATTTGTAATATAATATAAATGCATTTATAAATATGTATTTATATATTTATCAATGTATTTTATAGCACTATTTACAGTTAATACCGTGCTACAAAGTAGCCACGATAAATTTCTAGCTGAAACATGGTCTCTGTTGCTTACTTCAACGTTCAAAACGCTGGAAATGAAAATGTTTGTTCTTTCACCCACCGGAAAGAGTTATTCACACGAGGCTGGACAGGACTGTACAAGATGGTCACGTGATACAGGAATACTTATAATGTGGCTGTGCGCCCTTGCTGGGATGCGCAAAGCAGGCTGTAGCAAAATGTGGGGCTCGAATCTCTTGGAAGTGCAGCGTGGCTGGACTTTTCAGAGATTTGCCATCTCATCAAAATGGACTTGGAGAGAAAATCGTGCCAAGCAGGATTTTTCAAGTCAGGAGAGCTTTGGTGTCAGGCTGAATTGAAAAAGAGATTCACGCAGCTGAATTGGAATCCGTGCAAAGAAGATGTCTCCCTTCCAAAAGGAGGGGCTGACTGTGTGATTGGAGTTGGCTTCAGCACTCCCAAACACACACCCTGCTCCTCGCCTGGCGGCTGGAGCGCACAGCACAGCTGGGTGGGCTGGTGTTCACCGCCCTGAAGTCACCCACCTTGGGAAAACAAGCGGTGTAGCTGTCAGGTGGTGCGCCCGGCACCTGGCTGCCCTGCCAGAAATCATCGGGGAGAGGTGTGGGCACAGGGTAGGTGCAGAATCCTAAGGGATGCTTTCTACCTTTGCTCGATTACTTTGAGTAGGAACTCATGAATCGGTTGTGCAGACAATAAAATGCTTATCAGTAGTCTTCAGAGTAAACAAAGTCCATGTGAACTTTGCAGCCTTGTGCAGACAGCACAGCACCGAGGCCCCCTCGCTGCAGGCAGAGGTGGGTGGTACAAAGCTGCCTAGCTCCACCGGCAGGGAAAACTGCAAGCCAAAAGATACACAGCAGTCTAGGTGTAGTCCTGTTTGTCTTGGAATATCTGGAATAGTTCACTTTATATTAGGTGGTGAATTGCTACTAAAAGAGCATGAGCTTCCCCCCCTCCAGCTGTGAGTCGGATTTAAAAGTGCTCTTAACTCCATCCTCAATTACAGCAGGATGTGATGGAATATAGCAGAAAAAAACCCACAATAACTATTAATTATAACAATTCTATTATAAGAAAGATTTTTTTTTTTTTTTTTTTTTTAACAATGGGAACAATCAATCACTGGAAAAAACCTCAGGGATGTTGTGGAGTCCCCACAGCTAGAGGTCTTCAAGACATGACTGGACAGGACAGGATGCTAGATAACCTAATCTAGGCTCCCTTTCCCATGAAAGGTTGGACCAGGTGATCTTTCGAGGTCCTTCCAACCTGGGCTGTTCTATGATTAATGCTTTTGTATTTCCTTAGCTCTGCTCAGCTTAAGGTCTCCACTCACTTTCAAAGACTCAGGTCTCGGAAAAGCCTGAAGGCAGTCACGCCTTATCTCCATGTTGCAGGTTTCTGTTGATTAAAGTCAGAACAGGATTCAGTGGAGGATGAATGATTCAACTCAGGCCGTGTGTGTCAAAACCTCTCTTGCTGAGACTAGATCGTGCCGTTGGTTTGAGCCTGCCCGGGTGAGCTGCCTGAAGATCCTTGCAAATTATTGCAGTCTCTCTCACTGGTGGTTTGAACTGGCCTCACTTCTTATATGGCTGTCATGAGGTTAGAGTAGATCTTCTGCGTAGACAAAACCCTACTTACCGGTAAATCAGAACGACATTGGTAGGGAGTAGAAAAAGAATAAAACCTTAACCTAAAAAATGGCATTTTCCCTGTACAACTAGCAAATATTGTTTTTAAAAGAACTTGAATGTTTAATTCTGAGCTTACTGTCTTGTCTTTTATATTCACAGGTATATTTTGAAAACGGTAATTCTGGGCCAGATGCTCTCCTTGTTTATCTGTGGGACTGCTGTTACAAGCCAGTACCTAGCAGAACAATACCAAGTGAATACTCCAATGTTTCAAAGTTTTATCAACTATTCTTTGCTTCTTCTAGTTTATACAACAATGCTGGCATTTAGGACTGGTATGTGAAATACGGGGTGGCAGGTTCTGGTTCATCATTTTTTTTTGTCTTCTACATTTTCCTTTCAGATTTGGAAACTAAAGAACTTAATACTCGTCCTAGTTTCTTTAAGTTCCAACTGAAATTCTTGCCTTTTAATAACACATGGAAATTAATTTCACAGATTAAGTGCGTGTTTAATTTAGCTTCATATCTGTTTAAAATTATGTGGACTTGGTTTCAAGTCCTATGTTACAGTAGGGAAAACAGGCTTTGTTGTAACAAGCTTCTTTACCAGAGGATATTTAATATTCCTCCTGTTCTTATTAATTTACTCTTTAAACAACTCTAGTCTTGTGGGATTTTTCTTCATGTTGAAGTATTTCTCTGCTTTTCACCATTTGCATTGTCTCCTCCCAGGCTGCATTTGGCTATTACCATATCTTTCTCAAGCAGGGGCAACCAAAATCGAACATCTCAGTATTATTTATGCTTCTAAAAAGCAACATTCCTGTGCGACATTTGGTTGGAAAGAAACACATATTGATTGCTGATTTCTTTTAAACAGGCAGTGATAGTCTTTGGCAAATTTTGAAACAGCGGTGGTGGAAGTACATTTTTTTGGGGCTGGCTGATGTTGAAGCCAATTACATGATTGTAAAAGCCTACCAATACACGACCCTCACAAGCGTGCAGGTAAGGAGCAATCTCTCTCTTTTTGAACTGTTGCTTTTATTACAGTTTTGGACCAGTTTCTGAAAAGAGCTTTGTAGGGCAGACATGGAAGCTATTTAAGCCTAAAAAAGCTTTCCACTATCTATCCACTCTGCAGTACAGAGAAGAGCATCCTGCATCATGAATGTAATTTCCAGGAAGCAGAGAAAATTGACTGGTATTACCCAGTGCCAGCTCTTGAGTTGAACTCCAATTATTTTGATAGAAAGCACTTCTCAGAGTTTGCTGACAACGACTCAGGTTTTTGTCCTGACAGAAAATAAAGATTTAGGACCAGATAACGCTCACTCAGCTCAGGTTCTTGCTGATGAGAGTGCTGTAGATCTCTTGCTTAGTCCTAGAAGCTGTGGGAGGCGTTGTGAGACGTAACCCCACGCGTGAGGGCATACTGGTAGTTAGCTGGTGTTGCTGACTATGCAGCAAGGGGTCAAGCCTGTGGCTTTTGTGTGTAGCACTTCAGTTCAGGCCCCTCTCTGGAAGAGGTGGAAGGGAGGTCAGTGTGCCTGGCTCCTCAAGTGGCAGTTGGCATCCTCTGCAACACCAGTGCGTCGCTGCACTGGGATAAATCTTGTGTTCTGAAATAGCTCTTCGAGCAGGAGGGCTAAGGCTGGGGTTTCTGTGTCACCGTACAAGGGTATAAGCTGCTGGAAGAGCTAGTGCCTTCTCCTGCCTCCAGCAGCACGCTCCGGAGCTTGCACGGCCAGGTCTCTTGAGGGCACTGAGCAAAGTCAGAGCAAACCCTGTCTTGCGCTGGGCTGTTGGTGAGCCGTGTTGGGCCCCCAAGTTAGCTCCCTGTGGGGCTCCACGGCTGCTGCTGGAACAAGTGAGGGGATGGTGCCAAAGCAAGTAGGGAGCATGTCCGGGGCCACGCCAGCCGGTGCCTGTTCTTACCAATGGTGGATCCGTGGCTGGGGTCATGGCCCCACGTATCTGAACAAAGAAAATAGTGTACCATACAGAATTGCTTATTGATTGGAAAGGGGTGATGAGGTGTCAGTGTTTCATAGAGTCAAAGTAACAAGGGTTAATATTTAAAAGAATTACCTGTAAAGCAATAAACTCCTGTGGTCTGGGCTCTCTTTAGAGAACTGCAGTAACTTTTCCTTTCACTGTTTAAAGACCAGTAACGTGTGCCTGATGGATTACTATTGTCACATTTCTACGTCATACTTGCATGTTATGACTCATTAAGCCTTTAATTTCCTTACAAATAACGCCTAAGAAATCAAAGCTTTGAGAATGACATTTTTCAGTCTCAAGATCAAGTTAAGCTGACAATTGAGACACTGTTTGATCATACACTTTACAGCTGAACATGTCAGGACTTTGATCCAAGTTCTCAGAAGTAGTAAAGCTATTATTCCCGTGATTTCTTTCATAGAAATTAAGAGATAATAAATACAGTAGGTTGTCCTTTCCAGTTGCCAAACTCAGGCATTTGCTGAACCTTCTTCCCATGGGGTAACCTTCAGGCTGATGCTTGTCGGTTCAGTAGTTATAAACTTGTTGAAACTGCCTGTTGCGGCAAGGTTTCTTGCGCATTCTCTGAAGCCACCAGTCACCAGTGAGATATGGGACAAAAAAGAAAAAAGAAAAAAGCCCATGATTTGCTGTAGTGCAGGGCACTTGCTCTCTGCCAGCAGCAAGCAGGTCTGCAGCTACATCAGACCCTGAGGTTCAGAGGAGGCAGCCTGCTGGCCTGTCTGCGGTATGGGCTGTGAGTGGATGCCCAGGCAGCGTAAGAGCGAGGCAGGAGTGTATGGCACCTTCCCGAATACAGGGTAATCACTGTTCAAACGCCCGCTGGCTGGAGCTTCAGCTCAGCCCTACAAAACTTATCTTCAAAGACCAGTTTTCTCAGCTCAGCAAGGAACTTCCATGTATTTTCTCACACGTGCACACAAAAGCAAAACTGATTTTCTGTTAGTTATCAAATCCTAATGTTGCACGGAAAGGGTTGGGAGATTTTTAAGGAGATAACATGGGCACAGCAGCTTTCATTTCTCTGTAGATAAAGAAAAAGACCTTGATCCACAGCTGTTTGGCTGTGGCTTCGGCAGTGCTAGGGAGACTTCTCGCTGCCAATGTCCTTCTGTCTTGTGGTAGGACTTTGCTGCTGTTTGACCATGTATTTCCTAGCAAAAAACAGGCAGCGTAGTGCTCCTTTTGTGCTGCTGACACATTATTGGGCACAATTAGCATTTGCTCTGTAGATAATTCAGGTGGAGGCATTTTATAGGCAGCTATTGACAGAATATCAGCTGATGGAAGAGTGTTAACCTCAACAGGAGAAAATGCAGGAGGCTGCCCAAAGGGAGTCATGCAGGGAAGCGAGGAAGATGAGCTGTTGAGCTTTCTTGCTCAAAAAGCTGCCTGGAGTTGGCAATTATAAGCAAACTATGACCTCCAACAGTCTATGATAATTTATTAACCATTTTTAAAACATCTTTTAATAATTTACTCACCCTACCTTTAAAACCTTCTATGAACAGTGTGGCCAAAGCTTGGCTTGAGTCAAAACATTTGTAAATCAAATCATCAGGTTATCTGTTTTTTCCTTTGTAAAAATACAGACTAAAATTGAATAAGATGAGAGTTTGCTGATGCTCTACTGGCAGTGGTAATCAGTATCACAATACTGCTGTAAACGTCGTAAAATCTGAATTAAAAAAACCCCAACTTTATTCTTTTAAATGGTTCCATTGACACAGTTCATTGCGATGTTACATCTGCTTTGCACCCCTTTGATCTTGATCCTGTACAGAAGGGAGCGTTTTCCACCAAAGAGCTCTGTAACTTCGTAGATGAAGGAAAGGCAAGATCCAGTAGTTGGAAATCAGATTTCTTCTGTCTGTAATTGAGGGTAATTGTCCCCTGGAATAGATTACCAGGATGTGTTCTTCATCATTTGGTGCCTGCGTGTCCTGGCTGCAAGTTCTCTAACCAGGATGCTGTAGCTCTACAGTATGTTATTGGTCTGGATGCAGCAATTCCCCATCTGGTGTTACTGAAAGAGCATCTGGCTCGTTATGTACTACTCCCTTACATCCTTATTAAGGTTATCTTTTTTTTAAAGGTTTTTTTTCTTTTGTTCTTTCTGTTTGTGTTGAAAAACTGCTTGGAGGTTGGAAAGCCACATGGTAACATCTCAACAGGGAGGTGAAATCTTACTTATTAGTAAAAGAGATGTCGACTGCCAGGGGTGTAAAAAATTTGCTTTCTAATGTTTGTAATACTTGTTTGAAACTAGTCAAAACAGTCAAATTTGAAGGAAATGTTTGAAGATTTTTCTTGAGCCTAAACTAAAAGTAAGATAGAGGAAAAAGGCCCATGAGTAGATAGAAACTCACAGTATGATATTTTTCACTAGAATGAAGTTTTATTGAAATACGTAGTATCACATAATATGACTTGGGTTGTTGTAATGTCTCATAATACAGTCCAGGCAAGTGCTTTTGCACTTTACTGACTTTAGAAACTGGACAAGCTGGAGGCAATCCAAGGAACAAAGAGAAATAGATGGAAGGGTTGGAGGCACTGTTAGGATTTAACCTGTAATAATTCTGCTTAAGGCTATGGTTGTAAGCCTTCAATATGTGTAGTTATGAGCAAGTAAACCTAGACGTATCATGAAAGTCTTACGAGTTTGGTTAAAACCCTTGGGGATGATGGACGGAAGCCATCACAGAGGATGACTGCAGTGGTGCTCTTAGGCAGGCAGAGGTTGGCAAAGAACGTTAAGGACGAAGGTCTCTTGGCTTGATTGTAATGATTATGCCCCAGTCCTATTGACCTGGACTTAATACTTCACAGTGACTTCAAGAGGCCAAGTTTCAAGGGCTGACATTTGAGAGTAATATGTGAACAGTTTTTGGAAGGCTGACTACATGTTCTGCTGTAGACTGCTCCCTTATATGTTCCCTCGTGGCACTCTACTGAGGCAGGACAGAAAATACACGTTTTTTTCCCACCAGACAAATTCAGAAACAAAGTCTATTTTGTTGAATTAAATAGTAAACCAATTATGATTAGCTCAATGTTCTTGGTATTATTTGGTTATTCTAGAACATTATGCCCATCTTGTGCTGCAGTGTGTTTTTCTGTATTAAGTACACAGCTAACTCCTGATATTTTCTGTAATAAAGGAGAATGGGTAGGAGATGGGTAGGCAAAAATGTGTCCGATCTGAGAAGCGATAATGGAGAAAGGAAAGAGAAGCCGGTGTCACTGCTTGTCACGGAGAGCAGACATCCTTGAAACTTAGCTATTAAGTCTGCTTAGGGCTGTGTTTGTGGCCACATCTGAAGTGCATCAAAACTCCAGCTGCCTTGTGTGTCTGCTGCCGGGGAATAGGTGAATTAGTGTGGGTTACCTGCTTCTGACTAATTGAGAGTCAGCTCTAACAGAGTAATCAAAACGCATTGGTGGCTTGTATGTGCTTTTGTGGGAAGCTGAACGACTGTGAAGGGGACTTTAGGAAAGCTGTTCGTCCCTTCATATCTTCCTGCGACCGATTTTGCATGTGGCTTCCAGGACATGCACCAATTTTCAGCAGGATCCAGTTGGGGGGAAAAAAAGTTCAAAACCGAAACTGCAGGGTCAGTCTCTTGTCCCAGTCACTTCAATGTAAAGTCAGATCACTTCTGTCCTTCAATAGTCCCAGATTTTTACTTTGTGTAGGTGGAGCCCTAAATTCTAATTACAGATTTGAGGTGTGAAAAGGCGAGCGAGACGAAACCTGCTGGGGAGAAAAGGAAATGTCGGTGAACCACCTCCTTGTATTGGTGTCACAGGGAACAATGTGGTTTCAGAGCAACATCCTAGCCTTCATTTGTGAAGCAGCAAAGATTAATTAGATCCATCATTAGAAGGGTTTCTATATTGGTGCCCCCCGCCCCAGCTCCTTCCTCGCTTGCAGGATGCTTTTCATGGTAAAATGCGGGCCTGACTTCTCTTTTAAATGAATCCACTATGGTTGTTCTATGGCTTTCATCAACATCTGGTAGCAATGGAAACGAAAAGCATTTGCTTTCAGGGTACTGCAATCCAGGTTTGGGATGGGTTTCTAATTCAAACCATTTCTCTGTACACACAGCTGCTGGACTGTTTCGGGATTCCTGTGCTGATGGCTTTGTCGTGGTTCATTCTCCGTGCAAGATACAGGCTGATCCATTTTCTCGCTGTTGCTGTCTGTTTGCTGGGTGTAGGAACAATGGTGGGTGCAGACATTTTGGCAGGGAGGCAGGAGAGCGAAGGTAAGGAGCTCTGCATCACGGGGCGTGGGGTGGGGAGGAGCGGAGAGACGGTTCCCGTGGTGGGGTAACATGCAAAGGAGAAAGAGGAGCAGATGCAGGGGGAGCGGATATAGTTCTGTTTCAAGAGAGAACAGGAGAAGACACGCTGCTGTTTGCATTTCTTGTCCAAGAAGATAGTGGAGATAGAGGAGAAGCTGATTTTATGGGGAGCTGTGAAATTTGTTTGCTTGTGGATTGGATTATTTCTTCCTCCTTGAAAGAGAAACACTTGCGTTAAGCTTAAATTTTGCTGCTGTTCAGCGGGCCTGATGAAAGGCCTCGTTGGTGAAAGCTTTTTCACTTTTACTAACCATGTGGGATGGTCTAATAACAGATGCTGCCTCTCCCGGCAAACCTTGTCTCGCTTCCGCGGTGTCAGCCTGCTGGAAGCCAGACTTCCCTGATTCCCAGTTTTCTAGGAGCGCTAACAGCAAATCAGAAGTTATTTAAGGGCAGTCCGACTTCTCCGAGTTCTCCTTGGCAGACCCAACAGAAATGGTCCGCATATCCCCGAGGCCCACAGGCCACAGCCTGGAAAGCAGGGGCTGACGATGGGAGAGCAAGAGGAGACGCTGGGCAGGATGCCAGGATTCCTGGGACCTCCAGGAGGGAGGCTGGGCTCTGGGCACCAGGATCCAGCCAGGTGCAGATGGGGACACGTCTCTTCTTCTCTATGACAGATGTCTAAATCAATCCATATCGTAGCAATCATATTTTGAATAAGAATTTTGAATTTTCAGAGCCAGGCAAGGTAAATTTCAGGGCGTTGCCTTTATCGGGCAGCATAGTGATAAGCCCATTTGCCGTTATTTTGGGACCTTACTGTAGGTAAGGCCACATCAAGGCAAACTGAGGTTTAGCTTTAATGCTGCATGGTACAAGTATCTCAGCCCTCAGGGAGAAAAATCTTCTTTCCCTGAGACTTTAGGACAGTTATGCTTTTGTTTGCTGAGCTGGATATCCTTACTACTGCTTACCCTCGTATTTCAGACTTATTTTCTTAAGCGATTGCCAGCTGGCTCAGGGAAGGAGATTTTAAATCAATTCAAGGATTTAAACAACAGTGATCCTCTTGCTATTTAGCTGATGCATATTGACATTGACTTGGTGAGTGATTGGTGTCGCAGGGAGTCCCATTTGCAGGGTAGAAATAAATCGCCGCAGGACACGAGACCCATCTGCAGCGCCCACTTCAGACCTGGCATAAACTTGAAGTCGAGTCCAGGTCCCGCTGAAGTCGATAGACTGATTTCAGCAGGACTTGAATGAGTCCTTACTGCAAAGGCAGGGGCAATATCCAGGAACGCGGAGAGCATCTCTAGGCAGGAATTTTCTGAAGTCCCTACAGTGCCTAAGGTCAGCAGAGGCAGAAGTGGACCGGATGATACCGCAGTGGCTTGGTGAGGATGAGGTTTCAGTGCCGGGTTTAGCTCATTCCAGACTGCTCAGGGTGAGGTGAGCGGAGTCCGTGCTCAGCCACCGAGCCACTCATCCGCACACACGGGAGACGTTTCCTTTCCCCTTACCCTGGAAAGCACTAAGACGGAGATGTTAGAGATAAATTTGCTTGTCTTTTTAAGGAAAGTTAAAAAGTGTTTGCAGCATTACCCTTATTGTGGATTAATATTTCTGTACAGGTAGTGACGTGGTGATTGGAGATGTCTTAGTGCTTCTTGGTGCTTCTTTGTATGCCATTTCTAATGTGAGTGAGGAATACATTGTGAAAAATCTGAGCAGAGTGGAGTTTCTAGGAATGGTGGGATTGTTTGGGACTATTATCAGCGGTCTACAGCTGTAAGGATCTAATATTTATTTTAAAACTAATTAAGAATATTCTACAGATGATTGCTTGTCTGCCATGAAATGATGTTGTTATTGAATTAATTCTTTGTTATGTCTGCCTTTGGCCTATATGGGGGTCCTTCCACTTGAATTTTATTTTTGTCACTGATCAGCATCCGTTCTGTATCGTCTTTATTTGCACTACTTATTACAGCGATTCTAAAGCTGAAATCCTGCCATTGAACACATACGGTACTTGGCTGTATTTTTTATTTTGTTGATCTTCATGAGGACACAGTATGCGGAGGACTGTTCACAGGAACGTATTTCTTAATGGATTTTCTCGGTGGAAAAGTTTAGAAGATAATCGTTAGCAGGAGCTCTTCCATATTAAACCAGTTTAAAATGAAGCCATGTATACTCTTATAAATAACCATGTTAGAGTAACAGACCACATGCGCTTAAGTCTAATGAATTTTATGTTCCTCATTTCTCATCATTATAGTTAACAATTTCTTCAAATGGTCTGTCAAATAAAAATGCATCTGAAGGATGAAAAAGTCTGGGAAGAAGGCATAAGAATTAAATAAACTGCTCTTGACTTTCACACACTTTAATTTTCAAGTCTTTTTTCGTGCTTGTTAGATGTTGGAGTTAGTGTCATTCCGTAAAATTTCAAATAAAAAATTAAGGGATTATAAATCAAAATGTTTCTTATATATTCTGGTAATTAAATTCTCTATTTGAATACGCTATGGTTTTTTTTTTTTTCTTTTTACTATATTTCTCTATCTTTTCTCTAACTCTAGAGCCATTGTGGAACATAGGGAGATAATGAGAATTCAATGGAACTGGAAAATTGGTATGTGTATGACAAAATGACGTGCATTTTTACAAAACACTGGAAAATGATAATCATTTAGACTTCAAATCCGGGGATCTAATTTTCTTTCTCTGGATACTAAGCAGCATTCACATTACATTGCCACAAATTTACTTTCTGCAAACTTTGTATCTCAGCAAAGAGATAAGGTTTGCAGGATTGAGCATTAAAAACTTTGAACTCAGGTTTTGTGTTTTTAATATAGCATGAAACAAATTTTCAAAATAAATTGCAAAAAAGGAAAAATAAACCTGTTTAATCAGAGGCATGTTTAGTGTTGGAGCATCATGAGAACATTTTTCTGTTGTCCTTCCTAAATGAAATACTGGGAAAATGGATTTTGTGACACATTTTGATCTCAGCAGAACTGTACGTTGTTAAGAAACGTGACTCTCAATTTCTTCCGTCAGCTCTTATATTAACTAGGAAAGAACAAGAATGATCTTGTATAGATACAGTAATTTTGCAATACAGGGTAGTCGTGAAAAAGAAGTATTTCTGCCATGTTTTTCTTATATTTACATTCCCATATCTTTTAGGAGACCTTGTCCTAAAAGATAAAAATGCATAGTTTTAAAGCACCTAAAGAATATCAGTGTCTTTTAAAATCATTATTCTGTGCCTTAGGAGTAAATAGTTGTCTTGTTTTACAGCATTGCTGTTCACAGTCTTTGCACTGTGTATGTTTGGGCTGTATAGCTTCATGCCAGTAGTGATCAAAGTTACCAGCGCCACCTCCGTCAACCTGGGTATTCTGACTGCGGATCTCTACAGTCTCTTCTTTGGGCTTTTCCTCTTTTTCTATAAGGTAAGTACCTTCGTTCTTTCACTATAATTTCAGTTATTTTTTTACTCCAAAACTGTAAATTCACTACAAAATTGTAAAGCATAATGTTCCTAAAAGCCCCTGAAAAATGGTTTGCGCTTGTATGTTTCCATAGCTTGTATTGTCTGTCATTGGCAGATGGTCAATCAGAAGGGCTCATACTTAGTTAATTACATAGCATCGCACCATTAGGCGGATAGTGATCTTCAAACAATTTCACACTTGATGGAATATGTTGGAGATAGTATTAAGAGATAGTAAATAATTTCCCGAGGTGTTCAAATGGTAGTTTTCTTACCATAATCCCTGTGTGGAACTGTATGTTGGACTTGATTCATCTCTCCAAAGAGAGGGTTTGAATCTCCTTGTCCTGAGAGACTTTGGATGTCTGAGAGGAGCAGTTTGGCTTGATTTCTAGAAATTAATATTTTCTTTTAGAAATTTAATCTGTTCATTACAAACATCTTGGGAGACGAATCAAACTCTCTCAGTGCTACTGCGGTGGAGAGACTGAAGGAATAGAAAAGAAATGCAGATAAATATATAATTCTGTATGGCCTCCAAAAGGCAGTTACTTATATTGCTGTCTAAAATATTTTTTGTAGTGTCTATTCAAGCTAAATGACAGTGCTAAATAGATTTCATTTTACCTTACACTTTTCATCCAGAATCATGTGTGGGAACCGAGCTCGTTAGTGCAATTGGAGTAATTGAGTCACTCATTCAATGACTGGAAGGGCTTAGTGAGAAGCTTGTGAACTTTACTTAAGAACTTAATTTGTATTATTCCATGTGGTTGCTTTCTCCTCAGCGTTGTGGAGAACCTATTAGGTCAGATTTGTTTGTGAAAATGAAGGCAGATTTATTTTACAGTGCAGAAGTCTGGTAATGGTAACTACAGCTAGATTTTTCTTTTCAAGAGTCTCTTAGCTCAACTTTCCTCCCTGTTTTGGACTCCAAAATTTACTCCAAGCTACAAAGCATTCACTAAAAATGAATGTAGGAAGTGAACCATATTTCCATTCTAACAATTGAAAAAATCCTTTCTGAGTCACTTTCAAACATGTATTTTGGCACCCAGATAGCTTAAGTCAAGAAGTGATTATAAATTTATATTAATAATAGTAAAGAGGAAGAAGTAAGCAAGAGCTTTTTTACTTTTACTCTTCAGGATTTTTAGCTTATTTTGGGGAGAGGTTTTTCTGGGAGCAGATCATCCCGTAATTACTAACTGCAGGGTCTTCTAGTAGCAAAGAGGAAAAAAGGATTAGAGAAGACTTTGGGGTTGTATTATGAGAGAATTTCAGGTATTTATTGAAATAGGAACTTGGATCTGTGTTTAGAAACAATAAAGCAGCAAAAAGGGGAGCAATAACAATGCCGCATGTTTAGTGATCAGAGGATCTGAGATAGTTTAAGAGCCAAGAACTGAGTGCGCCAGTTTTTGACATGGCTTTTAACATAACACTTCGTAGTAGGAAATCTTATTGCTAAGTTAACCATATAGTTTCTTTACCTATGAGGAAAATAAAGCTGTGCAGGACGTGTCCTGGATTAAAAAGCACCCTGGACACAGGAATCTACCAACAAAAACGCAAGGATTCACTCTGTATTCCCGGTCACCAGATGACATTTCACAGCCAGCCCCTGAAGGCTGCAGAGCGCAGCGAGCCGCGGGAGCTCTCGATGGCTGCGGTCTGAGCCTGCTCTGAAACAGCACCACCACCAACATACAGTGGCTGCAGCACGGACCAGCCCAGGAATTTATGAGGCTTTGACTTGAGCATGGTGTTTTGCTAATGCACTCAACTTTTCAGCCCTGATCGAGTCTGTTTAGCGTGAAATGTGAATTTTACATACCTGTTTTGATGAGCTCTTTTTTTTTTTTTTCCTTTTACTCCACGATGAATATTTGCTGTGCTTGTTCCTAATGAGCTCATTATATAGATACCTGTGATCCCTCAAGGGATACTAAAAAAAAGTCTGTTTATGCTTCTGTTTTTATAAACTCCTGTGGAAGGGAGTATACTGGAAATACAGACACTAGATGGAGTTACAGTCCTCCAGTAACGTTTCAAGTAGTCTTTAGGCTTGACAGTGAGTATGGGAATATAAGCTGCACAGGTACAACTCAGTGTCTGTAGCAGTGAAGTTGCTGCAATATTTGAAAAAAACCAAAAAAATCCCCAAAATAGAAACAAAAACCAACCAAACAAAAAGAAACCAAACCAGGAAAAGACCACTGAGCCCTCCCCAAAACTGAAAGAAAGAAGAGAAAAAGAGCGTAGGGCTGTGGCAGCAGCGTGGTTAAGGTTCACCAGTGTCAGTAGCTGCAAGCACATCATCAGGCCTTGAATCACAGCTGCGCTGCAGCAGCTTTGGCACCGTGGCTTGGGGACTGTGACATTCATGGAGGAGTTAGTTCTGAGCAGGATCAGGGACACCGAGTGCCTTGTGCACGCTGTGAGAGGGGGTCTGGCAGTTACTGTGGCCACCCAGTCCCACCTGCCAGCCAGGTGTCCTTGTGTGCAGCCACATGTTCACTCATGGCCTTAGGTGGCACTCTGGAGAAGTTGTGCAGGTGCCTTGATACAGACCCAACCTCTGCTGGTTTGGTGGGAATGGGTCAGTCACAGGTGGGGCCAGGGACACAGCTGCTGTCTCCATCAGGACATCTTCAGAGCTCGGTGCTTCCTCCTGTGCAGAGTGAACGCTTGAGTCCAAGCTCCTCCAGGCAAACTGCCAGCAAGGTGAGGAGAGAGGGCACGTATCACAAGGCCACTGTGTTTCCGTCTGCTTTTCCTTTTGCATGGTGCCGTCCAAGGGTTCCCGAGCCAAGTGACTACCAGCTAGGAATCGCAACACCTTAATTGTAGATGCCTCAAGTCATCTTTGCATCAGAGTCCAGTGTCCAGGTCCTACCATCCATTTAATCCAGCTCTGCTGCTTGATAAACTAGAACATATTTTTTCTAGCACATCTAAGGAAGGTAAGGAGGTTAGGGAATATTGACAGTGGGATGTAGGATGTGCAGTGTCCTTCATCCTACTGTTTAATCAATGTGGTTTGGCAAAGGCAATATGGAGGACTTTAGCAAATCTGCTGGAAAAGGGTTCCTGGCTGTGGATAGCTTGAACACTTTGTAATACTGAATCTGGCGTTATGAAGAAAGCATTTATTTTTCTCTCATGGTGGGCGAATCTCAGCAATTGGAGTCTGTTGGGCTTTTAGCAGGCCTCACGCCACTCTTAACAGAGCACAAATGCCAATCCTGTAAAAGGAGCCCCAGTCTCCCTCTCTTCAAGGACTTGCTGAGTGTAGAGATCAAACCGATTTTGGGGCAGTAATAACACTTATCTAGCCCTGCAGATGGTTAAGAGAGCTGTGCAGAGAACTAGCTCCTCTGGTGACTTGCAGTAGGACGGAGAGATCAATCTCTTGCCAGGACCCAAAATATTTGGCTGTGCTGAAACAAAATTCTCTTAGGGGTACAGTGTTTCAGCATTCACGTGTGTAACCAACTGTCCTTCAGTGTCACCATGTTTACAGCCATTTGTTTTCTCTGTTAACGCTCTTGTATGTAGACCTAAGGAAACTCCCTGTCCAACAGTGCTGAGGATGAGATATAGAGAAGACCTGCCAGCACCTTGAGTCTGTCAGTGGATGGACCTGTTGAATTTTGATTTTCAGACCTGAATACAGATCGTGGTGATAATCCTCATTAAAATGAAGGGCAACAAAGCTGGTGAGGGGTCTAGAGAACAAGTCTAATGAGGAGCGGATGAGTGAACTGGGGTTGTTTAGCCTGGAGAAAAGGAGGCTGAGGGGAGAGAGGTGGGGGTTGCTCTCCCAAGTGACAAGCGATAGGACAAGAGGAAATGGCCTCAAGTTGCGCTGGGGGAGGTTTAGATTGGATATTAGGAACAATTTCTTCACAGCAAGGGTTATCAAGCCTTGGAACGGGCTGCCCAGGGAAGTGGTGGAATTGCTATCCCTGGAGGTATTTAAAAAAATGGTAGAAGTGGTGCTGAGGGACATGGTTTAGTGGTGGTTTTGGCAGTGTTAGATTTATGGTTGTAATCGATGATCTTAAAGGTCCCTTCCAACCTAAACAATTCTATGATTCTATAAAATAATTTTGAAAAGGAAGGGTAGCTTTCACATTCTTCAAACGAGGCAGTACTGACGTGTTTTTACATCAGACAAGACTTAATGCATCTCTTTCTTTCCTCTGCCAGTTTTCAGGTCTTTATATCCTGTCCTTTGTTATCATCATGGTGGGCTTCATCATGTATTGCTCCACTCCAACTCGGACAGCAGAACCCGCCACCTTGCCACAGCCCAGCAGCACTGGCTTGGACAACGCTGCACTAAAGCTTGAGGAGAACGACAGTGAAACTCCGGCCGTAACTGCACAGTTCACAAGAGGAGAAACTGTGGTGGTCAGCACTGGTTAAAGAAATGGCAGCATTTCAAGATAGAGCTTTTTTTTTTTAACTGACGAATTTCCTTCAAATACTAATCTGGAGAATTGTTCTACTGCCAAGGCATATGTCATGCTGTGCTGGTTTTAATGCACTGGATAGACTTTTAAGGCCAGATCCTCAATCAGTGAAGCTGTATTGATTTACCCTTGCAGAAAATCTGGCCCTTAGAAGAAGAGAGAGTAGTATTTATGTGGAGTCTCTGGGGAGTGAGAGGCTGTTGTTTTTAAATGCTTAATTAACTTAACAGCAAATGCTTGGGGGAAAAACTAAGCCAAAGCATGCTCTCAGGTCACTAACTGGGGCAAATATGTTTTATATTGCATTAGGGACACAAATCTGCAAGGTGCTATCTGAGGGCTTCATGGTTCCCACACCTGAGTGCCAGGTACTCTCAAATCTTGCAAAAGCCACTCAGATTTTTGCAACTTTTATTACATACACATGCCTTCCTCGTGCTGATGCACCTCATTCCTCTGTGGAAGGATTTGCTTCTTACATTCCACCCAAGTGTTTATCTCTTTATATTGCTACACTCCCTGTCGCAGCTGGGGCTGCTACAAGTATTTTATTTTGAATTTTGCTACTTAGGGAAGTTTGAATATGTGTTTTCCTAATACCCTCTTTTTCTCTCTCAGAGGCCTGTTGTTTGATGCATTCCCACTAGGTGGAGGTTTTTGTCTAGGTGAGACAACAGAAGGGTTTAAACTGAAGTTCACTTCTCAGTGAATTTCTCCCTGAAACGGGACTCATTTCTGCAGAAAGATTTGAATAAAATTGGCATTTCTTAAAAAGATTGAAACATCTTAGCCAATCCTCATTGCAACAATAATGACATACTCTCCAGAAGGCTTTCAGTAGATTCATTGGCAGTTTTCCTCCCCCTCTTCATATTTACAGTAAATGATTAAAAAATGTGAGGCTGCAGTTTTAAAATCAGTAAAATGATACTGGGATTTTATTTTGTTTTATTTTTTTGTACAAGTCTTCATACTTCAGGTGTATGGAGTAACAAAAGAATAAAGTTTTCAGCAGCTGAAGAGTTGCCTCTTGGTTTGTTTATTTTTTTAAAATAGAATTTCTTTATTTCTCAAAACTATATTAATTGATTTTACTGACCAAATGATTCTTTTAATGGCTGAGCTTTGCTCTAAGAAGTATGACATTTTCTGAAGCTACTGGTGATCAGATTACACAGAGTGGTTTGTGTACTTCTGCTACAGTTTATTCAAGCACAGTAATTCAGTAAAAATCTTACCTGATTTTATTTAGCAGTAGCACAAGAAGCGTTCAGCAGATACCACAGCAACGAACATTGCCTTTTCACCGAGTTGTTCATGCACGGAAGGGTGAAGAGGTGCTGATGTTTTATGAAAAGCATTTGGGCCCAGTTATCTTCAGCTTTATCACTGGAGTAAGATTCAGGTCACAGATTAAGACACCTAAACTGGTGCATCTGCAGACATCTATAAATCTAAAGCTGAACAAGCAGCTGGAGACCGGGTAGGGTAAGGAAGTCTGGTGGCAGTAGATACGTAAGAGAGGCCATCTGGATGAAGTTGTAGTTCTCCATACCAAATTTTAGTTGCCTACAACCTGGCGCTAAGTCCCACCCCCGTTACATGTGTGATTAGTTAACTACATGCAGTAACAAAGCAAATGGCAGGCAAACCTGTAGGTGTATAGGTGAATGTTCCAGAGCGCTGCACGTATTGGTGCACGATGGGATTCAGCTCCTAAATGTAGTTAGTTACCTATTTTGTGCAAAAACGTTGCTGAGGTCCTGTCTGAAGTGCCTCTCTGTGGGGCGTGATTCAGTTGCCTCGGTGTCAACTGAGACACCCTAGGGAGTCTGTAGCATCTCTAGGAGATGCCAGGTAGGAGGAGATCTAGATGAGACCTGTAACCTGGAGCAGGTTGTGGAGGCCAGATGAGGTGCCCTATGATCTCCGAAATGGCACTGCAGCCTATGGTTGAGACACTCAACACTTCCCTGATGGCTGTGTGCAGCCGTATGTGATTACTTCAGATGCTTAACCTTTACATAGCTAAAATTGGACGAGATGAATCTCAGAGGAAGCTTATGGCCCAGCTTGCAGTGTGTTCTTTCTGTGGTCACTGGGTGCCGCATTTCGGCATCTCTGTGGTGTTTGCTAAAACAGCTGTGTGCATCCAGTGGTTGAGAGCGCTTTGGTGTGCCTGCACATCCCACATGCAGTGCAGCATGAAAATCGGTCTCCTTTTACGCACCTCGGGGAAAAATAGCAGGGCCTTTTGCACGGGGCCCACGATGGCTCTGCAGAGAAGAGAAAGCACAAGGCAGGAGCTGGAGTTGTAACAGAAACACAGTGGCAAGCGTGGTCAAAGGATGGGGTCAGTGAGTGAAAGCATTACCTTTGGAAGTGGAAAAAGTAAAGATAAGTCAGCCCCCAAGTTGACTGTTCTGATAGCTCCCATTGAGAGAAAAGCAGGGAGAAGTTTTCCCTTTGTGCCAAAGCAAGGAATAAAAGGGGACACTTGACTCACCAGCTCGCCAACATAGCAGCTCCACCAGAGGGTGATGCTTGGTGGGTGTCCCATAGTGCTGGCGTGAACAGGAGAGGACATGGCAGCTTCCCCAGGGAACGGGGGAGGTTTCCCCGTGGAGGTTTCCTGTTAGCACCAAGTAACACAAGCTCTTACAGCACCTTTGGGGTGGGCTAGGTAGGGTCAGGCATCTGCAGCAGTGTGGAGCTGGAGTGACCTGTGCCTGGACAGGGAAAGAGGTGACAACCCGAAAGGCATTTGGAAGTAGCAGAACAAATGCCAAAGGCAGGGACCCGACTCGGCGAGCAACTGAAAGAAGCAGCTAAAAAGAGAGGCCATGGCTTCTACCCCTTTTACAGGCGAGGGGTGGGCCACGAGTTGAGGCTGTTTTGAGGAGAAACCACTGATGGGAACAGGAAGCTTTGGAGAAACCCGGTTTATTGATGAAGAAGGCACCGAGTCCTGCTGTCCTGAAAATGGTGGATCCTTTGCTTCCCACCAGGGCCCCTCCAGGTGCCACACTCGCTCAGCAGGTCTTACTGTCTAGCTGTGCCTCTCCTATATCTACTCTCCCCTGGACCTGAGCATCACTCCCTGGCATCTGGAGTGGAGCCTGCCCCTGCCCCGTGCATGTGAGTGTGGGAGGGGTGTTTTTGCAGCTCTCTTCAGAAGATTTACCTAAGACAAGAACGTTTTTAGTGAGATTTCCATGTGAGAGGCACTTTCATTTTTGTCCATTTGGGATGTTTCCGACCCAACTTTCTGGTCTTCTCATTGCCGAGTTGTGGCGGGGCTGCCGCGCTCATTTCAAATGGGCAATGAATTAAATGGTAGAGCATGTAGAAAACATCAGGAGAACTTAGGATCTTTTCTGTGCCAAAAACCAAAAGTGCACCTGGTTCAAATGTTAATCTACAATATTGCTTTGTTTGGGCAATAATCTTGATAAATTAGATAACCACTAGCTGTTGCCTGTTTGTCTGGGGCAGAAAATGCTATGGCTGTCCAGACTTGGGGAATGGCAGCTATCCCACCTTAAAAATCTGAATTAAAGTATGGATTAGATCTTGATTACATGTTAAGAAATAGGGTATCCTTGACAATGTCTTCTGAGAATTTGTAGATAGATTATTTAGGGGTTACGTTTTTGAGGGATTGTGAAAAGAAGTGGATAGCACCTTGGATCTTCTTGTAGGTGATTATTGTGTGAACAGTTCACTGAAGGTTTTGTGCTACTTAAACCCATCAGCATCAACAGGGTTTGTTGGAAGAATATTAACTCTTCGTTGCAGCAGAATCAAGGGCGAAACATCTACATTTGGTTATTGAAGTCTGGATACCATTAAGTTTGTAGTGCAAGCACAAAACTTTTAATTAGGCAGTTATCCCATATGGTCACTAGGACAGGAAAAAGATCATGTTTGTGGCAGTGTAGTGTATTCTGTTTCTAAATATAGTACTATTTCTACGCTTGTATTCATTTCAATTTTACTTTGGTACTCAGTCCCCTCCCTTATAGAATTCTCCATTTGAAGGGGGATGGCATTTTATTTTACTCCTTATAATTAGTGTTATGATCAGTGCTAACATAATGTAGGTTTTATCTGAAAGTACATAGAGGCGTGTATTGACTCAGACTTTCTCTGGTCTTCAAAACATAGGACCATCTTGTGGCGTGGTGTGAGCGCACAGGCAGTAGCTGATCTTCTCGGTATATAGACCACTGAAATCAAAATTGTGTAGAACACACGTGAGATTGCAAATGCAACCCGTTAACTGTGGGTTTGTTCTTCCAAGGCTTTTAAAATATGACTATAATAGTAGATTGTAATCTGATTCAAACAAATTGAGCCAGGCAGGACATCTGCTGCACCGCAAGGAGAGGGGAGCAGTGTGGGGCAGCGCAGGCTCCCCATCACTTACACTGGGACAGCTCAGTGATTTGGCTGGTTTATATTCTGAATGGAAAACTTTAGAACTCATTTTCATAGAGCAGGCTGTGATTTAACTTCATACAAAAAATTTTTGTGCCACCTTGTCGGTAGCTAACGTTAAGATGTGTATTAATGTCACAGAGAAGGTCTGGAAGGTCTTTCAAGCTTTCTTTGAGGAGAAGGTTGATATTTTTTGTCATTCTTCTTGTCAATGACCCCATGCCCTGGCCATCCCCATGATGCAAGGCTCTCATTTCTCTCCCTGTGACCTCACTGGATGCAGGGAGCCCCTCCAGCATGCCGAAGGTTGTGCACACCAGGCACCCAACTCTTCCTCACCCTAAATTCCTACTCCTGATCCTGTGGAGTGGCTAACTGGACAAAGAAGAGGCAAAACTGACTTGCAGAAAGGTTCTGCATTACCAACTGGCATTGCAGTGTGGTCCAGGCTCTGGGCAGAAGCGGTACTTGAAGCCCAGCCTTGCAAACTCCTAAGGTCCCCCAGACCTGCTCTGCATGCGATGGGGGCCAGATACATCACTGCTACTCAGTATCTGTCCCATGGATTGGAAGGAAGTAGGTGCAGATTCTTTAAGAAAGACGCATCGCTTCAGAGCACAAGTGGCACATGTATTGCTCCCGGGGAAACAAATGTTCCATTAATGAATCGCATATGCCGGATCGTCTGATACCTCTGAGAGAAGGTGCATGGATGAGTCTTTAACATATATCTTTTTAACATTGGAATAAGCTGGAGAAAAAAATCCAGCTGTCACTCGCATTAAATCCAAGTATCCAAATAAAAATGTGTGACATCCAGCCTCCCTCCAAGGTTTGATTACAAGACATCAAAAATTATCTGGCATGAGAATGTCATGGTGTGTTAGAAAAAGAAAAAAATTAGTGCAGCAGTAATTGAGTGGTGACATTATCTGTGCTATAGTTTAAGGGAGAGGATGAGCTTTTGGACATCAGCTATTTTAAGATTTTTGACCTTTCCTAAGCCGCGCGTACTCAGTTCTATATGATGTGATGTCTGGGACAAGCATATCAGTTCCTGTCAGCACCATTTGCTCACACTTTATGTATTGTGGAATATTTCATCGCATTACATGTGTCAGTCTTGTAAATATCTATTTCAGTCAATTTAAGAAGTTTGACAGAGAGAAGCTGCACAAGCTACATCATCAGTCATGAAGAATTTTGAGCAAGTAGACAATGATTCCTAAAAGTGCAAATCAAAGGATCCTGGGACTGTCTTAGTTTTTCACCAAAATAAGGCCTATAAAATCTCTTGGCAATTTAAGTGTTAGACTTGATAAGAATCTGATGAGATGTGACATCATAGCATTAATTTTCAACTTGGGGCTACACCTAAACCTACATTTATCAGACAAACAGCATCCCAGGTGTTGGAGTTTTGTCCTCCTGAGCTCTCTCTGCTGTCCTTGGAGGGAGCCATTCAGCTCTTCCTTGGAGATGGCGATATTGCTTTCTTGAGATTTCTTATTTTGGGTGCCTAGATGTAAGTGGAACCAATAGAAACCCCAACCAGGCTCAATACCCCATTCTCATGGGCATTAGTATCTGGAGGAAGGGGCTACCCAAGCTGGAAATTTCACAATTTATGTGAGAGATGAAAGAGGCGTAGAGGTTTGCTTAGCAGCTATGAGAAGCCTCTGGCAGGTTCAAGATTTGTGTGCAGCATGTAACCTTGGCTCTTCTCCAGAGGCAATTTAATTTTTCTCTCATGTAAGAACATTTAAGACTGGAAGTTATAGATTTTATCGAAAAGAACCAGAAGGAAAAATCTGAGCACAACGCCAGTCAACACATTCCATCTGATTGTTCAGAATCAAATGTGTAGGTTTTAGCTAAGTTGCAGCACCTCTTCAAAATCTTGATATTAAATTCCCAAAGCAATATCAAATTTATCTCTTATGGAAGTAGGAGAATAGATTTTTTTCATGAGCTGGCTCTTGGAGATATAAAGAGGGAAGAGAGAAAGTTACAGTTCTCAGAGCTCTCTGAGAGTACGCAGCCTCCAAGAGCAGGTTCCCATGCCCTTCAAGACTGATATATTTTTGTTAAGCTACCAGCTGGGAACAGTTGCGATATTTTCATCTTAAATCTATGGCCTGGGGTCAGTATTGCTGAACTCAGTCCCATGACATCACCCTATTCAAAATAAACTTTATTTCACCAGCTCATCTCCATCTCGCTGTCAATATCATGAGCAGAGCTCGCGCAGTAAGGCAGAAAGATCACTGGGACTACAGCTGAAAGGTGTGTTTTGGTCTCATAAATCACAGTGCCAGTGTCTGGAATATTCCAAAAGAGTAGACGATACGTGCTGAAACCAAGTTGTGGATGAATTCCGAAGAAGGCACTAATGAAGCCTCCCTTCCCCCCAAAAAATGGAGGCACATTGCTATTGCACAAAATTAAGATTTCATGTTTATTTAAGAATGTTAAAATGTTTTTATAGAAATACCAAAGTTTATTATGTACTGATGGCTGGAAATAGTGCAATCTCTCCAGAAGTACAGGTCACTGAAAGTTTATGTAAACAGCAGCTAGTGACAGTGATTGCAATTCTTTAGTAATTGTCTTGATGCTACAGTGGTCCAGGGCGATGTTGCTGCTCTTCAGCACCACCTATTGACACTGTATCTAATTATCGGAATTAGGAACAGCACTCTGATAAGCGAAAGTGAACCTTCCAAAACACAGCAATGTAGCTCAGTAAATGCATGACCAACAGAGTGGTTGGAACCAGGGTAAAAGGACGGCACAAGAGTACAGCTGCTTGCCAATAATCCCAAAAAGTTTGGTTTTTCTTTGACTGATTATTATTATTACTATTATTTAATTAACCAGCTAGCTCATCCAAACACAGATCTTTGTAACAAAATGGGGAATGTTTTAGGTTTTAGCATCAAACTATTGAGTCACTAAAACTCCCCCTCCTTGAAAAATTAACAAAAACTATGGCAAAAATTCAAACTGACAAAAAAAGCTTGCTCAGGGTGGAAAGAGGTGACCGACCTCAAACAAGCCATCGCTTCATGTTCTGATGTTAATGCATGTGTGTGCATAATTTTTGTGCCCTGAAAAAATCGGTGTGTACTTAAGAACCCGTAGAGGTGCAGGATACTACTGGTGTTCTTGCTTTGCTGTATTCTTCACAGCAGAGCTCCTCCAAATCATTTGTGAGGAGACTGCTACGCTCCTTGAAGCTCAAAAATCTTTGTAGCATGTCTTCCTCTGCCATTAGCATAAGTGCCTGTTGGGCTTCCCTGAAGAAATTACTTTCGTTTAATGAAGTTTATACATTGTATGTGTTAAAAAAAGGAAATCCTGTTTGATAGTCCTATCTCTTGTAACATCTGTAAATTAATTTGCTTTTTGAGAGCAAGAATGATTTGTAACTCACAACAAAGCTAAAGTACCATGACTAAATTAAGAGGAGCGTTCAGGCAGCTGGAATGCAATTACAGCATAAATACACACACCGTGTTAATGTGATATTAAGGTTATGAATTTAGTGAAACAGGAACCGGCGTGCTCAAAGATCAGGTTCCTTCCTTCCTCCAGTGTTTGTCTAGTCATGCTATCACAGAAAATGTCTGCACTAAATACAACCTGAGGACTTCCTATGGATTTTATATGTGCAGATGTGAGATGCCATCTTATCTCTGTGTTGCACCAGCCTGTGGACAAGCAACACACGCTCTGCTCGGTCAGAGATATTTTTCTCTTCTTCTGGTTGTTTTCCTTAGCCTAAGAAGGGAGGTGTTCGACAGGGAGCGGGTGGTTGCTCTGTTTGCATAGAAACATGAGGAGGCAGGGCAGGGCCCCGGGCACCTCTCACCCGTCCCTAACCCTTGCAAGAACCGCTCTGGGGCTTCTCCCAGGGCAGTGGGGAGGACCTGCTGGACACCCTCCCTCGGGTGGGATGCACTATGGCTGGGGTGGTTTTCTCAGGCTCTTGGTTTCCAGCAGAGCATCGTCTGCCAAAGGTGGGTGTCCCTTGGTCTCGGCAAAGGGCATCCACTGTGGCAACAGGGCTGTCATGGACCCTCCTGCAAACCATCATAACTACAGTGAACCCTGGGTCTGGCTTCCCTTTCTGGGGCCCACTTTGAAACACACAGGTGATGAGTTTTCCTGGCAGGGATGTGCAACAGGGGGTGAGGAACACGTAGCAGGATTTGGAACCACCTCAGCCCTCTCCATCCTGGTGGGGACCTCGTACAGACGCAAGGTGCAGGGTTGCTCTGTAAGGCTGACAGACTGCCTCCCATCTGGGAGGCATCAACTCAGGATGCAAAACGCTGTACGAGACATGTTCTCCCAGAGCCGGATCCCTGGCACAACCTTATGGCTGTGTCCATACTGGTAAATAAAGGCGCCATTTTCTGGCCCCTAAACCAAGGGCACAGTGGCACAGATGGAGCCTGCAAGTTCAACCACAGCTGAGGTCTTGTTCCTGCAAAGAGGAAGACATTCCCAGCTTCATTGTGACTAGTAGGTAGACCGCTCTGACAAACACCAGAAAAACACCAAATTTAACCTCTGCCTTGTATTTCCTTTTTTTTTTTTTCCCTTCTCTTTTGTTTATTGTAAACATACTTCTCTGCTTTTCTTGCCCAAATAGTGTAAAAACTGGCATTTTTGCCAGGTTGGCTTAGCAGGAATGAGGGAGCAGGAATAAAAGGAACCCTCCGCCGAGGTGTGCTTACTCACACACAGACCTGTAGCAACTGCTTTTCTGAGAAACTGTGAGACACCACGTAGTTTGGCTGGTGCTCATGCTCTGGTCTCCCAGCGTGGTGCAGAGGGGAGCTCTGCTCGAGCCGAGCCTTCCCCAGGCAGGCTGCTGCTGTGGGGGCAGCAGTATGGCCCAGGGTGTTCACCAAAGCCTGAGAAAAGCAGCTTTCAGAATGAGAACGGCAGCAGCTGAAAGAGAAACTCTGTTGGGTGAGCCCTTCATCCATTTTGGCACAGCAGATGGCATCCATGGCCATCCATGGCCGCTGTGGGCTGGCTGCGTCTTCTTTGCATCGTGCTTATCCCTTGTCTTACCTGAGCTCTGTGGAAATCCCTGGTGGCTCTAAGATGTTGGTTATTATTTTGGGGTTTTCTTTAGTTGCAAAGAGTTTGAAAAGGTGTGAAGGGTGAGCCCCAGCCCACCAGCAGAATCGTTTTATCTCCTGAAATTGAGGATGCAATTCACAGGCGCTGGCAGGTGGCATGGGGGGTCTGTCTGGTGGGCGAAGCCCCCCAGAAAGGTGCTGTGAGGCTGCAGAGCCCAGCGGGAGCCCAGCCTGGTGCAGCCTTGTCTACGCTGCCCACCTGGAGTGGCCCTTGCCAGGAACCACGCACCAGTTTGGTTTCAGGGGAGGCTGATTGATTCACTCCCAAGAGACTATCTGGGAGGGAAATGACCTTTTAGCAACATGGATGATCAGGACAGCAGGATCCAGGAATCAGTGAGGAAGCTAAAATAGTCAAGACCCATCAACTGGCCCTGCGTGCAGATGGTGTGACACAGCTCATGTCCCTACAGCTACACTCCCTTCCTTAAAGCTGGGGCCTCGTGCATCAGCCTTCCAGGACGAGTTGCTGGCCTGTGCTGGTCTTCCCCAAATTTGCCCGAGGAAGTCCAACCAGCACAGGCCACGATTTGCCAGCCTTTATTTTATTTTCTGTGTTTCATCCAGTGAAAACTGTGGCAGAACTTAGCTGCACCATTGGATAGTTCAGGCAATGCCAGTGAGGGAAGATCCAGCAATTCCTCCACGTCCCCAGGTCTGGATGCACAATGTGATCCTGTTGTGATACGATTTCAGGAGACCAAGCAGGGGTAAATGTACCAAGTCCACCTCACTCACGCTCCAGGTTCCTTTTCTGATGTCCTTTGCTCCCCTCTGCTGTGTGCTTTCTGCAACAAATCGTCTGGGTGCCAGGAATCCGCACATACTTCATCCAGGAACAAACAGTGACAAGCATTAGTGCAAACTTCATTAATGTTGGTGTGATGACAGCCTCTTAAATGTCAAGCCCATGCGCATGCCTGGCCTCTGCTTTCTTTCAGCGAGGCCGGTTTTTGTTAGAGGGCAGCCTGTGGATTTACAGTGCACACACTCCTCGTCCCTAAATCCTGCTGTGCCAGGTCAGCCTTGTCCACCACGATGGATGTGTTTGCATCCCAAACTGCAGTGTTCGCCACGAGGGAAAGACAAGTCACCCAGAGGAGTGAACCAGGCACTTCAGAGAATCCAGTGAGCTGCTATGATAATTGCTGATAAAACATAAAATGTTGCATCAAACATCCATCTGGGTGTTCTGTAGGTGTTTCCAAGACTCCTTGCAATGCCAAGGTGTCTGTTGTCTCCCATCCATGCCTTCTGTGCCTTCACAGATGTTTTGGTTGCATTTGAATGGCTGCTGGGGAAAAAAGTAATGTGTGAAGGGAATGATTTGTCCATGTATGAAAGATATTTCAAAAGACAAATGTCCCAACCCAGGCAGTTAACCTTAAGACTCGAACGAGAGGATTATGGTCTACTGAGAGCTAGCAACTTTTCTGTAAAGAAAAGGACCTTTCATCTCAGTATTGAATGTGGAGAAACGAAGTACTGCTACCCTTTCTTTCTGCAAAAGAGTACAACTGACTTTCAGTAACATTATCAGGCTACTTGCAGAACTCGGAGTCAGGTTTGTAACAAACTGAATTGAGACTGTTTTAAAGCAGACCTGCATTTTGCTTTTTAATTTGCTGGTCATTTTCCCCGGGCACTATCTCAATTTGCCCCAGGTCATTTGACTGCCATTCAGTCAGCAGAAGTGACAGATCAGAGAAAAGTCATTAAAATGATCCAATATTTAGTTTTGGTTATAATTTGGGGATGCTCTGTGTTGAGTTACTCATTACTGGCTCAACCTTTAGCCTCAAGGAAGAGCTGTGCTGAGGATTGTGCCCCACATCCTCCAGACAAAGCTGAGGAATTCGTATCTCTGAGGTACTGACCATGTACCCAGACCAAAACTGGTTGTGGCCTTGAACATCAGTGCAGCACAGGTGCCCTATGCTCAAATCTTTGACACTTTTCCCTTAAAAAGTGGAAGAGAGAGCACGTGACAGCTGCCAATCTCTTTTCTCCCAGTAAGGGATTGTCCTGTGGATGCTTTTGCTGCATGAAGTTTGGTCACATTCCTGGTTTGGTGGACTAATATTGGCTAAAATGAACCTGTATGCATTGATCTCCCCTTTCTGCAATCAGCCGTAGCAAGGTTAGTCCTGGCCAACTATGGACATGCCCCTCTGTGGTGGTTCCTGGCAATATGGTCTGGCAGGTGGGATGCAGTCCTGAGTGGTCCCATGGGCCCCAGGAATGAGGGTCACAGGCATGGTGTCCACCCCCAGCCCCACTGCCCACACCTCTGCTGCTATTTGTAAGGTTATTTGTAAGGATGTTATTTGTAGGGTTATTTGTAAGGATGCCGTGGTGTGATGGGGCAATTCAGAGTCACCTGAGCAAGAGCTATGGCAGCCAGCCCTGGGGATGTGCCCTGCATGGGCAGACCTGAGGCTCGCTGACCTTCCGGCATGGACATGGTGCTGTTGAACACCTGACCATCCTGCTGCTGAGATGTAATCCCGCCTCCTTTGGGGATGCAAAGCTGATTAAAAACCTGCTTCGTTATGAAGGACATACACTCCTGTGCCTCCTCCGATGCTTGCAACGAGACCTCACCACCAGCAAAGTGTGACAACTGCGTTTGCACAAGGTCACACGGTTCCAGCTCTGCCCAGCCCTTGGCAGCCTTCCATCCGCTGCATCAAGATGCAACAGAGTTGTGTCCTTCTGGGACTTCTTCCCATCCAATTAAGCTTCTGTGCGCTCTGATCTCTACCTCAGTAGTAAGTGGGTCCTCTGGCAGCATGTTCAGTCAGAAATTAATTAGTGGAGCAAAATATTGTGAATACATACAGTGTTAAGTCTTTATTCTAATAACCTAGTTAATAATTTCCCTTCTTCAAGCAAAGAGGGAAAGTAGTGTGAATTCCAGTGCTTTGATCAGGCAGTGACATTTTGGTGCTAAGTTGCTAAGATAAGAATCTAGACCAAGAGTGTTATACAAAAAAGCAATCTGAAGGTATTTTGGTAGTTTTGAAAGTGCCCGTTTTGGGAGATGGACCAGGCACTCAGAAAAAGTTCTGTGCCCCAACATGACACCACTGAGGAGAGGCTCGTGGGTGCTGTACGAGGAGGGCAGGAAGCTGTGCACATCCTTCTTTATGCAGGTAAATAGATTGAGCTGCGAAGCACTTAATCTGATTATTCTGCTTAGCCTCTGTCATGAGTGGAGGCTGCTAGGAATCTCAGTGACGGAGGCAGGACCGCAGGAGGACACCCCCTCTCACACCACTGCTCCTCGCTTTGCTATTCCTGCCTGGCTGAGGCAGAATGTGCCCCAGATAAGTGCATTTCTGCTCCAAGGTCTAGCAATATTTCAATTTTATCTGCTTATTCTTTCCATTCATCTTCCCCAAAAATGTATGTGTACTTTATCTACCTAGTACAGAGCTTCACCATCTGCCAGTGACATTCAATATTCTCTTTTTTTTTGAAATGGCCTAATTGACTCGAGGTCATGTTGCAGTGACAGGTCTGCAGGCAAACCCTGCTCTGGGTGTCGGACGAAGCCGCAGGAGTCAACAGAAGCACTTCCTTCTTGTTTTGAATCAGAGAGAGCACATTCCTAGGAGGGAATAATGAATTCGGCCATTTACAGTGGTACTTACGTGAACCCATTTAAGATAAACACCAGGGCAGGCGAGCTCCAGCATACCAATGCCCTGCAGTTGTGTGCAGTGCTGGAATCTGTGCTCAGCAGATAATAACACAAATACCAGCTTCCTGCATTCAATACAACAGATTAGCAATGCTCTTCTGCAAGTTTATCACAGTAACAGGAGGTGATTTAATTCTGGCATTTTGAAAATGGTTATTTTACTGTCTTGGCACAAAGGCAGGGATGTGGGGGGTGCTTCTCCACATCTGGGACTCTACTTCTAAGCTGGCAGAAGATTTTTTGATTCTGCACTTCTTTTTGTTTGTTTCCTTTAATATAAACTTTATTTTCTTGGCGTAAAATCCCTAATGGCTGATGCAAGTCACTGGGACACTTTCTTTTACCAGGTTGCCACTATCAACAAACAGCAGAGAAATATTAGTGGTGGATCAGCTTGGAGCTGTTGGGAATGGAAGGCATGTGGCTCACAACAAAAGTTGCTCATGGCCAAGTGGGATCATTCTTAGGAGAGTGAGCTTACACAGGTATTTAACTCCTAAAGCTGGCACCAGAGCCATGGCATTTGTGCCCTCTGCTTGGCCGAGGGTTCAGGCTGCAGATTCCTTATCAGCTGATTGGAAGTCTCGAATCTCTCCAAACAGGAAAATAACTGGAAAAGCTTTGTCACTTTTTTCCAAGTTTAAACATGCAGTTCTGATTATCTGCAGCATTGTGATGGGCTCCAGAAACTGGGATAGCACTCGTTTGTTAGATACCATCAGCCTTGATACCCGTAGGCTCTTCCTAAATGGAGGGGAACTATAATAAGGGAAGTGATGTACTACAGTCTGTTATCTGATTCCTCAGCACTGAAGTGCCTTGAATAACCACTTTTGGTATTAGTTAGTTTGGAAATAATGTCAATTATTGCTTCTGGCCATCTCTACCCAGACTAGCATATTTCTGGAAGTGGCCTTACGGAGTCAAACTTCCGTCATTTGTAAGTGGCTGACATTAGTTGGTCAAACACTAAATAGACTTGTTTGCAGTGACTTTACTGTGCTCTGTTTTGATCTTTAGATCTTTCTCCTTAAGAGTGCTGCCTAGCAGACAGCACACTTCAGTTAAAAGTCCCTGTCTGGAGAAAGACTTTCAACTGCAAAGGTGTTAGACTATTTTCAAAGCTTTTTTTCATCAGAGATAAGATCTATACTTGCCTACAGTCAACATCTTTGAAACACCATAAGCAAAACAGAAGCCATCAACAAACTGCATTAATATTTTAGAAAGATATTTAATTATTTATGGTGAAGCTTCAGCATGTTCTTGATATAGAACTTCAGTGTAAAGGAGTTGCCTTGAGATATGCTTCTCGCTGATCAGTACTGTACCGCTGGGAACAGTTTATGGGGCTTTTATTTATCAGAGAACATCAGGAACATTTAGTTAACTTAGAAGTAGTGCATTAAAGCCACTTTACATATTGGGGTTATGGTATTGTTTGGTTGCTGTTTGGGTATGCAGGAGTCAGCACAGGCTTATGGGGTTTCTGCCTGCAATTCCAGCACAATGGGGGTACATGAAGTACGGGTTACTTAGAAAACATGGAAATAAGCTATTTTATTACAGCTTCTCAGGTAACACAATGAAACTGCCACGGTCTGAGCAGCTGTGCTGATAGCTGGGACCCCAGGAGCTGAGCCAGGAGACTTGGTGTGCCACAGGACTGTTAGGTGGCTGGGGAAAGTCATTTGATCTGCCAAACTCAAATTTCCAGGTATTAGAGGGGGACAGGAAGACAGCAGCTCCCTTTGTAAATGCTTCTGGAGTCAGGGATGAGAAGTAGCTTATGAGTGGTCTGGTCCTCAACAGTCTTAAAGGACTGTGAGTTAGATACATGCTAGGAATGTAGTTAATTTCTAAAAGTTAATTTATCTAGCCAGACCAGAATCACATTTCCTTCTTGATGTCCATTAAAGGACCCTTTAACGTGCAACATTGATTTTATATTGCAACACCAACAAATCTGGGATTAGAGTTTGCCCTACCAGAACAGGTGGCTGTGTGTCACTCCCCTCTGCATGCCTGGCTTCCTTGGGGAAGCTGTGTTGAGGATACAGGTGTGAGATTGAGCTTCTTCCCTTGGCTTGCCCCAGCTTTAAATCAGACTGAGAACCAATAGTATGAGGGAAAATGAGGAATATGGGCTGAAATGGTAATACAGATTAGCAGGAGATAAGAGCAGGTTTCTCAGAAACACCTCTCTCACTGCAAGCCTCTCTCCTGGCACCTGGTCTGGACGCTTACCCTGCATTTCCAGTTTAATTTTCCCCCTCCTGCGAAAGAATCTTAGTATCTCCTGCATTCATAGCATTGCATCCACATGTATTCCACAGAATATCAACAAACTTTCCCAAAATCTCAGCTTTACCACGGCAGAAGATGCTAAATGCTCACTGATGTATCAGATCTGGAAGCTAAATCTGGAAGCTGAAGATCGCCTTCCTGAGGTCCAAGCTGGTGCCCGCTCCCACAGCCCTGGGGTGTGCACCACCTGCTGCAGAGATGTCCAGATGTGTCACCTCTCATTAGAACTTGGGTGACTGCATGAAATATTTGGTGGTCAGCCCTGTTCTCAGGGAAAACATCATAAACAGTGTGATAATTAGACTAGAAAGGCAGATTCACAGGCAGGTTTATTGTACATTTAATGGTACAACCAGTGGATAGGGAAAAAAAAAAAAGATTAGGAATAGAGAACGTTGTAGTCTTATACAGTAGCAGAAGTAGAGGAAGTGAATTTCACAGCTTGTGCTGGGAGTTGAGCTTTTCTTTGACTACTGCTAGCCTATACCTGCTGGGCATCACTTTTATCTTTGACTCAAAGGACACTTCTGAAAAAATTTCCTTCCCTGGCAATCTTTAAACTTGAAACTATCTCATAATCTAAGGCATTTCAAAGGGGAAAAAGAGACTCTGGACCTACTTGCAAGGATGTTATCACACTACCCTCTGAAAAAGCACTGTTTTTCACCCTGTATGTGAAACAAAAGAGCACTGAAGAAAAGAGAAGAAAAGAAACTCGATGCTTACCCAGGGACCAAGTCAACACACTTGGAAGTCAGAACAGCATTTGGAAACAGGTTTATTTAAGTACTATGCCTGTGATTTTTTTAGTCGCCTTGGGAAGTTATAGACCTGTGAGTCTGGGAGATCTGAGAGGAGGTGGGGGTCTTGCCTTTTACAAAAAATAAGTTTCTTGCCCTTGTGCTTGCAGATGAAATGTGATCCAGAGAAATAACAATGGCTTAAGTCAAGAGAGCTCCTTAGTTGCTGCTATTTAAGGAAAATTATTTATTTGGATTTGGGGGAATCTGAGTCAAGATATTGAAATATTTGAAGTGGGCAGTAGTAACCAACTCTTTGTTTGTCCACTTAAAACTTCCACAGGCTCTTTACAAAGTAATCATGGTGCTGACAACACACAAGGGCCTGAGTCTTCCTTATTTGTGCAAGAATTCATAGTAATGCCAGACCCTTGACCTTTGGTGTTTTGAATTCGGAGCAAGAAGAAAAATAAAGCCAAGCTCCAAATCCAATTGTACGTTGATTTAACTGGCTTGGAGCCCTTCTCTAAGTAAAATCATGCAAAAGCAGAGAGCCGGACTTGAGGATCTGAAAGTTTTATTTGTGTTTCAAATTGAGATCCAGTTCTCCTAGAAACAAATCTACTCTGTAGGTAGGAAATGGGAAGTTTCTCACATTGTTTTCAGCCCAAGAAAGCAGAAGGAAGGACAATCATTTGTCATTTTGCAGGTACCTTATTTTGTCACTACCAGAAATGTGTACTATTGAAATTATTACTGCATAAAAAGTTGCTAAAGTATCACACTGAGGCATAGCAAGATCCAAGCTTGTCGAGTAGACTTTTGTTTCTGATATAGAAAGCCTACATGGAGTATGGTGGTGTTACGGAAGTCTTTCCTTTAGGTAGAGCATGCGAGCTCGGATGCTTTTGTCCTGTACAGCAAATTGACTACCACTCTTCTCGGCAAATAAGCTATCCAGAAGAGCACTCTGTATCACGACTGTATTCCCAAATAAACATCACCTTTGCCATACAGAGAAGTACAGGGAAGGTCAACTGCCTTTTTTTTCAATGTGCTCATACACAGCAATTCTTCTGCATGTGTGAATTTACTCCAGAGACCCTTATCAAGTTTTTAGACCAGTACTGCTACTGTGAACCCAGTAGGTGTCCATGCACATCCACCGCAACTCCTGGGGCATTTACTTGCCATCTTGGGAGAGGCAGCCTGGTTAAATTAAAAAGGGAACAAGAGCATTGGCACAACCACACTTCAGCACTCCTGCAAGACGCTGTTGCCTCTCTCAGTGTCATCAACCCTGGGCAGAGAAGGGGGGAGACGTCTGTGGCTCAGCCGAGCTGCTGCAAAACACGGTGCAAATTTTGAGGTTGTAAATGAGTTTTAATCTACTTTGACAATTGCGTGCATCCCTGCCTTTCCTCTAAACTGCAGAAGCAAGAGCAATTAGTCTGATTAAGAACATGACTGTACAACAGGCAATGTGGGCTCTAATAAAGCAAACATGCTTTTCCATTAAAACAATTTGCATAATGTAATTCTGCGAAGCATTTTCTTAATTTTTCAGTGTTGTTTTCATTCACCGAGGTCCATATTAATTGCTAATAAAAAACAGAGCAAGAGCTTTAATTTTAAGGGCTTCTTCTGCCTTTTTGAAGCAAGAAGGTCAAAGCAAAGCACAGTTTGGTAGCTTACATTTGGCTACACCTCAGTGCAGATCTCCTTCCTATCAAAGATGTTTGATAGCTCAGAGGACGCTGTCACTGCAGAGTGGACACAGGGAGTGTGCAGCCTGTGAGATATTCCTCTGCTAACCATGCTATTAAGTGCCAGGTTATCCACTCCCTCGCCCCAAGCTGGCTCTGTTTTGTTCTGGGACGAAAGTAGCTTCCAGCCAGGTCAAAACTGATGTGGCAGAAGTAGTAAAGACAATGTTCAATTCTTTGGTGTCCCACACATTCTGCTCAAGGCCTGGACGTGTGCCTGTTTTGTGTGCTTTGACTTCATGCATTCAAAACACCACCAAACAGAAGGAGAATGAATGAATGAATCCTTGGTGTGCTGGGGGTTGAGCAGTCGTATCAACATGCAGAAGCTTTTGGCCACGGCAGCTGCCTTCGCTTTTGGGGAACAAGGGAAGACTGAATGTCCCCGTTGATTAGACATAGCAGAAAACCACTGCATGTGGGCAAAGCGATGAAGGTTGTAGGACAGTGGAACAGGTTGCTGAGAGAAGTTTTTCATGCTCCATCATTGGAAGTGTTCAAAGTCAGGTTGGACAAGGCTTTGAGCAACCTGCTCTAGTGAAAGATGTCCCTGCCCATGGTCAGGGGCTTGGACTAGATCTTTGAAGGTCTTTTCCAACCCAAATCATTCTGTGATTCTATGATTCTATGATAAAGTGATGAGTTTGGACCCTGGGGTCCGAGATGTTTCCCAACGCTCTGATGGAAAAACCTCAGGAGGAAGGAAAGGTGTGGTAACTGCTGAATATTTGTGAGAGAAAGAGAGAAACCACCAAAGTTCAGCTCTGTAGACAACCAGAGAGGTGCTTTCTGTGAAACCATGAGAAAAAAAAATCCCAAAGCATGAAACTTTGGAAGGAGTCATGGCCAGAGACAATTTATGTTTCTGGTGGCCTCTTACTACACTCAGGGGAAAAAAAATGTGTTACACACTTGGAAAATAACATACCCCTCAATTTTTCTTCCTTGTAGAAACAGTTTACAATTTTGTTAAATTCCTGGGGTCAACAGAAGCAACTATCTAGCCAATTCAGACCAGGCTACAGTCCACAGCCCT
This sequence comes from Chionis minor, assembly GCA_013398295.1. Taxonomy (NCBI): domain Eukaryota; kingdom Metazoa; phylum Chordata; class Aves; order Charadriiformes; family Chionidae; genus Chionis; species Chionis minor. Next base: position 1,103,945 of record VZSF01002827.1, read on the forward strand.
GGTTTCCTTGCGCATCACTGTGGCAAGGTGCTGAGTGCTCTGGTGATGGGGTGGGACGAAGCAGGTTGTCCTGAAGATGAGGACTGGGTAAATAGAGCAAAACAAAAACAACATGGAGAATATTATTATCAGTACATGTCAAACAAGTCACAATCTTCCAGATGTTTGAATGTGAAATTTTTCTCTGTTGGATAATTTGAACGAAGCACATTATATTTGATCATGTCAGTGGAAATATTTTTTCCCCCAGTAACATCTCTATCTTTCTTGTGTTTCCTCATGCATTTATTTGCATTAAATGCAAATAAAATCTATATGTTTAGCTACATATATATATATTTATGCTGTTGCACATAGATATAAGTTCTTTAAAGTAGGGATATTATTGTTATTTAACCGCTCAGTTCTTTCTGGTAGTATTCTGATCTTTAGACACTACCACTGTAGTAATAAAATATAATTACGATAATAATGTCTCTGGGAAGGCACTTGCTGAAATTGCTTTTTGGATGTTGTGAAGAACTTTTATTTACCAAATGGTTAAGAGACTATAAATTAGAAGTAGTAATTAAAAATTGGAACTTATCTGCATGTACTCAAGGAGATAAGGGGACTCCTGTTCATAAAATCTACAGTGCTCAGTCAGGAAGATGACAATCACCTGTGATTCAAGTGATCTATGATATCTGAAAGCAGCAAATCACGAAGTCATGGCAGTTAGTAACAGCAATCAGGTGACAATGAATGATGGATCAAAACATGTTTCTGCAAAACATGTCCATTATGAGCGACAAGTATTAATAAATATCACTGGTTTCATGCAAATAAATATCACATTAATAAACATCATATTCTGCTGAGGAGGTTTTAAATACAGTCTGTCTTTCTTGTCATTGTCTCAAAAACTCAGAGCTTATAGATCTTAAAACATCTGAGTTTCAGCTTCCCTGTCAAGACCAGTTTTTCGCCATGACCTACCAGGGCATGTCCTTGGCCACCCATAGTCTCCACAAACAGCAGCAGAAGCAAGAAGGAAAAAGCATTGGAACCCCATGCTCCAGCGTCTGCCTTCAGGAGATGTCTGCATGGGGTTGGATAAATCCTATCCTCAGTTTCCAAAGGTTTGAGGAATGGAGAGGTTGGCTCTAACTCTCCCTTAGACACTTGGTGTAAACTGTTTCACAGCAGAGCGGTGGTTTGGCTGGCCAGGAGGGAAAGGGCTTTGTGTGCATCTCAGGGGCTACAAGGGAGAAAATGCCCCAGAGCCGTGCTCTGTGGTGAAAAGTCACCATGGCCAACTGTTACCAAAACAAGATTTGACTAGCTGGTGACCCAGGCTTTCCCCAGTGAAGATCCTGCTCAGTCCTGTGCTGGAAAGGGGAAAATCAGTATCTCACAGCAAACTGTAAGGTGAAACTGTGGAAGCAGTGATGCTGTAGCTGGTAAGGGAGACAGCCCTGGCGCAGGGCTGGTGGGGAAGAGGCTCTGCCTGGGCTGGGCAGGGAGGATAATGCTCCTCTCCCACACAGGGCTGCCCAGGGGATGATAGTCACTTTTCCCTCCACTCGACTTGGCCCTGCACCCTCACCATGGCACTGGGATCTGCGGGCTCTGGTCTAACGCACCACAGGGCATTTTTCTCAGGCTGGGAACATGGGTGTCCATGCAGTGAAGACCCCTATGGGGACTCCTCTGCGATTTCCCTTGTGCTGGTCCTCAGTGCTCCTTAGGGAGAGACATCATTTGGCTCATCAACAGCAGCACGGAAGCATGAGTTTTCTCCCTGAGACCTGTCAACTGCTCTCAGAGAGGAGGAATGTGCAACAGAATTGGCACTCAGCATCCAAGAAGCATCAAAGGGGCACTGTCGGCAGTGGCTCCGGTTCCGGGTGGGATGCTGTGACTCTCTGGGGGAGTCCTGCACACAACCGGAGAGCTGCTGCCCGCTTCCTGCTGCAGCCCTCGCGCCCAGCCTTGCCCTCGCCGGCGCTTGTAGCTTAGCACTCGCGTACAGGCTGTCTGCACCTTGCAAACCCCGGTGATAAATCCTCCGGGGGATTAGTCTCCAGCAGCCCCGGCTGCTGCCATTCCTGCCCAGCTCCCCGGGATGAGCCGAGGCATTCTTGGGGTCTGCGGTGCTGTGGGGAGGGCCGGACGACTCGGCCGAGTGTCCAACCGGCCGCACAGCCCCGAAGCTGCAGCCATGGCACAAGCCAGGGCAGCGCCGCAGCCTGCCCGGCGCGGCAGGGCACAGAGCCAGGGGAACGCCGGCCCATACTTTTTGGCCTCCCTTGCACCCCCTGGGAAATGCACCGAGGGAGCTGCACGGACTTCACTGCCCTTCGACAGAGAAGGAGCTGAGGCTCCTCCTTTGCTTCCTTGAAAAGAAGAATTCGAGCCTTATTCTGTGCCCTCTCTGCCTCCCCTGCAACTCCCAATACTGGCAATCAGTTATTTTTCGGTCTCATTTTTCATAAAACACAAGTGTTTCTCAGGGAGAGAAATCTGACAGCTCTTACATAGAAGGTACTGTATAATCCCAAAGGTAGGAAAAAAATTAAAGTTAGAAATAAAAGCGGAAAAAAAAAAATCAAAGATATTTAGTTGTCACCAGAAACCCCTGAGTGTACTTGATCTCTGGAAAAAATATGTTAAAATGGAGTGGAAAACCCAGAAAAGGATAACAGAAAGACAAGTGTAAAATTAGTGCCTGATGCAGCCTGCGGAGAACCAGCGCGAGCTGAATCCCCAGCACCACGAAATGGTGGGCTGAGAGCTGCCGAGCGGTGCTGCGGGGAGAGGGCAGGCGGCTTTTTGCAAGGCTCTTTTTAGGTCAGAATTACTTTGAAATTAGTATATTTTTTTTTTCCGCCATCAATAAATGAAACCTTAAAAAGGCAAAAGGCATCTTGTAGATCTCCTTAAGTGGAAAACACCCTTTAAAGTATGCTTGATAGTGATCTCAGAAACAGCTGCCAGTCCTGGCAGGCAGCGGCAGCCCAAACACGCTATTCTTAGACCAAGAAAGCGTAAGTAGGTCGAGTTACAATTGGTTCTTGTAAACACTGTCCCCACTAAAATCAGAAATCAATACGAGGGCAGAAATTTGTATTATGCTGAATCAGAGAGGTAAAACGGACGGGGTTGATTTAGTCTCCAAACAGCCGTTCTTTCAGTTCGTCTCCCTTTTTACAAATGCATTTTCCTCCATATGCTGTCGGTGGCTGGAGACTTCTCTCCGGAGTGGGAGGTACCACAAGCCCTCCTGAAGGCCTGGCAGAAATAGACAGTGGTATGGTTTAGGGATGCCTTTTTATTTACGCATCCTGAGGTAAAGCTAAATAGTTAATGAGACTAAAAAGGAAGTTGCAACTTGATAAGTGCTTAGCACTTGCTAATAAAACAAACTGTATGTGTGAGTGGGGTGACTCCAGTCACAGTGCCACCGTCTTGTTTGCCAGAGCTGAGACGATGCACAGACTGTGCTAGTCCACCCAGGTGCCTGACTCCTGAAAAGGTAGTTCTTCAGCTCATGCCTGTCCCTGGGCAGCGCTGGCCACCCACGGGCCCTGGAGGCGGGTCAGAGTGGCCACCTCCAGCCCGTGTTGGCTGACCAGGAATTTCAGGACATATTCTCCACTGGCTGCACCAAGGGCTTCCCAAGGAGTGGGGCATCACCGGTGACCGGAGGTTCAGCGGGGGGGCAGAGGTCCCTAGACCGGGGCTTCTTCTAGGTGCCCTAGAAGAATTATCATTCCTGCTCTCCTCTGAACTCCTGTGTGAGTTTTGGAGCTACTCATGTCTGATCGACACCACACCAAGTGGTAGTGGGCTGCTTTTGTAGTGCTGCTGGCTGGAAAGGAGGTATGAGGAGCAGTGGAGGTGGATGGGGCTGGGTGGCTGAGGTGGCCCTGCAGGACATTGTCCCTCTGAGAGGGCTGTGCAAGGTTTCTGCTACCTCCCGAGGCTGGCCATGCCTCCACCAGTGTCTGCGGTGCTGCGGGACACCTCAGCAGGGTCCCAGCTTCCCCAAAGCCACTGCTATCTCCTGTCTCTGTGCTTTCGCCTCTCTCCCTTTCTGGGATGGAAATATTTAGACGTAGAGGGAGTTCATTTGTAGGCCAAAAAAGAAGTTTTGGTGTAAAATGTGAGTAGTACATCCAGTGCAGATTTTAATCCTTCATTTATTTTTTTTAAACTGCCCAATTTTATTCCATATTTTATCTCCTTTTTGGGGCTGGCGTTATAAATTTGTTCCTACTCTATTCCACTCATGTATTACATTACAGCTTGGGGACCTCCTCCACATCCAGTTGAGCACGGCCTAATTATAGCTTGAGCTGGCCTTTTAAACAGGCATAGCATCTTTTCCAAACAGCACTCCTCTCTGTCTTTTTCATTATGAAGGCAGATATGCTTTACAGCCACCTTGATGGAGGAACCGAGACCAAAACATCTTTAGCAGCACTGAGCTTGTTTTGATCATGAGAAAAGCGTCTGTGCTTGATTGCAGAGGATGAGAAGGAAAGAGTACACCTAAAAGAGGTTTCCAAAGAAGCCTGGTAGGCAGGGCAACACAAGGAGACTGATTCACGAGCTCTCGGCATGAAAGACTGAGTTTTATCTGAGCCTGAAATGAAAGAGGGTTGTTTTAACTGTGAGTCCGAGCCCTTTCCTTGAAACTGTGACCGAGGCAGTGGACTGATTTAATTCCTTGCCCTTGTTAAAACAGTTTAAAAAAAATCTGACATGGTTGGGATCCCATTATCAGTCAAAAGCTGGGTTAAGTCTTTAAGAACATGGGTTTTTAATTGGGATAGACTCGCCAAGTCTTGTGATTTATAATGATTTTCACAGTGTCTTTGAATTCCTTGCAGCTCCAGCACCTGGAAGCATCTTAGCAAACGAGAATACTCCACTTTAACTGAAAAGCAAACCTATATCTGCTGTAGTTAGAAACACCTGTGGTCTCTGCATCTCCACACCTATGGGAGCAGGGTCCTCACTACATTCAGTGGTGGCACCAGTGGATGCTATGAAGCCATCTGCTTGGAATGTTACGAGAAATGATTACAGCATTTCCCTGTGAAATGAAATACCTGGAGTCAGTTTCCTCAGCCTAGGGAAGACCATGCCTGCATCTCCCAACACTGACTGTGAGGGGTATTTTTTCACTTAGCACTGTAAAAGGAGGCATTTGAGGCTCATGGGATGATAGGGAGTAGGGGGAGGTCAGGACAGTAACTGAGTATGAAGTGTTCTTAACCTGGCTTGTCTAAATGCCTGACAGCATGGGACCACACTGCTGGGACACAGGGTCATGCTCCCTCTCTTTGGCTCTGGGGACCATGGTGCACGATACTGCTCTGCTATACACAGAGCAAGGGATACGTACTCATCATTACCATGTCACGTAGTGCCTACACACGCAACTTCTGGCTAATGACATGGAAAGAGCTTTTAAAATGCTGAAACTGGTTACACTTTATCTGTGTTTGCATTTCCCTGATGTTTCTTGGACTACAGAGCGCCCCTCTGTCGGTCAGTGGCAAAATCTCAAATGGCTAGAGTAAGACGAGATCCATCTTTTCATTAAGAAGGTCACTGTTTGAATATAACATGCCTACATGACAATTTGCCTGTGGCCTGATTCAGAAAAGTTCCTCAAGTGCATTTAGCTCTAAGTGAGAAGAGCTACTCTGAAATCAGCAGCTGGCTCCTGTACAGCTAAACATGCACTTAAACACTTGATAGGATGTTGCAGCGTGACTCCTCGATTCTAGGTGGCTCAGCACCCTGCCAGTCTGTGGGTGCAGGGAATGGCCACCCCTCAGAGTTGTACATTTATTTTATTGTTAATATTTTGCCACTAGGCAGAAAAGAGCTTGGGATCTAAAAGCCACTGGCACTGGTGAGCTTCCCTTCTCCTGTCCCAGCTCCTCCAATTTCAAAGAGGTGTGCAGCTCCCAGAAGGCGCTCAAATGAAAGTCCCCTCTCGTGATGCATTTAAAAGCAACCATTAATGTCTGCATGGCTGCAAGCACCCAGCAAACTGCACACCCACATTCCTTCCACTGAATAAATGAGGCGCTTTTAAAATGCCTTAAGACACTTCTGCTTTTAAGTGAAGAGATATTTTTTGAGGCCCAGAGCACTTACAGTGTTGGGTTTTTTTTGCTGTTTAGTCTGATTTCATCAGCTGTGTCCATTTTGGGGTTGCCTCTTGGTAGCCAGACAAGGGCTTTCTTCAGCTGAACGTGACAGCAGATGATTTAACCAGTCACCTCGGTGAAGAGACATCTAATCTCTTAATCCATGTTCCCTTGCTTTCCATGCCTGGAAGAGTAAGGGCACCAAACTTTAGCTGAAACGTTATACTGCAGGATCCTCACTGTAGAAATAATTCATCCAAACAAGTCCTTCTGGGATCAGATAATGCCCAGCTGGTCCTTAATGAGGTTTTGAAGCAAGAGCTGACAGATGTCCTGCAGCAGGGATGGGTGCACACGCCAGGGATGGCTGCAGAGGGAACTTCAGAGCCCCAGACCCCATGGCAGTGGTGGCACGACACTGCCTTGGCCACGTTGTCAACAGTGGGCTCCAGCTCTATGTTGTACCTTGGTTGTTCAAGACCATACAGCTATGATCCAGGAAACCTGCCAAGCCCCAAGCCTATACTGGAACAGGGCTGGTGTAAATATATATAACTGCGAGCTCTAAAGAATACTTTAGATGCCGCTCTAGCAAGCACTAATGATTGAAAAGCCAAACTCTCCCTGGAATTCTGCGTCTGTGAAGATTAGCTTTCATCCCTCTATAAATTATCGGAATCTGTCCTTTACCTCTCTGAAAACACCAAAGGCTTCAGATTCACCAACCCCTGTGATTCCGTGATTCTATGATTATTTACCCACAGCCTATGACAAGCTCCATAGCTCTGGTAAAAGACTCATATTTGCAATCATAAATGAACCGCAGTACGAATACGGAAATCAAAGTTACTACCTAGAGCAAGGGCAGGGAGTTTGTAAGTTCTTTTTTAAAAAAATAATTTTTGAAATAGACTTTTTAAAAAAGCTTTATTAGATTGTTACAGAAAATAACAGTTACAGCACATAAAGTATTACGGATTGTTACAGTACATAAAGTATATGCACAATACAAATATTTTGCAACATATAACTTTGACAAATGAGACTGATCCCTGCTGGTTTGAATTGCAATTTTAAAGCAAATTTATTTCAATCACAACAAAGGAGCCAGTGGTGAATTCTGCATGAACTCACAGGCTTCATAGCTCGACCTTCTTCCCTCCTTGCTGAGACCATCTTGCTCCATGGCTGTGGCCTTTCTGTGCTCAGGCAGCAAGTCTGTATGGGAAGAAAGTGCTTATAACAGTCAGCTGAGGGCTATTTTGGTCTCCTTAATGGTGTCCCATTATGAAAATATTCCTTCGGGTTCTTCTTCAACTCCAAGAGCAGCAAGAAAAGCTACTTGTCTATTTCTTCAGACTATGGCAGCCAGAAATGCAAATGTCTTGGTCTCATACAGCTGCCCTTTTTCTATTCATTTCCACATGAGACTGAAGCAGATGGACTGTGAAAGTTGGAGAACTCGAGCTGTATTAAGGGAAAGCTGCCCCAGCCCTTCCGCACTCTAAGGAATTTCTTCTTTGGTTTTCTGGCTTCTGCAGACTTCACCAAAGCTTTCCCAGCCCTGCCTAGAGCCCAACTGCAGCAAGAATCTTCCTTCCTTGAAGGAAGGGATGGGGAGCCTCAGTACTCAAGGAGCCTTGTGTCCCTGATGCTCAAGAAACCTCCTCCCCATTCCTGAGGGGCTGCAGGTTAGACCCTCCCAAAAAGATGTGGTTGGGACCAAGGCAGCCATCTGCCTTAGTGCCACCCTTCTGCCCACCACCTCCCGGCCTGCGGTGGCCTGCACCAGATGAGACCCTGTGGAGGTGTCTCCAAAGAGGCTGAGTTAGACCTCTCTCCACTGAGTGCTGGGGGATCTCAGAAAGATTGGCCTCGTTAGGCTGAAGATGTGCTTTGGTTGTATACCCCTAAGTCCTAATCATACAGACAGGTGAGCAAAGAAAATATCATGCTGGTTTTCTGTATACACCTTTCTCATCTTCCCTCTGCCCTCCGTACGCCTCTGGAATTATCTAGGAAAAAAGAAGAGCCAATGCAACATTTTCATTGTCCATGAACTATTTATAGCAAGCAGCTTTCCAGTATGCCATTTATCAAATGGAAAAAATATAGCTTGGTCTTCAGTGGTACTCAGAAGCTTTGAAATCCAAATAAAAGAACTTGCAGTGTACAAAGTAAACAAATAAAAATCTTTTGAATGGAAAAAAAAATCCTTTTTTTTGGTAGAATTAACTGTTCCAGGCTTTCTTCTTTCTGTCTCTTTGCAATAAAGCATCCAACACCCTATTTCAAAGGGTTTTTTTCCCAAATTAAATAAGTAGACCTGAAAATATTTTCCATTTTTTGTGATGTCTTGGCCTGCAGGTCCATCCAATTTTTACAAGAGCATAAGGGGTCTCAGAGATAGACAGAATAAGTATTGCTTGAACTAAAAAGCATGGAAGAGTGTCTCTGGCTTTCCTGGGGTTTAAATCAGGCCCTGGAGGGAGGTTATTTTGCCAGCTGTGCTGTTTCTCCCTGAGCACGCTGCAGCTACAATTTGCAGTAAACATTAACTGTTCCTTTACTGAAATTTTCACATTTGCCCATTAATATATTAAAGGAAAAGTAAGAAATGGTACAGTACTTACAGACCAGTTTAATTTATGTAAATTTTCATCACATCAGTGAACAGTTCTCATGAAAGGTAGTGAGAAATAAACTGCGAATAATTCCTCCCCAGTTCTACCAAGAGGGAAATGGGAGAAGAGACATTTTAAAATCTCACTCAAGGTGTTGGTGACTTTCTCCAGGGCTTTCTTACCTTAAATGTTTTTTAGCAAAATAAAATAGTGTTAAAAAAAATAGTTTTTGTGAAAAGTTCTTAATGGAAAAATGGTGCTTCCTAACCCCCGTGCAGCCAATTTAATAGTCCTGATGTTTTCTGGTAGCTGGGATTATGCAGAATGAGGAAATCTGGGATGTGCCATAGCCAGGTGAAAGCCATGCAAGCACATGGACCTGTTTCCTGCCACCATGCTGGTTTTAGGTTGTAATGTACTAGCTAGGCTGAATGGCTGGTGGGAACTGGCTTTTTAGTTCATGAAGCAGGGGTCATCACTCCGCTTTCAATCACCTTTCTGTGGCAGAAGCAGGGATATTCCTGTGGTGCAGTATGTGTGTCCTCCTAGCACAAATTTCCACCTGTATAACACACTACCCTTTATAGACTCTTGAAATTAGGAGAGAAGTTATTAATGACTTGCCTCCTCAGATATGCACTGATTAGAGTATCTACATTGCAAGCAGGAAAATGCTGTAAGATTCCAAAAGTTTAGCTGCCTGAACTTGCCTAGCTAGGTTTTGGCTTTTACATCACCATGAAATCACAGTGTAGGCTCCTCAGATACTGGGCAATTCCCCAGGGTCCCATTTGCAGGCTCCTTCCAAAGGGCACTGCAAGGACATTTGAATTACTGAACACCTTCTTCTGTCGGGGTGGTGTGTTGGTAGCGTGAGTGCTGGCATCGGCACGATGCTCCTCTGCCTGTGCTCAGCCCCGCAGTGCTGTTTGCAGTGCTGGCTGTGGGGATGCCGGAGCCGTGACGTGCTCCATCTTGTGCTGCTCCAGCTGACCCAGCCGTGAGTCTCCTTTTCCTGCCCTGGGAAGTAGACATCAAACATCAACATGGGAGGCTGGACAAATCTATGATCCAGCTTAGGAAGAAGGAATGCTCTTGTAGCTATAGGGGCAGCACCATTCAAGCCCCTAACGATTTCCCCAGCAAGGACAAGCTTCTATCTGTCCTTCTGAGTGAGTGGTGAGACCTGGTTGGGTTCAGCACCTGTTTCCCCAGGTCTGCACATGTGGTCGTTGCTAATCATCTGTCTGAAGGGTGCTTGGCAGAAAGGGTTTCTTGACTACGTGTCTACATGTTAAAGCAGCCGAAAAGAGTGGTGGCTTTCCTTCAGAGCTGCTCTTTGCCACAGGACTGTGACCTTACCGTTCTTCTAGTGCTTCGTTTATCCCAGGAGGTAACATCCTATTAAACGTCCTTATCACATTCCAGAAGTTGATTTCGTAAATATTTCATGGACCGTAAGTGGAACAGCTGTTCCCTCGCGGCACCATTAATAGCACGGATCCCCGCTGCTGGGAGTCCCATCCTCTGCTGTGCCACCGTGGCTGCCTCAACCCTGCCCCTCTCCTGCACCACCAGTGCACAGAGCTGCTGCTGCTCTCCCAGGCTCAGTTTAACACTTTGCTTTGCATCCCAGCCCCAAAGCACCCACATAAAAGTCCAACGAGGTCTACCAGGGGAGGAGGTCTGGGCAGCTGGATGGGGAACAGGAGCGAGGGCAGGTCAGGCTGTGTCGAGGCTGGCCAGGCTGGCATGGTGTTAGTCCAGCTCATGCTGTTAGAAGAGGCCAGGGGCAGCCCTTTGCCTGGAGAGCGGGAGGTATGGCCCAGCTGCCATGCCCATGGCTAAGCCCCCTTACGATAGGACGACCACATCCAAACTGAAGGGTGATGGTGTCACACTGCCTGAGCCTGGCGCGGGCACGAGCATCAGTGGGGCTCAGCCAGATGGTGTCCCAGGTGTGTTTTGTTTACTAGGTGCAGATGGGACCTTTGGGACCAGCGGGGTGCAGATAGGCAGGGACATCCTTATGGCAGGGAGGAAATCTGTGGGGTTTTGTGGGGGAGCAGAGCCCTCCACTCCCTTCTGTGTGCCTGGAGGCTTTGTTGAAAAGAGAAGGAGGAGGAGACACAGGTCTGACAAATTTATGGGTAGGTGAATCCTGTCACACTTTTTTTTTTTTTTAAACTGGAGCTTAGCTAAAGTTTCAGCAAGCCAGTAAATGAGGATTTGCACCTAGCCATGTGGGAAGATAAAGGTCAGGTGTGGCATCCTGTGCTTTGTCCTAAAAATGATGCTGAAACTGAGCTGATGTTGCCAACCTATGCTATGGGATTAAGACCTCCTGCCAAAGAAATTGGTGTAACAGCTGGGCTGTCACATCAGTCCAAAATGCTTACATCATGACACAGCCAAAGATCTTGCCTTCTACAGGAGATACTTCTGGTTTTATGTTAAGCCTGGCGGGACTGAGATCAAATAATACAACACATCTTTTTCCTCCCTCTCTGTGTCACGTGTGACCTGGTAACCTGGGATGGGAATCTGAAATTTCTCAATTAAACACAATAGAAAGGGAATGAAAAAAATGTAGAGCAGTGAATCTGGCAGAAGTGCAAAGGTGGTGGGCACAGAGTCTTGAAAAAAGACTTTTTGATTTCAGAAGGACAAATTGCCTTACTGCATGGGGTCAGGACTTGGCGGGTACTGGGTACTCCATGGAGACACTCAGGGTGGGCACTGGGGATGCTGCAGACAGATGGCTGCAATTTTCCTCTCCGTTGTGCATACAGGAGGCTGGTCAGAAAACTCATCATCTCCTGCACGGTTTCCATGATGTGTTTTGGACAAGACATGCAGTACTGAGATTGCAACCCAAATCCAAGGTTAGATTTGTAGGTGGGATCAACAATATTTTTTATTCAGATTACAGTTATTTTACAGGCATTGGACTGCTCAAGTGCCAAAGACATTTATGAAATTTATAGATTGAACAATTAGCCTGGATCCAGGCTGAGTGTTTATGGACTGAAGAACAGAGGAATGTTGTGAGGGAAGGAAAGTGGCCTTAATAACCCTCATTTCAGGAACAGTCTCTGCAGACTGAAACTAGGGTGGGCTTTTTGTGGTCTCACCAATTGTATTTTTAAATCTGTAGTAGTCGGAATTTCTGCTAAGAAGGGATTTTGAGATTAGTTGGTAAAAACCAGTTATTTATACAATCATGTTTTTATTTGCAGTTTTATGCCCAAAATCATATGCATTTCCCTGACATTTCCAAACCAGCTCTGTTTTGCCTGGCTAGTGCAGTACAGCCAGAAGCACTAGCCCTGGCCAGACATAACAGTGAATCCTGCTTTACCTACCATTACTGATCAAGGGAAAACTGATGGTGGGGTCAGTCCTGTTCAAAAATACTTGTGGCTGGATGCAGAAAGCTCTCTTCCCTGCATGTTCAGATATGTTCACCCCTGTTCTCACTGGACGCTGTCCCTGAGTCCTACTAACCTCTTTTGTAACTACTTTGGATGCAACAGCATTTTCGAAGACACTGTTGACTTGCCTGTCACCAGTTTCCCTGAATTTGAATGGGTTTCTGCTTGGCCACTTTTCCTTGCAACCAGGTTTAATGCACTCTCTTTCTCAGGGCACTGCCAGAGCAAGACCTTCTTTTTCTTCCAAGTCAAATGCCTTGAGAGAGAGTAGGCAGGCAAGGGCATGCACAGTCATGCCTCCGGGGAGGGAGCAAACAAGCTCCTTGGCTTAGAGTTTCCCTTGCATCCTGACCCCCCCCTTGTATACACACACACACAGAGTTCTCCATTGCTCCTTGGCTGACATTTCCTCAGCACCTCCCCTTCTCAGGCTGGTCATACTCAAGCCACGTGCTGGCAACCCTCAGAAAATAATTGGCACAGAACCAATCATTTCTTACTGCAAGGAGGACTGCACAGAGAAAACAACACGAGCTAGCAAGGTTCGCATGAGAGGTAATCATCAACAACAACAACCCCTGCCAGTGTGTCATGATGGAAAAAATTAACTTTAGTTCAAGGTAATGAAGCAACATCCTTCTAATGTTTCCTGGGATAATGAGTTTCTTGTCTAACCTGGCACAGACTGTCACTTCTCTCCAAGAGCATAGCAAGCCACGTAGGAGCTCTGCAGAGGACCAAAGGATGGTTCCCTGGCTGTTCCTGCTGGATTAAGAGATATTTTCTTAGCCGGGGTTGACATAGGTCAATGTCATGTCATCCAGCCTGAGTGGTCTATTAGGCACCTGATGATTACTAGGTCCTATTGGCAAAGTACTGATTTTGTTAATATTATCAGGCCGAGTCAAAGAGCGTACTGACCTGCGACCCTGACCCTCTCTTGCAGAAAAGAGTTACAATGAGTAGGAATTTGTGCTTGCTGCTAGTTTAGCCAGACCTCCTATCTGGAAAGTATTTCCTATGATCCACAAAGATCTGGAAGATGGCAGGTAACACCTCTTCCAGTCAAGAGGTGGAAGAGACTTCATAGCGGGGTAGATGCCAGAGGTGCATTCAGCCAATGCTTTCAACACAGCACATTCAAGTAGAGCATCTTGTAACCACCTGCGCAAGCATTTGCACCGTGCAAGATGGCTGGCACCGAGCAGCGCACCCAAGGCTGGAGGGAAGGTGGGGTGCCTGGCTCCAGCTGCCGTTAACAGCAACTGCGCACTGGCAGGTCTGCTCTCCACCGCTGCAGGACTGTGTCTGTGGCCTGATCCAGAGAAAGCCATGTTGACAGCTGGTTTGGTAGTGCTCAGGTTGATATCAGTGGTTGCCTGATCAAACCTTGGGAGGGTAAAACAAGTAGTTTCCTGTTTCAGAGAAGGGAATGAATGATGATGTGTTAATAGAAGGTATGATCCTCCCAAGGAAAGGTATGATACCTGAGCAGGGAGTGGATGTCCTTGTTTTCTTTCCCTTAGCCATATCACACTCGAGTCTGTAGGCATAGCCGTAGGTGTCTGTGTACTGCTCACTTGCTGCTATCTGTCTGCAGTTGTATAGCCTCAGGTAACACAGCCTCCATCTGCTCATGCCGAGATGTGTTAATTGATTTGTAGAAAGCAAAAAACGGATTTAACTGTTCATCAGTGACGCACAAAGTGTGATTACTAAGATGAGAAGAGGGCAAGGAGTATCCGTCACAAACAAAAGAGGAAGCTTAACCTTAGTGTTGTAGCTATCTAGTGTTAAAAGACTTTGCTCCCAAAACATTCCTGGCCAGCAGTCCCGTTAAAAGTGTTCACTTTTAACACTTGTCTTGCAAAGAGCCCAGACAAACATATGTTTAGCAAAACAGATTGGGAGAGCAACCTCCAAATGGGAGGGCTGGGCTGTGACCTTCAGAAAGTAAGTTCACCAGCTCATAGCCCTGTAAAACCACACAAACAGTGTAGGTTGGAAGTACCGGAGCGTGTTGGCACAACAGCTGGTGGCTACCTAGTAACTAAAGGCAAACCTTCCTCGCAGGGAGTATTTACAGGCTGCCTTATAAATGACTCCAGAGATTTAAGAACTCACACGACAGCTGTATGAGTTGGAGCTGAAATGTTTTCACATAGCAGTAGTGCTGACAGGGTTGTTCACAGACATAAAAACTGTATTTCTACATGGTGCCAGGACATAGTTTATTAGAGACTCACTTCTTTTCATGTGGGAGAAGCAAGCCAGGCTGTGGGCACACAAACACCTCACTCTGGGGCAGAGTAAGAGGAGAACCTGCTTGACATCGGTGGCAGCTCATGGCCAAACTCCTACTCAGAAATAACTTTACAGTAACTTGCTCATTTTTTTGCAGAGATAAGCACCCCATCTTTGCTTGTACAACCAGTTACCGGACTGCAATCAACAGCCTCTAAGTTCACTGTCACCTTTGTTGCTTTGTGTCCATTCCTGTTCCAGGATGGCTGGACCCTTTGCTGGAGACTTTTGACACCTTGATAGCTACAAGGGCATCAACCAGTCTTTATGCAAGAGCACCGAACAACCATCAAGGCCTGAGTACCGAAAGCTGCACTTCCCTGCCCATGCTCTGACCCTGCTGCACCCAAGTCTTTCCTCCACCACCTGCAGAAATTTCCTACACCACCCAGAAGTAAGTTAAAAAAAGGTTGATTATGTTTCTGATCTGAATGTGTTCTTCTTCCTCTACAGCTTCTACCATCAATTCCTCTCATGTATTTCTCTACTAGTTTGCAGAACTTTTTTTCTTTGAACAAATGCTGACAAACATTTTTTGTCTGTTCCCTCAACACCTTGTATCTGCGGGCAGAAGTCTGTTGGTTCACACATAAACCTCAGAAACGGCATGTGTTGCAATAAGGCACTTTAATGACGTGGAAAGGTCATGATGGTTCTGCTCCTGAAAATGCTGCTGGCACAGGGGGCCATAGTGGTGGGGACCTGCCTGCTCTGCCTGCCCAAACTGCAGCTCCATCCAGCAGCACATTTTAAGCTCTAACAGTGTGGAAGAGTGGGGCCACAGTCATCTGCATCTCTGTGACCTTGACCCTGATTGCTGAAATTAGCTTTTCAGGCGGTTAAGCTCAAAAGCTTCTCCACAGCTTCCGCCAATACTGGCTGGACAGGGGAGTGCAGTGAGAGCAGACCCCAGTGCATAGCCCTGAATCCCCTATTAGCTTTTAGTGACTTTCCAGGAGAAACTCGTTAACTGCAAGGTTGATGTTTAGCACCACGGGGAGGAGTTGCCTTTCAATGCCTTTCCTTAAAGTCCAGTAAAAGACAAAAGCTGTGTCCCAGAATTCAGCTCCATTCAGAACAAGTGGGAGCACATACAAGCTGAGATGTAAAAAGCATCCATTTTGGCTAACTTTCTACAGCGTTTCTGCGTTATTTCACCTCTGATATTTAATCTCCTAAATGCTTTTCACTGTCTTGATTGTCCTTGGGGTGACTCGGTCACTGTTGTTGCAGGAGAATTGATGCTCTCTTCACTCTTGACCCGACATTCAAAGTAGTTTGGAAACAGCCAGCTATAAAGGACTAAAATTGAAGTCTCTCTCTCTTTATCCTTCTTGTCTTACCTCTCGTTTGTGGTGCCTTAAAAGTAATTTCAAGTTGTCTTCTTTCCCCACTGTGTTGAGGGCTGCATGTGATGTTTTATTGGACTAACTGCATTATCACGTGGGTTTGTAGTTTGGCTCATAGTATTGCAGCTTTTTTCCAGTTGAAAACATTGTATAGAAATAAGAAGAGTATCTTCTGACTCCAAGCTTGTTGTGAAGTCTAAATTAATAAAACTAAAATTAAAACAATAAAGTAAGTCTAATAAAAATATTATAAGAACAAGTCTAAAAATAAATGAACTCTGACAGAGAACAAGAGACTATAACCTGGCAACAATTATAGATGTTCATGTGACTTGTGGTTATTATAATCTTCCCCGAAACATTTTTCCTTGTTATTCTGGACTTTTCTGGTCATATTCATCTCATAACTGGGGAGATTAAAAAGCTAAATACCTTCCAGAGAAATATAAATTTCTGTTTTATGTCAAATAAATTGCCAGTTGGAAGACTCTTTCTCCCCACTGACTGCAGTGTGATAGTGATATTGGAAGAGATTAATCCCACTCATCAGACACTGAAAAATGGAATCATAGAATTGTTTTGGTTGGAGGAGACCTTTAAGATCACTGAGTCCAGCCGTTAACCTAGCACCGCCAAGTTACCACTAAAACATGTCCCTCAGCACTACATTCGCACATCTTTTAAATACCTCTAAGGATGGCGACTCAACCACTTCCCTGGGCAGCCTGTTCCAGTCCCTGACAACCCTATCGGTGAAGCAATTTTTACTAATATCCCATCTAAACCTCCCCTAGCGCAACCTGAGGTTGTTTTCTCTTGTCCTATTGCCTGTTACTTGGGAGATGAGAATAGTGATGATTCCCACCTCCCACCCATTCCCTGTTGTGTTCCTTTTGAGGATCAGCCTTGCTAACAAGTCAGGGTGAGGCAAAGCCGAACATGCCTGAAAGATCGTTAAAGAGAGTGCTGTGATCGTTAAAATTTGGAAGTCTTATTCACTAATACCTTCAGTGATTTCTACAAGGATGAGATTGGTGAGCAGCAAACAACAATATAGGGTAAGATGTTCTACTTCTGCTCTCACACTCTGGATATAAGTCCCTAATATCATCACTGTGCTGACACCTCATCCTGGAGACACTATCCATAGGTGCTTACTTACGTTTTTTATCCTAAAGCTCCCTATAGACCTGAAAGTGGCAGGCAGTTAGCTCCTAACCTTGTGCCGCCATCGCTGTGCAGTCCTTCTCCTGTCTGCCCTGAGGGAGAACAGAACTGGATCTTCACATCCCATGTGTGTCTACCCCAGAGGACCTGCTGGGGAAATGGAGGTACAGTTCGCCGTGGTTTGAAGAAACAGTGTCTGTGGCATCTGAGGATTTGTTCAAAGCATCTGGTTTGCTGTAGATGGCAAATGCAGTTAATTACTTTTGTGACTGGGTGCTCTGAATATCTAACCATGTCTCCTTTGCTTCCACTGATCTGATGTCCCTGCCCATTTTGGGACCTTCGGTTTTGCTTTACACTTCAGTAAGCCTGAAAGGACGCACTGATGCTGGTGTAACTGTCACACGAACTGTCAGACTCTCCTGGTTTGCTGGATAGGCAGCTTTACATAGGAATAATACATGGCATCTCTGTGCAGGGTCACCGTGCACTGAGGGCTTTGGAGGATGAAGAGCCCTACTCCTTGCACTGAGGAAGGAACTCAACAATGGCCACCCATCTGGCTTTCAAAATAAAAGGCTAAAATGCTTAACTTAGAAAGAAAGCTAAAAGTACCTGTGTCTAAGTAGGCTGTGGTGTCTCTGCAGCCTCAGGAAAGGTACCTGGCTCTGAAATGATGACAGCATTTGAGACTTGCTTAGACCCAGAGGATCCTCTATCAGCTAACTCAAGCAAATGCCTACTCACCCCATGGCTGGTGCGAACCTCGTTCTTGGGAACTCAGGTAAGTTAATCTGCTAAAAATATAGACCTCTGCCACCTGGCCAAGTCCAGCCTTCCTAACCCCCTCAAACTCCCTTTGTACTCACCAGTATGACCTGTGGAGTTTAAGGAGGCTGACCCTACAGCAGATATCTTGCATGTATTAAGTGCCTGGTTGTCCTTCACTAACTCTTTTAAGGCAGCCTTTGCTGACTGTTTCTGTGGGACACTGTGCGATAGTCAGGCATGCTGAGAGCCGTGGGTCTCACTGCATCCTGGCAGGTATGATCCTGCTGCGGCTGGTGTGAATCCTGCTGGGAGCCCGAAAACGAGATGTGGCAATGTTCAGGCTCCTTTGTACGTCTTCTACCCAGTAGGTTTTCACAGAGTGGTGGTGTCTGTTTAGAAACCCTGTAAATCACCAGATTTAAGACCTGCTGAGCAATTTTAAGTGATGGTTGTCTTAATTTCCTATAGTGATAGTTGTGCGTGAAATACATACTGTGATTACAAGCACAGTACGTTGCTGCAAACTTGGGTTCATATAGGTAAGACATCAGTGCTTCAAGTGGGTCTTCTAAGAAGATACTTGTGATTACACTAGAGATTAGATGCCAATTTAAGAATCAACCAATTATTAACAGATTTAAAAATATATATACTGCACTTAGTAAGCAAGGTAATGATGAGAGTGAAAATGAACACAATCTGCTCTAATTATGTAAGAATACCTTTGAAAGATTATGTGCTACTCGATTAGTAGGCTGGGAAGAACTTGAGACAGTCACAGCAACTTTAAATATAGACTAGAGCCTTAAGTTTGAGTATGCAAGGCATGAAGAGGGAGCATTGGCACGGGCCACGTGAAAGCTGAGAACATCCAGATCTGTCAGAAAAAAGAAGAAAAAATAAAAGTGCCAACTAGAAAAATGTTTGCCACTGTATCTAAACCTCTGGGTTAGTATTTAAAGTAAAAACTTTTAGTTAATTCTTCTCATTCCCTTCTTTCTGCTTTCTTAATCAGAATCAAATCACTTGGTTAGATAAACCATGCTTTTAAAGATACTGCCTTTAAGGTCTTTGGGCTCTTTGTTCATAAACACCACAGTATGGTTTCTTGGGGAGGGTCAGAAGTTTCAGGCTCTGTCAACTGCAGACTCTAATCTACGGCACGTTGAAGTCAGATGTTCAGACACTGGTTGGATTTACAGTTAATATCCAGGCACATTCCACAGCTCAGGCGTGTTTATTGGTACCCCCTGTTCAGTGCTAAGTCCTTTTTTTTCACAAGTCTTTGTGTGTGTCTACATACATATATTCTGTCAGATGACATCAAAAGTAAATGTAACATAGTTTGCCTCTTCTAAAGTTACTGGGGACTAGCCCTGTCAGTCAAAGGTTACTTGGCTATTTGGTCTCAGTTCTAACAAATGAGCGGCCTTCAAATAGCTGACAGGTCGAGGAAAGTTACTTTCTCTGTTGTATGGAATATTCAAATTTGCTCTTTTGTTTTTGAAATGCTGAAAGTGTGCAGGATGTTGTGTAGAGAAGCTGAACTATGAACAAGTCACCTGGTCTAGAACTATTCATGGAATGAGCTACCACAGCTGTCCCCTTGTATTGAAGGGACACCCTGACAATATGAGCAAGAGGGAGCCATAAACCCAACTCTGTTTGTAGTCCCAGTCTGGCAATCCCAATAGGCTGAATCCCAGAAATTTGAGGGTAACCAGGCAAAGATCATGTTACATTTGCTCTGTTTCTATATCCTTTCCCTGGATTCTCCTACCAGCCAGTACGTTGGTTTAGGTGAACCTTTGTTCTGATCCAAGAATGAATTCTTGCGATCCTATATGTTCTTCCATGATGTCCTGTAAGATCCTCAGCAAAAAAAGAGACAAACATCTGTGCCTGTGGAGAGAAAGGAAAGGTATGCAGGAGTTAGGGTGTTTACTGTGTGTGTGGATTAATGGCATTTACAGCACTGTTTCCCTACATTGAAGAGGGGAAGTTTTCCAGCTGTCATGGATGAAGTCCAAGATGAAGGAGGTGAGCTGGGACAGAGCAGGAATGGGCTCTCTGTTAGTGTGGAAGTGCAGATACAGGCCTGAGGACCAGAGCTGAGGGGTTCTAGTTAAACAAAGACATGTTTTGCATTTTCTCTTGTCAGAGAGTAAAATAAACCCCAAGATCTCCAAGGTGCACAGCCCAAGGGCAACATTTGGCCACCAATATGTAACATTTAATAATTAGGATCAACGTCACTCAAATGTTTTGCCGTCTTCCTGCTGGATATGTATGTGATTTGAGATAAAGCAGATCAGCCATTGCATGAGAAATCCCAAGATTTCTGCTTCAGAACACACTGGGTAAGGGAGTATCTTAAGGCAGGTTCATGGCAGACATACATCCTGCTTCCCTCGGGCAGAGGGGGAGCATTTCGAATCTATATTTTCCAAATCCCCTGTAAGCATGTGACAGGTTTGCCCAAGTTTTCCTTGAGAGGACAGGTGTTGGTGGCACAGCTCAGCAGAGCGTGCATCGCAACCCTGACAACCTACTCAGGCATCTGACTCCTGCATGAGGCACGGGTTAAGTCTTTGCTCTTTCATCATATTTTCGCACAGGACTCCCATGTAGCACGTTAGCTACCCCCTGCCTGGGTGTCTAGGAGGGCAGTGGCAAGGCCAATGACAGGGAAGACTTCTACGGTTCTGGTCCCCCTCCTAGATCCAGTGATTGTGTGGAGAGGCTATTTAGGGAGATCATCCAGCAAAACCCAAGAAACTCCCCCTTCCACCCCTCTGGTTACCCACAGCTATTTGTTGTGTTGTGTTTTTCACGGGGTTGGTTTCCAGCCAGCTGGCCTCCCTCACCGAGGGCATCGCACCGTGACATGAGGGCAGGCGCTGGTGTGAAGGGTGAAACCTGTGAGCTGATGGAGGGGGACTGTCACCGCAAGCTTGGATACTCTGAGCTACAGTATCTTCCAGCATGCCCAAATATAACACAAAAGGCATCGGAATCAGTGAATAATCTGCAGACCATGTATCGTGGTGTTTGGCGGTGAGAATAAGGCCAGCGTTGTGGATAGGCTTACACACTTAGACCTGATCAGGATCCTCATGCTCATCTGGCAGCACCGTGTTGCAGGAGTGACCCCTCTGACTTCAGTGGGAATACTTCTATTGTTCATCTGAAGCAAAAGCTCCGAGCTGGGGGAAACCCACGGCAGCACAAGTCTGGCAGAGTCTGCTCCCGCTTCCGTCCAGCCCACTCTGCTGAGACTCTCTTTCAGCTGTATTGATTTAAAGGACACAAATAGCCATTTCTTTTTGTTCACGTATGTAGCAAGTTCTAGCAGTGCCTTGGGCAAAGTTAAGATGATGTGGGGGTTACAGCTACATAGGCCACAGAGCAGTGTGCTTTCTGGGGAGAAACGCTGCAGGGTGGCAGAAATCCAGCCATCCCTGGAGGTTTTTAAAAGATGGGTGGACGTGGTGTTGAGGGACACGGTTTAGTGGTGTTTTTGGTAGTGTTGGACTCGATGATCTTGAAGGTCTCTTCCAACTCAAGTGATTCTGTGATTCTATGAAATACTTCTCTGTATTGTAAAATCATTTAGGTTGGGAAAGACCTTTAAGATCATCAGACCCAATTGTAAACCTAACACTGCCAAGTCCACCACTAAACCATGGCCGACTGTTCTCTCTTGCTCCCCAGATTCCTGACATGCTGAGAATCTCAGGGAAAAGGAAGTAATTCCTGCAACAAAGCTGTGGCCATCCTCTTCAGCCGAGAAGGAGCAGATGGAGCGTTAACATCAGCATTGAAAAATGATGAGGGAAGAGCATGCAGGCAAGTCAGTGGCTCTTAAAAGCAATGCATTGTTCTTTTCAGACCTCCTAGTCCCAAGCTTTTCTATCTGGCAAATGATGCTGGATTTCAGTAGTCTGTATTTAAATGCAAGGACTATTTTGTTCCTATCCACTTTCTTTTAAATGCATATGAACTTGAGAGCTGTGGGGACTATAGGTGTACAGGACAGCAGCAGCTGTACTGTACTTAAGAGGCTAGCTGTGGAGACAGGGCTCCAAACCCTGGAGAGCATCTTGAGTCTCCACACAGACTTCTGCAAGTGGCTCTTTCTTTCCTTTTCTTTTGCCCACATTGGGCATGAAGACACCAACGGGCCAAAAGAAATCCTGGTAAAATCCCATTGAACCCCCAGGGCTGCACAGAGCTCTGCTCTTAGCACGGCACCGCGTCAGAAGAACTAAGAGAAACAAACCGGCCCACAGAGCCCACTGCATAAACAGCCTTAACCAAATCCTGCAGCCCAGCTTAGCCCTTTTAAAATGTTTTGGGGGTGATGTCAGCACCTGGGTTGCCAACACATTTGTTGCTCTCCTCCCTCAGCCTACTTTAGTTCCCACACAGGGACGGGGCACCCAGACCGAGTGGGAGATAGGCAGAGCTTGGAGGGAAATAGTATCTGCAGTCACCCAAAGTCCAGAAGCAGAACCACTGGGGTCCATTTAACTCCTCAAGGTAAAAAACTTGGCTTACTTATTAGGTCAGATTTTCTCTTGTCCAAGGACACAGGAGGCTGGCAAAACAACTTGGGAATGTAGGAATTTGTTAACTGCATGAACTGGGCTTTTAATATTTAATCTGCAAACTAAAGCAGTTTCTATTTAAACTATCTGTCTTTGTGTTGGTATGGTCCCACGGCTTCTTTTGTTTGCACCATAGATATTACAGCCTAATCTGGCTTCTCTGCTGAGATTTTAGTTGTGTGGCTGAAATTCTTCGTCTAGAGTTTATGCTTCATTTGTTTGAAGGTTTTTGCTTTATTTACATGGCATACAGATAGATTAGTGCATGACACTCATGATAAAGTACTCTCATTTTTCTGCATGAATTCCAGAAACATCAAATTCCAAACTTGCTGTGATAAAGTAAATAAAAACAATAGCTAAACGAAAAGTTTTCAAATACAACTTGAATGAGATTTCTGGAGTAAGATATCTATAGCAACTTGGAAGTGCAGGAAAAGTCAGGAGAGTTTGATAAAATACTATTTCATTCATAGAATTAACTCATAAAATTTATGAAGTTCTTCAGAACTGAAAATGTCTAACCTTAGGTTCTCCTTTTACTTTTAGTAGTAAGATAGATAATTTGGATTTATTAGTCTTTCTTTATAAAAGAATGGTTTGGACCTAGTTCTTTAAAAAAAATGAAAATATGCAAACAAATATAGGGATTTAAAGAACTCTAAACAGTAGTATATTTACAATGCATATCTGTTGAAAGTATAAATGGGGCTTGGACATTATTTGTTTGAAAATGTCTGCACAAAGCAGCGCTGATTTCCAAGGACTGCTCACCCCTGCACGGTGTATTTTGGGGTGACACTGAGAACACTCCTTGTCGAATGCTGGTAATCAAAGAAGGTGATAAGCTGCCAGAGATAGCTTTTACTTTTTAGCGTCCCCAGTGCTTACTAACTTCTAGCCACTGAAACAACATTTATTTACACCAGTATAAATAGCTCTGCTGAACCTACCACCTTCATGCATCTGTTCTTCACATATTTTTCTTTTTCCTTAAAAGAGCCTGTGACCTGAAGGTTGAGCTCAAGGACGCTCCCAGCAAGTCACTGAAGTTTTCCCTTTGCTCTACCTGCTGACCTCTGCTCGCCCCTGATTACTCCCGAAAAATGGAGCGATCCACACAAGAACTTTTCCTCAACTTCATGATTGTCCTGATTACTGTATTGCTCATGTGGCTCCTTGTGAAGTCTTACCAGGAGTAAAAGACAATCAGGAACTCTGGGAGGTGATTTAGGTGTGTGTCTCTGCAGACACAAGTAACACCCCCAGCATGCCACTGTGATGAGCTTTCAGTCAATTGAGGATGTCGTGAATTTTTTTTTACTCTCTCATGTCTGTTGTGCGTGCTAATGTCTGTGATGGGTCTATGATGGTGTAATTATTTTATTCCGCAGTGATCCAGCTGTAAAATGTAAAATGCAAGATCCTTAGGAACTGTTTGATGCCTGTCTCCTCGTAGACACTGTGAATGCTGTAGCCCCCTGTCTGCCATGCCGGCTTCTGTGGTGTCGGTGTTAGGTTCTCGAGGGTATAAAACCTCAGTCTGCAACGTAACCGTCTGAATTAACCTTTGTAAGAGGCACAAACGCGTTTAACAGAAAGGAATGTGAAACCTCTGCTTTCACCTGCTCATTTCACTTAAATAAAGAACATGTAAAACCATTTTTTTGTAGCATTCCTTATCCCTCTCCCAGCCTGATTGCTGTTCACTGAGAGATCTTTGGATAACCATGGTACAGTGTGCCGTGCGAGGCTGGTGGTTTGCTTGTTCCTCCCACCTGCATTTTTATTTGTACTTTAAAACAAATTGCTGTAGAGTGGAAATCCTGCGGGTTAACAGATGCGTAGCCACATGAATGAGCTGTTCAGATCACTTTTCTGTCCAGGGTGACTTGCACCATTGGTGCTGTGGATGTGGATTTCAAACAGAACCTCTCCCCCCCGGGTCAATAATCACATTTTCTGAAGCTGGATTTCAGGCAGGGATTCCCAGGGCCCTATTTTTGGCCAAGCTGTGCTTGGAGCAGTGCCCAGAGGGACGAGCCCAGGTCAGTTGCAGGCGTAGGCGCCCGCTGGTGCCGCAGCCCTGCTGCCAGCCTCGCTCAGGGCGGCAGTCCCTCGGGGTCCCCTGCGGCATGCCGGACACCGCGGCACGGCTGTGCTCAGCCTCGGCAGGACGAGGCGCGAGTGTGTCTGGGTCGCTGCGATGGTGTCGTCGCCTGCTGAGAAATCTTGAGCCAGCTTGAAGAGCCCGCACTCCCCGGGTTTGTGAAATCAGTAATTAAACTCCTCCCAGGCATTCCCCATCTGTTCTTTTAGTGGCTTCAGGGAATCGGTACCTTCTACAAAATACAGCTTTCTGTAGGAAGGTGGCCAGATGTATGCCACGCTGCCGACAGGTCTCCTTCCCCTCCGGGAGCCTGCAAGGAGCGGGCAGCATCGTGGGGCTGTGCCGAGATGCCCAAAGCTGGGCTCTGGAGTGTTTAGGTGGAGCGGTGCTGGCCATGAGAGCTGGCACTGGGGCCTGGGCTTTAAGGAAAAACAGCAGGAGTTGTGGCAGCAGCGCTTGTTAAGTGTGTGTGCTGCTTAAAGACTGCTAGTAAATGACCCGTTGCCCTGTGTCACTTGTGCTGTCCATCCGGCTTTGCAGCCACCCCCGCTGCAGCTGGTGACACTCATCCTCCCAGTCAAGCAATCCCCACTCCAGCACAATGATAAAGATCACCTCCCGTTTACTTTTGGCTGTGGCTCCTTCCAGCATTCCCATGGACGGCAAATTTTCTGTAAGAAAACCGAGATGTTGAAATGAACTTTTGCCAGTGGTGGAGGCAGCCTTTCTCCACAGCCCGCCTCGCACCAGATGCTGCTGTATTTTCACTAATTTACATGGTCAGTTTGTGTTCATAAGCTTGGCTGAGGCATGCAGCAGTGGCTGGAGAAGGACATGGAAAAATCTATTTTTAAATATGGTGAATACTTGATAATTCAGTATGAAAGATTCTCATCTTTCACCGGCTGTGACTCCCTACCCCTGCTGAACATGGTGTCTTCATCCAGCATTATCAGACCTGCCCTGTGGCTTAAAAATAGATTTTCAGAGTCTCTTGTGCATCATGGCTTTCATAGGGGACCGCACGGCTGCCCACCGATCCTGCCTGGCCGGGCTGAGGCTTTTCTGCCAGTCCCAGAGCACATGGACATTGCCCAGGGAGAGCAATGTCATGAGCAAACCAACACACTTGGGCTCATCTCAGGCTAGCAACAGAAAAAAGTAGAGGTGTGGGCTTCACTGTCTGACCAGAAGTGGGTCAGCAACAGCGCAAGGTGATCCTGGCAATTTTCAGATCGGAAGAGAAACTGCACAGGAGGGTTTGGGCCATCCACAACTTCTATCCATCAGTCCTTTTGAGAGCAGGGATGCATCTAACTTAGACGATATGACTAAGGTAAGGCACTCCAAACAAGTTGCTAGAAGTGAGAACACCAGTCTAAGCGGTTCTATTTTCAGACTTTTATAGTTTTTAAACAGACTTTGAATGAGATAAGGTATTTGCTGAAGTAATTTGCCTAAAACTGAAGAAAAAGGCAATTCAACTGTTAGTGCCAGACTCTGTGAAGAGCACATTAATACCAAAGAGCATTGGTTAAATACACATATACAGACAAATTTTCCCAGTTTGGAGGACCTTAATGTATATATTTGGTGTGACCATTTAGTCTCAAACTCTCTTCGTTATCTTCCTGCTTGCCGAGAGGCCCTGGAGGAGAGGTGGTTCTCTGGTGATGTGTGTCACCAGTGTTTTCCAGCCCTTTGCAGTGAAAGGAAGATCGAGAACACCAGAGGACTCCTGGGCTAGCAGTGATTTGTCTTTAGTTTATCAGGAAAATTATTTTAGGCAAAAATTTTATTAAAACTATACTTCAGTCTAAGTATCTGCTCTAACTCCTCCAGCCTCCCTGGGCAAACTGTTCCAGTGCTTGACCATCCTCATAGTAAAAAAGCTTTTTCTTATCTTTAAATGTAATTCCTGTATTTCAGTTGGTGCCTCTTACCTCTCGTCTTGTCATTGGGCACCACTGAGGAGAGTCTGGCTCTGTCTTCATTCCCTGCCATCAGGTATTTACATACATTGATAAGATCCCTCTGAGCCTTCTCTTCTCCAGGCTGATTGGTCCCACCCCCCTCAACTTTTTCTCATGCGTCAGATAGTCCTTCATCATCTTCACGGCCTTTTTCTGGACTCTCTCCAGTACATCCACATCTCTCTTGTACTGGGCAACTCAGCACTGGACACAGCATTCCAGATGTGTCTCACCAGTGCCGAGTAGAGGGGAAGGATCACCTCCTTCCACCTGCTGGCAGTGCTCTGCCTGATGCAGCCCAGGAGGCTCTTTGGCTTCTGTCGCAGGGGCCCATTGCTGGCTCACGGTCAGCTTAGTGTCCATGATGAGCCCCAGGTGCTCCTCAGAGTTGCTTGCCATCTGGTTGGCCCCGGACTGTCCTGGTGCCTGTGGTTATTCCTCCCCAGGGGCAGAACTTGGCATTTCCCTCTGATGAACTTCATAAGGTTCCTGTCGGCCCATTTCTCCAGGCTGTTGAGTGGGACAACACTGTGATGTATCAGCCACTCCTTTCAGTTCTATATCTTTACATCTTTCCGTACATACATTTACATACTTTACATCATTTTAATTAACCCATACCTATTTTATGCTGCAGACTTACGCCCTCTCTTTGTGGCCCCTAACACATCATGAATGATGTACCATGAAAAATATTTATTATGCGAACTCTCTTTTATATCTGCAAGCTTTTTTTTTCATATATATATATAAATTTATATGTATATCAACATTGACCTGCTATAAGTTTTACATGCGGTGTGCACAGGACATGAATGCAGCACAGTATCTGCCAGTGGAGAGGATTGCCAAGGTGACACTATACTCACCTTGTTTCCCCTCCCATCCCACCTACTTTGTTAAAGACACTCTGTGTAGCACCTCAGGAACTGGCAGCGGCAAGAAAAATGGTGGTTGCTCATGACTTTGACCTGACCTGAACGAGGCAATTTTCATTCTGGCATCTCAGTATAGATGAATTAGCCTCACCCAGAACCAGAAGTTCAGCAGTGGCCTATGCGTTCACTTTACTGGGCTTTGGATCAGACCGTAGCTACCTAATTTTAGATGTGCAGATTTCAAAAGTTTGGCTCTAGGCCTGGTAATTCAGAATTGCTAAGCACACAGCAGTTCACCCAACGGAAACTAGAGACACAGGATGTTCAACATGCTTTGGGGAAAAAATCAGACCGCTAGTTTGTGTGCCTGGATACCAACCTAGAAACCAAATTTTAGGCACCAAGGTTTAAAACTTCGGTCAAATATCAGAAAATTGTTCAAAGAGGTTTATCAAAATGCTTCTATCAATTGGAAGTACTTTCGGTTGAAACAGGTTTCTCTGTTTTTTGCAAGAAGAGTGTTTTTTCTCAAGGAAAACTAAAATTTGTGAAAGGCAAACACCATGCTTGGAAATGAACTGTGTCCATTTTGCTTTTGAATAATGTCATTGCTGCTGTGGACTGTGTGGCCTGGGCCCCCTTTCTCCTTTATTGCCCAGGCTCCAGTTCAGACAGGTTCTCTGTCCTGCGTGACATACCCAACCATTCTCATGAGGCATCACCTCCAAGTCACAAGGTAGGAAACTGCCATGCAATGAGAGGTAGAGGAGAACGGAAAAAAAAGTGATTGACACTGAGGAACCACATGTGCTGCATTTCTAAGGGCACTGATTACAAAACATTTCTTGCTGACATTTTGTTTTTCCAAAGATTCACTCAAAATTCAGTTTTCTGTGGAATAATTTACACTCTGTAAACTCCATGTGTGTGTGTGTGTGCATGCTCAGTAGATGACACAGAAAGAAGTGAAGAAAATGGAAAGGCAAACTCCAAGATTCTCAGCCTTATCAAGACTGCATTTGTTTGTATGCATATAGGTTTTCTCTGGACCAAACCAAGAAAATGTATAGCATAAATAACTTCCTTGCTACATAGCAAGTCCAGCACTGTTCTATTTATACAACTGCATTTGGAAGTGTTCCAAAGGCAATAGACGCCCTTGCAATTCAAGAAGAACTTTGCACAATAATTATCTATATTTTAGTGCTGCAGTGAGCTAGGAGGGATCAAGAAGACTGACAACTGCTGACACCTTGGGATGCCACTGCGGAGGCTCCTAAATCATTCTTCACCTACACAGCTGAGCTGCCCCTTGTGCACAGGGTTTACCCACAGATTAACATCTCACAGGTCTGAGCTGGAAAAGCCTTTGGCGTGTTTCCCAGGGCCGTATACAGCTGGTGCTCAAGCCAATCAACTCTGACCTCCTAGCTTAACAGTTCAGCTGTCAGCTTCTAAAGAGAGACGACAGCATTTTCAAGCAGGCTCCATTATGCTTATCAGCTCATGCTAACGTCTACTCGCGCTGGACCGATCCGTGTGAGAGTACAAAGAAGCATAAATTAATGCAAAACAAGTGGAGATGGTCAGTTTGTGCCTGTGCGGGTGCTGTATTGCACTTGTACTTGCCAGCTCTTCATGGTAGTGGGTGGATGAGGGAGATGAGTAATAATTTGGTTTTGGCAGCAGTTGTTAGCTAAATGTACGCTTGTGCTTCCTTTTACTACAGCTTGTGTGGCAGGATCCAGAAGGGCGATTACGTGGTGTATGGGTATGCATTAGTCTATTGGCTTTGTATATATGTGTCTCTGTGTATCCAGAAGATCAGCCAGAGCTGTTTCTTTCTTCTAAATTACTGTTTTCCTTATGTTTCACCTCTTGCCTCTTGGGAGGCAGGCAGTGACTTTTATCTCTTGGCCTGGTGGCCATAGTGGTACATGGTCTACTGCAACAATGTCATACCTGTTCATATCTGCTCTGCACTGATCTCCGTGGCACGTCTATGAAAGCCTGGAATGAGCATGGCTCAGGTGACATGGAGAACAAATCGATGGGGTCAGGATGTTGACAGCGACACAGATATCTAATAGTTTCTCAGGAGGGACTTAATCCCTTGTAAAGATGTGCCTTGGGAGAAGGGCTCCTGGAGAAGATGCTCATGGAGGTCTGCACATTTCTACATGCACTTGGCATAACTTTGGTCTTGCACATCACTGTGGCAGACTAGATGCATCCTCCAAAACATCTAGTGGGAGTGACCCAATTCCTTAGTCAAAACTATGGAACACACTGAGCAATAAATAATCAAGAATGGATTTCACATATACCTCTCTGCCCTGCAGTATTCAACCATTTTGCTGTTCAGCCTTTTGTCCACAGGCATGTGTTGGCATGTCTGAAAGCAGGACATAATTTTTTTAGTACCTGCTGTGCAGTTTCACTGGTGACTGGCAGTTTCAGTAGGATTAACCTGAGCCTTTCAACTAGATTAGGAAAGATCTGCTTCTGCAGGATGCGAGCCATTTCCCCAGTGGACCTCAGTGGAGCTGGGTCAGGATCAGGCAAGGACCATCCCCTTTGCGTTTCCCCGATTCTGATCTGCTGTCTACAAAAGTCTTTCAGCATCACCTGGAAAAGATACACCGGAAGTATTTTTAGATCTTTCACTTAAACCCAGTTTTGAATAGAAGGATTTCCCTATAAGAAATCTTATATCCTATGTTTATTAAATTAATTTTAGCTGATACTTCAATGAATGTAAGATTTGGAAACAGTAAGCTTCTCACTTTAAATCCCCGGCTGTATTTTAAACTATGCCTTCGAATTGCTAGGTTCTAAAATTTATTGGGCTATGAACAAAATGAGTAATAACAATTAACTGAGTTTAATATTGTTTTTTGCAAGTAATTTAATTTTACAGTTCCAGAAGAACTTCAAATCTAGTCCTTTTTTTTTTTTTTTTTTTTTAATGGTTTAAAACTAAGTGAGCTCAGAAGATAATAGACATCGAAGAAGCTAAGCCTTAGGTGGGGGTTTTTTAAGCCCTCCCTACTGGGGATTTTTTCAGCATACTTCCCTACTTAACTGTACCTCTGGGTACTTCAGCTGTGTTTTCACTTGTGCACCAGCAAAGAAATTAAACTGAAAATATTCAATAAGATGCAGTGAACTCTGTGTTATAATGAGGCTAAATAAAGCCTCCTGTGAGAATAATAAATGGGACCCCCTACCTGCTGCATTACAGTCACGCTCCTTTTGCAGTCTGAGGCTGTATTCACCCGGGCACAGAAAGTACTGAAAACGCCCTTCCAGGCTTGGGGAAAGCTTGTCTGCACAAACAGCCAGCCCCCAAGCTGTAGCGCTCATCATCCAGATGTAAAATCTTATCGTACTCTGTCCTCTGATAAAGAACAGGACAGAAGTCAATGAAATTCAGATGGGAAATGCAACAAACAACACAAACAAAAATAGGGCTTCCACAATAGTTGTAGCTGACTTCTACAAGTCAAGGTTCTCAAGGTTCTTTCTGTTAACATAGAGCGTGACTCTTCCTCGTCTTCCCTGCCTGTCTTGATGAAACAGCCTATAGCCATCCATCACGATCCTGCACTCATGTAAGTTGTCCCATAATGTTTCAGTGATTCCTGTATCACAAGTTTATGACTTGATGCAGTGCCCCAGTTCCTCCTCTTTGTTCTCCAGGCTGCGTGCACTGGCATACATACACTTGAGGCGGCTAGTCTTCTGGTTCTCATCTTGAGAGGCAGCTGAGGAACATTTGTAACTGTTCTGGTTGGCCTGGCTTATTCCCCAGCTGGTTGCAGTGGTGCGAGCATTGCCACTTTGGAGCCTGCCCCGAGAGTCCTTCAGTTTTAAAGCCTACCTCACCGAGTTGGCCAGCCTGTTGCCAGAGATTCCCTTGCCTCCACTAGACAGGTGGATCCCATTCCTCCCTGGCAGGCTAGAGTCGTCAAAGAATGTCGCATTGTCATAGAAGCCAAAACCCTCACCCTTCCAACCCAAACCATTCTATGATTCTATGATTCTCTATCAGCAGGATCAGACAATATTCACCCAGTTATTTTAAAGGAGCTCAGATATGAAATTGCCTGCCTAGTTACTGTGGAGTGTAACTTCTTGCTTTTGTCAGACGGGTACCAGAGGAACAGAAGATGGCAGATGCAGTATCAGCTTTTCAGAGGGCTGCAGAGGACAGCTGGGGACTTACAGATCAGGGAGTTTCATTTCCGTACTGGAAAAACATCCACAAACCACAGAAAAGCTTAGAATTCATAGGCACATAAGTGGAAAAAATTAGCAAGGTTTCTGCAAAGGGAGGTCCTGCTTTTGGTATCCATTACATCTCTGAAAGAGTCAGTGAACATGTCAGTAAAAGTGAACTGATCATTACACTTAAAAAACCCATAAACTGTCATGGCATATAAAGGGAAGTTCTCCCTTTAACTGGTTGAAAGACAGAATGAAGCTGGCAGTGAATAGTGAAATTGCATAATAAAAGGATGTCCATAAAAGACACATTGTTTAACATACGTATATGTAAAGCTGGAGGACTGCAAAATTTTCTGGAGATACGATTTCACAGATGAAGAGACGTGAAGTGTCATCTCAATGCCAAACGATAAGTGGTAAAAAGGTAGATGACATTAAAGGTTGGCAAATATGAAGTAGGACACATAGGGAGAAAAATCACTTCAACACACAAAATAATGAGCACAGCAGACACTGGCACACAGGGAAGTTCTAGGAATCGCTGCAGAGAGTTCCCTGGACACATCAGCTCCATGGTCAGCGTTGGAAAAACAGAGCACTAAAATGTTTAAAAAAATTGTGAGAACTTCAGCTTGAGAACAAATTAAACAGACTAGATCTCTTTAACTTGGGGGGGAAAAAAAAAAAAAAAGAAGATCAAGGAAAGGATAGGAGTAGTAACAAGCAAGGGCACATGGACTGGTTATTTACACTTTCTCAGTCCATCAGATAAATAGCGAACACACTAGGGACATATAAAACAAAGGCAGGCATTTCACAGAGCAAAATTGAACCGTAAAACTCAGAAGTACAAGATGTTCTAACAGAAAACAGGACAGATATGTTCAAAAATGTTTAGACAAATCTCTGGAAGGAAAAAAAATAAAAGTCAACACTTCCTAAATATGATGATAGACTTGCTGACTCCATAGGAAGTTTAACCCACAGACTGCAGAAACTGAGAAGGTATTCTGAGGAGTTATTGCACCTTGTTTTACATATCGTCAGGACACTGCAGGGGGCCGGGGGCTCCTCAGGGGCAGCAGAGCAGGGCCTAGCAGCCAGGACCTGTGCCACCACCCCAGCCATTGAGCAGGGCAGGCCAGGGGCAACCACTGGCAGCCTCAGCAGCAGACATTGGGCAGCTCACTGGGCATAGGGGTGGGCCAAGCTAGAGAAAAGATTAACAGCCTTTAAATATACACAGCATAGCAGCAATACACTGTTTTCCTTGCACACAAAGTAATGGCTTGAGTGTCAGTAAAGGAGATTTCAAGGCAGTTTTCCTAGTTTAATAGAGGGTATGGTTGAGTACTATGCTACACTGCGGAGAGATGTGGGGCTACCAATACCAAGAGATACTCCCAGTGGTTTTTAAGAATGGGTTCAAATATATATCAGAAATAGTATAATTCTAATGATAACAGAAATAGTGATAACAGAGCTGACCTAGCTTGGAAAGGGATACTGTCTCTTGGCGAGCTGCCATGAAAACAAATAACAAAGGCTACTCTTCTTTCAGGTCACAGCCTCCCCAGCCCAGCTCAGGGAAGAGGAGATTTTACAATGGAGGTCAATACGAATAGAAACTTGCTGCAATTTGCTTCTGGGAACTGAACCCAAGTATGTGAATGGGCCAAATCTGCACTTTTCTATATGGAATTTAGAAAGTGTTTAGGTGACTTAGAGCAGTGTTTCTCAGCATGGAATATACTTGCCTCAGGGAAGACAAGTATTACAGAAGTTTTATTTCCTCTGGGCTGCTGCAGCCTCTTTGGGCTCTCCCAGGCCTTGGGGTGCAGGCTCCTTGACAGTCTTTCTCCAAGGTGAGGGCATTCACAACAGCTGGCTCCTATCCAGGCAAGATGACATAGAATCATAGAATGGAATCATAGAATATCTCAAGTTGGAAAGGACCCGTAAGGATCACTGAGTCCAATGCCCTGCTCCTTGCAGGACTGCCTAAAACTAAACCATATGACTAAGTGCATCATCCAGATGCTCCTTGAACTCCGACAGGCAGACTGAGTGAAAATCTCCCAATACAGTTCCAAACTCTGGAAGGGGCACAGCCTCAACAGATTGCCAAACTCTGATTGCCACCAGAAACGTAAGTATAATTAACCTGATTTGATTAAGAGAGATTTCTTGGAGACAGTTGAGAAGCACCACTACTGCTGTTGTTCCAGCAGCCAATTAGCAGCAAAGGGACTGAAACACGGGGGTAGATGCATGAACATCAGGGAGCTAGCAGGTAGTGTGTTGTGGTTTAGGCTGGACTGGCCACCAAATGCATGACAGACACTGTCTTTTAACCTCTCTCCCAAAAGGGAAGGGAGAGAGAATAAGGGAGAGAGACTTACGGGTTGAAAAGAAACTGAACTACTTAATGAAATAGTAATAGTGAAAAGAAAAGATAATAATATTAATAAGAAAATAATGAAATATATACAATAGATACAAAACCAGTATTGAGCTCCCAGGATGATGATCACATCACTGGCAGGCACTGTGAATATCCCAGACTGGACTTAGTGACAGATGGGAGCTGAACTCAGGAACTGGATTCAGGAATGTACGGATCGGGGTGAAAGGCAGATGAACAGAGTCCTCCTTGAATGCTGGTCACTGAAGAAAGAGGCTGCTTGCTTTGATCCCTCAGCTTTTATGCTGAGCATGAGGCAGATGGGATGGGATACCCCGTTGGTCAGTTTTGGGTCACCTGTCCTGTCCACTCCTCCCCACAGATGCGACCCCTCTACACTCTTCCAATTCCGACCCTCTAACTTGGTACATACCAAAGCTGGCTGCCCTTTGGCTGTGACAGCAGTAAGTATAAGCAAGAGCATTCTCTGCATACCATGTCTTGGCATCGACTGTAAACACCAGACCTTGTCCTCTGGGAGCGGAGACGGTCTGAAGAAGATGCCGCTGATTTTGGAGAGCGGAGTTAGTTAGAGGAGACTTACCTGGCAGGTGACATTGCTGACAGAAGGGCTCTTCTGCTCTGCCGCCGGCGGGCTCGGGGCTGGCGTTGCCACTAGCCCCGCGCTGGCCCTGCCCGGCCCGCCGCTGTCCAGGGTACTGCCGCCGCTATCCAGGGTTCTGAAGCCGCGGGAGGGAAGGAAGGGGGTTGGTGCAGACCCTCGGGGTCGGAAGGGGGGTTGTAACCCTTTGCACAAGATCAGAGAGCTCTTGCTTTTACGCCAGCAGGTTCCTGGGTTATAACTCCGGGAGGTCAACTGGAAGGCAATCGATGCAGTGTTGTTCTTAAAAATATTGGTGCTCATGGCTTTGAGGTTGCCTTTTGTGGTTTTTTTTTCCCTTGTGACCTCCAATTTGTTGTACAGGCTGATGTCAAGAGTGAAGACTAGGTTGTGGGAGCCTTGCAAGCAAAAAAAGTTTTAAAGGGGCGAATGAGACTTTGGTTTGAGCAGGTAAAAACTATAGGTGAAAGAAATAGGTTAGACAAAATCCAAAGAAGCCATTGGCATGATGGTTAGCTCATTATTGTTAGAAACTGAAAAATGTACTAGACATTAAATAGAGGAAGCTGCCCTTCTGCCTGGGGGATCTGACTTTCCACATTTAGCTGTTACTTAGTGGTCAGATTTCAAGTGCGGTAGAATGATGATGTGATAGCTTTAAACAGGACAAGACAATATGTTCCATGCTTGATGTGTGTATCAAGTAATACAAACTTCAGCCATGTCACAGAAGTGGCTGTTACAGTAGCTGAGTCAAGATAGTGAGATCCTACCCAAAAGTTTTACTTGCCAACTATAAAACGATGCATTTCATTCTCAAAGGAAATCCTACACATTTTTTGTAGAAGACTTTCTCATGGATGAAGCAAGGAAGGAAAGCTTGGGAATTCAGGCCTATTCCATGCACTAACATAATTAAAACCTAGATTATTTTCCATCAGATCTCATTTTCCCCGCACGTGATAAGTAGGTGTTATTTTTCCATGTACTGGGATTTTGTGAAACGGTAATTCTTCTGATGTGAAAAGCATTACTTGTCCTGGCTGGAACACGACTATTGGGAATCAGTCATACAAGAGCAGCTTGCTGAGATACATTGATATTATGTGGGCTTCCTAACACAAATTTGGTGTCTCTGAAACAGAGTATTTCTTCACATTGCAGTGTTTGTTACATTTAAATTAATATGAAGAAAATAAATTTATTACAACTGTTTGATCCTAAGACCAGTGAGCTGAAGTATCCTGGAACTAAGGAGTATACAAGACAGATGTGAAAGTCCCACTGCCTATGCAGGTATTGCATCGCTCCACAATTCCCGGCTGCCTGTGTGTGTTTCACACTCACCTTTTTTCAGATAGGTACCTGGTCTTATAAACATTTTTGCTATGCGCTTATCTCCTTCTTTGAAGTTTGGGCATTTGATACCAGGATTATATTATTAATTACATTTTCAGTAGCATCACAGATGACCTAACCCAAATGGCATAGGCTGTTCTGCCCCCCATGATGTTCTGCCCCCCAGACAATTCTCTCTCTGGAAGGAAGGGAGTCTCTAACTCCCACCATTCAAATGTCTAGGAGCTGTCATTGCTGTGCCTGAATACTAATGGAATTGAACTGTGGCATAGAAGTTAATTACCATTATGTATGAGACCCATAGGCAGTGATTACAGACATTCATAATAAATTTAAGAGGACCACAAAAGAGACTCTTGCTAGGCAGCAATGTCTAACTTGCATTTATAGGTGCAAATTAATAATACAGAATAAAACGTTGAAGTGTTGGCATCTCTCTCTATGACTTGCAGTTCAGACAGTTCCAAAATGACTTGACCTTCTGCGGGTTCCCAAATGCACTGCGCAACCTCTCTGTAGCTTTTGGATCTCCAGTGGAATTAGAAATTAGTTCAGTGCTCCAGAAGCACCAGTATTTCTACATGATATGAAAGTCACAGGCGGCTTTTCAAATAGCCTCCCAGGATACAAGTGCTCAGTCTATCTCTTCATACAAGGGCACTCATACCACTGATCAAAGATTTTCTGACCCACTCAGGTAGTTGATGTTCACATCTCCCTCAGACTTGCCTTTTTATCCAGCAAATGAAGGAGAGCACCATGCTGGGATTATAACTCCTTGCTGGGGCTTGGGGTCCCTTATTCTTTGCTGTGGCTGGATTCATCTCTTCTGGATTTGGAGCTGGTGTAAATTTGTACCACTTCACAGCAGACAGGTATGACTTACGCTAACTGAGGCCCGTCTCAGGCATGGTCAGAAGGACAAAAAATAAAATAAATTCTATTTTGTGAGACAGAAGAAGTTGATTCTGCCTGGAAAAAGCCTGGTGAGAGTTTGAGGGTGCTTTAAGGGGGTGGAAAAATCCCATGCACTAAATTAGCAGCTGAGCTAGAGGAGCTCTGTGCTCCCCATGCAGCCACATGCTCCCACCTCTTTCCCACAGTCCTCGTGAAAGGGGCAAAGCAGTTGGAGGCAGCAGCCTTGAGGTGGCCAAGCTTAGGCAACCCTCCTACTCCTGGTGTCACAGTGGCTCCCTGCAAACTGGGCTGGGGCAGGATGGAAGGAGGGGCTCACCAGGTCAGCTGGCGCCTGCTCAGACCTCTGCTCCCACCGTTCTTCTGCTCTTTCTTGGCCGCAGAGCTATGGCAAGGTGACACCCACATCCTCTGCAAAATGGTTCTTTGCCAAATGAGCGTGACAAAGGGTGAAAGGGAGAGAAGCTGCAGGGGCAGAGACATGGAAAATCAAGGCAAAGTGTGTGTTGGTTGGCTTAAGTTTGAACAAACCAACCCATGTGAACAGAAAACGGGGAGAAACTGAAGATGCAGATGATGGCTTCGTCCCAACAGCTTAAAGCAGTGAGGCCATCCAAAGCCAAATCAGCATCACAAATCTACTAGCAGAGAGAGGCAGCAAACTGTATCTTCACACCTTCTGCTTCTTGCCCCTGGGCAGTCCCCCAGCCAGCAGGTCCAACTGGGGCGAGTGGGCTGGTTTCATAGGCTGGATCAGCCCGAGAGGTCTGTGTCCCGAGGTGCAGAACACGTGCTGTTCCCACCAGGTAGGACTTAGTCATCTGAAGAAGACTGAGTTGCTCCCAAGAGTCAGTGTGCAACTCGGCAAAACTCACACCTACCTTTGAGCAGGCAAGGAGGGCTGGTGTGCTCGGGTGATGCTTGCTTATTTAATGAGTCTTGCCAGAAGGATGCCTTGGTTTGAAAAGGGCAGGTGGCAGCAGCTATAAAGGCCTAAGCTGATTTACTGCTTTTGAGGATTCTTGGTAGTGGTTTTGCTGGGTGTACACACTGCTGCGGTGAGATGGGCACTGCACGAGGGCTTGGATGGATTTAAAGGAATCTGCTCAGAATAGAGCACATCACTAGGGAAAAGATAGAGCACTCTGCTGTCAGACGCCTTTGACACAGGTGACTGGCTGTTTTCTCAAATTTGGTCTCCCCCCAGTTTCAGAGATTGTACTGTACTGCCTCGCACCTTTCTGATTATTACTGACACAAGTCCTGTGGAAGATTCTTTCTATCCATGGGGCTCTCCACAGGGTTCTCCCATTGGTCCATTTTTCATTCCTGCTTCAACTTTTTCTCCTTGGTTAATCCTGTTTGCAAGCACAATCTTGGCAGTTCTTGTCCTGTCAATGAGCCACAGAGCACTTTTTGCTCCAGGCTTTTATCCTAATGTCCATATTATCGTCCCAAACTGTTTACCATTCCCTAATCCTTCTTCCCAGCTTAAGCCTAATGTGGCTACAAAGCTCTTTCCAACTGTGGAGAACACTCCCATCTTGCCTCTACGCCATGGCCAAGGTCTCCACTTCTGTCCCTAAACCCTCTTCAGGGCTTCACAGCTAAGCTATGCCTACATCTTCTTGATATTTCCCGATGGGCCTCTTTTGAGAAGCACAGCTTTTCTTATCCATCCCTAGAAGTAAAAGTTGCCCCCAAAGTTGTCCTTACCTTCTCAGGCCCTGGACCATGCAATGTTGTCATGCTCAGACCCAGTCAGGACCCTGGCACACAGCCCGTGCCAAGCACTCTGTGACAACTGCGTCAGCCCCACGTTTATCACACCAGCATCTCTATGAATCCCCCTTTCAACATGCCTCACTCGCTTGGGACTGTTTTTCTTTCGAGGACATTCCCAGCCACGTTGTCTGCACCAGGGGTATGTCTGTCCTCATTTCTAGTATGTCACAGTGCCACATTCTGTCATCCATTCCTTAGGTTTTTCACATTAATTTCCATGTGCCTTCCGTGTAACTGGGAAAAGCTGCCCATAAACCTCCAAGAAGCTTCCTCATGTCCCGTTCTCCACCTCCTCTTGTGCTGCTCTGCTTTCCTGAGCTGCCAGCTGTGGCGGTAGGTGTCGACCCCACGCTGCCCTGTCCTGCTTACCTCCCTCGTTTCGGCTGTAAGCTCTTGGGGGCACAGACTGCCTTTTGGTACATGTTTTTGCAGTCCTTCAGTGCGGCGCAGCCCACGTCTAGGAACGCAGCAACACAAGTAACAAACCCTCTGCCCTTCCCCATCCTTCATTTTGATCTAAGCTGTTGTACCCAGTTCTTGCTTGGAGGTTTTAGAGCTAAATCTCTTTTTCTAATTATAGTTTTGCGTAGAGAGGAACAGATTCCTTTACTAGAGTAAGTGATGACCTGATTTCTATGCGCGCTGCTCACAGGGGAAAGCACAACGCCAGTCCTGCTCTATTCCTACATGATCTTGTAGGAAGGCTCCTGTCTAATCTTTGGCAAGTCTTACAGAAAACCTGCACTGCCACAAACTAAGGAAAACAATGAATAATTCATTTTCTTATCTGTTTTAGGATTGTTTTCTGCAAAACATCTATTTTAATAATTCATGTGATTTTTAGCTGCACCGTGCTGCAGATGCAAGCGTACGGAGGAGACCCATACTGGTTTTGTCAGTGTAGCCTGGAGGGTTCATTAGTTAAAAATTCCAGCTCATAGTGGACCAAATTCCAAGTGAGAAGTGAGAGGTGAAAGTCAGGTTGGTTAGCAAGATTCAAAGTAGAACAGTTCTCTGAAAATTGGAGATTATGAGAGTCATTCACAGAGGAGTCTTCCTATGATGCCAAAATGGCCATATGTTGACAATGTCAAGCTTGTCAAGAGCCAACTGGGGGAAGAGTTCCCATATTTCCCAACAGTGTATACAGAGTTCCCCTACTTCCCAACAGTACTTGCCAAACACATGAACATTTATGGAATTGCACACGGTTACCTTTTCAGTCCGTAACTGCTTCCTACCTCAGTCAGATCCATCCAAGCGGCAGAGCTGCCAATTGAGGTTTCCTCTAGAGCTCACTCAGGAACGATTCCAATCTGCAAGACCCCACCAGTGGACAACCCTGCAATGCTGGTCACCCCTGTGGAAGGGTCAGAAACCTCAGGTCACATTATGACAAAAGTGGACAGGTCAGCAAATGAAATGTTAAAAGTTAACCATAGCCCGTGAGGGGCAGGATTAGGAAGAAAACAATGATACCACGGAAATCAATGCGTGCATTATGCCACCGCTGATTCTTTGGGTCAGTAGTGGCAGGTCGGGATCCATTAACCTGAGCATCTGCACTCTGTTCACGTGCCTCCTGCTCCACCTACCAGCACTTCTTTCAATGGGGAACGTGGTGAAAATCCTCCACTTGGAGCAAAGTGCTTCAACCAGCACCGCTAAAGCCATCACTGCCCAGCCGTGCCCTGCAGGGCACACAGCACAGACCCCACAGTGGGTACAGGGGCTTTTGTAGATTGCTCTTCCATTAACGAGGACAATGGGTTAATTCCCTTTACTCTCTACACAACAGGACATTTTCCAGTCCAGCTTCTGTGCCTCTCCAGGTAACACCCAGGAGATACAATTCTCCGAGAGAAACAGCATAGATAAGATGCCCTTTCTTTGCTTCTGAAAACAGTACACACAAATACCACCAGCACCAGCATTTCAACAAGCACCTTCCAAAAGAGCCAGTAAGAACCACAGCAAAACCAATTCTCGCTTCCCTAAAAGAAGAAAAAAAGCTACAAGCCAGAAAGTGATGGGAAGCCAGAGCACCACTTGCTCTCCTCCCGGCTGTCATCAAAACCCCAGGCAGGGATCCTGCCGGCACTCACAGGCCCAGCTCCACAGATGCTGGTGGAGCACTGAGGTGCCTTACACCCTGGAAGGCCGAGCTGCCATTCAGCGTGACCTGGACAGGCTGAAGAGTTGGGCAGAGAGAAACCGTATGAAGTTCATCAAAACTAAGTGTAGGGTCCTTCACCTGCGGAGGAATAACCCCCTGCAGCAGTACAGGTTGGGGGCTGACCTGCTGGAAAGCAGCTCTGCAGAGAGGGACCTGGGAGTCCTGGTGGGCAACAGGGTGACCATGAGCCACCAATGTGCCCTTGTGGCCAAGGCGGCCAATGGCATCCTGGGGTGCATCAAGAGGAGTGTGGCCAGCACGTGGAGGGAGGTCATCCTCCTTCTTTACTCCGCTCTGGTGAGGCCACATCTGGAGTGCTGTGTCCAGTGCTGGGCTCCCCAGTTTAAGAGGGACAGGGAACTGCTGGAGAGGGTGCAACAAAGGGCCACGAAGATGATTAGGGGGCTGGAGCATCTTTCTTATGAGGGAAGGCTGAGGGAGTTGGGTCTTTTTAGTCTGGAGAGAAGACTGCGGGGGGATCTCATCAATGCCTACAAATACTTAAAGGGAGGGTGCCAGGAGGAGGGGGCCATTCTTTTTTCAGTGGTGCCCAGTGATAGGACAAGAGGTAACGGGCACAAAATTGAAATCGAATCCATCTCAACATGAGATGGATTCTTTCCTTTGAGGGGGGCAGAGCACTGGAAGAGGCTGCTCAGAGAGGTGGTGGAATCTCCCACTCTGGAGACATTCCCAACCCGCCTGAACGCCATCCTGTGCAACCTGCTGTAGGTGGCGCTGCTCTGGCAGGGATGTTGGACCAGATGATCTCCAGAGGTCCCTTCCAACCCTTAACTTCCTGTGATTCTGTGAAATGGGTGCCCACCTCCCTTGTTGAAGGAGCCCCGGCAACAACTCAAATTCACATAGGCCAGGCCAAGGATGCACTGTGGTATGGGCAGGGACTGAATCCGTAACACATAGAGATACCGGCCACCCCTGTGTAACTTTACACACAGAATTAAAGAACCACAACACCAAGCGTCCCTGTTTTCTTGCTTTAAGCAGATCACGGTAAACATTTCTGTATTTTAAATCACACACAACCTACCAATATTATGTTTTCATCAGTTATTTATGTTCATCCGCCTGCCCAAAGCGAGGCATATCCTGTACAGCATCAGCACGCTATCTTACATTTGATGAAGTAAATTAGCAGCTGTGTCTTTTGGAAACACCCGGCTTGCACAGCACTGCCAACGTAAATTATTTTTCTGAGAAAAATACCTGTTGAAAAAGGAAAGTGGCAAAGGCTAGGCAGGCAGCACCTGCTGCCCAAGCGCACGGGGCCAGGGATGATGTTTTCCCAGCAGCAGGCACACAGCCAGCTTTGCGGGAGCCTCTGGGAGAAGAGACGTCAGATGAAGTGCAGCAACCATGAAGCTGTAGGAAGTTTTTCAACCTAAATCTTCTCTACTCTTAACTAAACCAAAACCCGCACACCACAGCGAGTATAAATATCGATTCTACTTTCCTGAAACAACTTTTTACAAGCTTATCTTTTGCTGCTGCTTTCTTTTTCTCTTCCCTAGAAAAAGAAGTATTCAGTTCCTCCCAAGTCAGTTTGGAGACACATCAGTGATAGTGTAAATTCCAATTTTTTAAAGAACAGTTTAGGTTTGCATCATGGTTAAGAGGCCATTCCCAGGGAAGGAGGAAGGCAGCGCCAGGCAGACATCCTCCCCCAGCAACGCACAGACAGTTTGGCAGCCCCCAGGGACATTTATCCTCAAGTTCAACAAGGATTTTGAGAGCAAAGATGTCCCAGGCCAAAGCTGAAGCACAAGCAGGCAGTCCAGTAAGATCTGTAGGCACCAGCATGCAACGGCTCCACAGGAGAAGGAATGTCACGCTTAGTTTCATTAAATCCATCTCCCTGCAAGACAGGAAAACTGTCACCCAAAGCAGCTAGATTATAGTGACACAATCTGACACGGAGCCAGATGCCAGTTTCTGATTTTATTGGAAG
The DNA here is from genome assembly GCA_013398295.1 of Chionis minor. Classification (NCBI taxonomy): domain Eukaryota; kingdom Metazoa; phylum Chordata; class Aves; order Charadriiformes; family Chionidae; genus Chionis; species Chionis minor. The sequence goes on from VZSF01002827.1 coordinate 1,146,777, forward strand.
CTGACACCTTGAGACACAGCACAACTGAGAGGACCACACCAGTAAGAAGATAGCGGGGACCTTCGTGTCCTCCTTCCCCCCCAACTCCATGAACTCCAGAGGAGAGCATTAAAAATAAACCAGTGCAGCCTAAGGAATTGCAGGGGGTATTTAAGTTAGAGTGGGGCAGGGAAAGAAAGTGAGATTTGAATAATGAAAACTATTGCTAGAAACTTAGTTTAGAAGCTTCAAGATGACGCCAAGAAGTTCTTGCTATCTAATGATTATAAATAACCACCTGCCAAAAAATCAGTGCTAGTAAGTTAAACATGCAGTTTTTATTCCTTGTATTTTCACACAAGATATGCAGTAGTTAATATTTCCAATTCCATGTTTCCAAATTCATTGGAGAAGACTAATTATCACAACACCCATAGAGCTTTGCTGATTAACGCAGCAATAAGTGCAAATTTCCAGCCCTGCAGAGAAGTCACAATCCCCACTTCACATTTGATCAAAGAAATGAGAGGGCTAAATCCAAAAAAGAAGATTCCCAAGAAATGTAACCACTCCCATTGCTTTATTTTTTTTACTTATTAAGGGATGGCCCAAGCTGTTACCAGAAATGGTATAAAGAACCTGCTCTGAGGAAGTACAGAACATTCTTCAGACTACAGGAATACCACAATGAAGCTGTTACATCCCCTTTTTCCTGACCCGTTAAAGAAAAATAGCTTTAGTCTGTATTACTGCATATCAAAAATAAAACTCACCGTGCTTCAGTTTAGAATGACATATAATTTATTCATATAATTCACAAGTAGTTGGACACTACTCAATTAAATCTCCATATGCAAGTGATTTACACAAACATATAATACTAAAATTGATTGCCTAGAAGGTAAAAAATACCATGGGTATGAAATGCCATGGTAGATGCTGTTCAATATACTACACAATCTTAGTGTCAGACACTTTTACTCTTTCAGTAAAAAAGGCAGTTTGCCATTTTTATTTTTTGTTTTTATAAGTAGTCTGGGAAGCTCAAGTGCTTTTGCTCTACACCTTCTAATCAATTATTTCTCCCAGCTCTTAGGGACTGAATTGACAACCAAAGCAACATTTTCAGTAGTAAAAAAAAAAAAAAAAAAAAAGAGTTTGCTCCCTGAATTCACCAAGCATGATGCGATCAAATGATGTTGCCTTCAAACATGCGACACAAAATACTAACCCCAGTGTATTCAAAGGAATGTGCAGGAATTTAGACCATGCTTTAGCACGACCATGTTGGTGACAACAGCCCGATGACAGAATTTTTGGCCCCTGCCAGTATCCAGTAGTTGCAAGTGTGTTTGCGCTTCGTTGTGAATGTATTTGCATCACCCAGACCATTCGGTATTCATGCAGCTGTGGAGTCTGATCGTAATTCTGCATAAACTCTTCTCACTGAAACTTGTATCTCCTAAGCCTCATTAATTCTGCATTAAGCATATATGGCTGCATGGAGAAAATTGGACTTTAATGTGTTTGCCTGCATCAGATTAAATTACACACATTATCTTCTAGACGAGGTCCAAACATATATTTTGCTTGAAATGCCAGTAGTTATCTTAAAACATACCAACAAGTTAAAAAGCTTTCACAATACAAGATCCAGCTATTTATTCCACATATACAAAAAACACAGCTAGAGAAATACAATTCAATTGCCAATGCTGAATTTATGAGGGAAGTCTAAAAAAATAGAAAAACTCTGATACTCAGACATCAATTCAGAATGTAACACTGCATAATGCTGCAATATGAGCACCCATTTAAAATGAGAAATCCCCAGCAAGAGAAGCGTAAGGGGATCTAGTACTCGTGACCAAAAAAAACCCAGAAAGATGAATACTGCATCAAAAACATGCATACAATCGCCATGGTCATTCAGTATGCTAGTGATGGTTGAAACTGTGATCTAACACAAGAGTGAGACAGTGTTTCCAAATAAAAGTGAGTGAGTAGCTACATATTGATTAAGCTTTCTGACGCAGCAAAATGAGGGCACAGAGCCATCTCTGGGTTCTGGAGCTGTTTCAAGATCCGCTTGTGAAATTTCTCTCTGACACGGTTGAACTCCATTATGTCCAGCGGATCCTCTTCAATCCAGAATTTATGGAATTCATGCATTAAGTAGCCTACAAAAAAATCGTAAAAATAAGGAGAAATAAAAAAAGATAAATATGGTATGTAAAGGTCACATACAAAATTAGAAAGAAATTAACAATTATGATGTACACAGATAATCCTGGTCACCAGCGTCTGACACCTCACTTTCCAGTTCGGTCAGGCAGCCCGTGGGCATTTAATACAGCCTAACAGTGTCTGGGTTTATATAAGCAGGGATTTGTCAGACCTAAACAGATAGTTTTTGGATAAGTCATCCTTGCTCCAGGTTAAGTTTGTCTGTTGATGCATTCTCTACAATAAGCTCCATATAATAACTTCGAGTTTCTCCTAGGATGGCAGGGAGTGTTGTAGGAACCACCACTTTTACTGGCCCATTACTACAGCAGAGACCCAAGCAAGTTTTATCCCGCTCCATAACTCATACATGTATGGGCTGCCAAAATCAGCATTGTCATCATGATGGACTGGCCACGCTGGTCAGCAGACATGCTGATTGTGGCTTTGAGCAACCAAGTCTAGTGGGATACGTCATTCCCCATGGCAGGGGGGTTGGAAGCAGATGATCTTTAAGGTCCCTTCCAACCTAAACCATCCTATGACTCAGGTAGATACTTATCTGTTTTATTTATCAAGCCAACCACCGAAGGCAACAGGCTAGAGCTAAACTGCCTGGAGTTCCTACCAGCCAGGCTATCTAGGGCAGCAACCCAGAAACCATCACAAAAGGGAGAGCCCGGCTACAGTATAATTTCTGCCCACATAGGATTTGGGGTGAATGAGTCTTATTAAATAGCATCCTTGTTCTGCAAAGCCTACATTATTTAATGAAAGAGGTGCACAGGATGCTAATATTTGTCATTTATCCAGTTAAACAATAAGAAAATATTATAGCTGCAAAACAAAATATCTGTTACCTAAATAGCCAAACTTAAAAAAACCCCACCACAACCAAAATGCAAACAAACCCTTTGCAATTGTCAAAAATGTGGAAAAAAAACAGTGCATCCTGACTGCTTGTTAGCATTTTCTTGCTGATGCATTAGGCAATTATTATTAGAAATAGTTTCTCATATAGAATTCTCTAATATAGAAAATATTAGAAGTGTTGCTCCCACTGTGCAAGGATGCACAGACCTGCTGTGCTGCAGAAGGGATACATGGGAAAGAGCTGGGAACACATTATTTTGAGGGGGAGCAATTCTACCGAAGGTTCAAGAGTAATGCTTGAATGTAGATGCAGATGTCTTAAGACAGCCGGATTTATGGGAAAGCAATTTATCTCTAGCAGGTCTTCAAAGTACCTTTAATTTCTTGTTATTATTTGAAACCAGTCTAAGACAGGAAGGTCACTTGTTCAGGCCCTTGGAGTTTAGGGTTTTTGGGGTTTGTTTGGTTTGTTTTACCCCTTGGTTTGGTAGTGGCATCCACCACAACTAAGCACTAAATCTACATACCTTAAAGCCAGGAGAGCAAGACTAGCACGGTAGTCTCTGTGCTGTGTCTGCAGGAGGTTGTTGGTTTTTTTTTTTAAAGTATAGGTAGTACAAAAGTGTTAGCAGGAGTACAAATTACATATTCCTTCCCCCACTACCACTTACAGAATGTCTGCTGAAAGTGAGTTAGTGTTGGTGCTTCTGGAGCAACATTGTAGAAGTGGGTCTTCAGAGCTCCACTCACGAGCAAGTTGTATGCAAGGTCTGTGATGTTAATGCCCACGATAGCAAAGGAATAGCTGTCAGACAAAGAAGCAACAACATTTGTTGAGTTTGTCTTCTTTCAGCACGCTATAAGAGACACTGATGACACAAACACCGCAGATGGTGTGCTACCGAGGTGTATTAACTCTCTCCCTCATGAGCTTCCAAGGCATGGGGGGGATGGAAAAACAAGAAAAACGTTCATCTCCTGCCTGCTTGGTACACTCTAATGGCAGTGTTTCCCTCGTGAAACATATGGTCACAGTGAAAACAGGAGTTTCATCACTGTGCCAGCATTTTCAGTGGAGCAGCACAGATTCATTTCTACGGAGTAAGAACAAGCTCAGGCATCCCTGTGCTCCTGCCCTTGCCTCTGACATGGGGCAAGCACTCCACATAGTGGCTGTGTCTGCAGGGTGACCCATGGGAATTCCTTACCCACACTTAGGAACATCAGGTTTGAACAATGAGTTCTATAAAGACATTCATGTGGCTAAAAAGCCTGTGAAAAAGATGCAGCTGAGTCACCTCTAATTTCTTGCTAACAGAGAGTTAGATACACAGGCCAGAAGACAGGCAAAAGCCTAAATCAGAGCATGCTGGAAACAGAAATAAGATAACAGAAATAAGAAAAATCAGACTCATAAAGCAAAACCCTGTCCTGTTAGGACATATCAGCAAGGAAAGTCTATTTAGGCACAACAGAAGTCCAAAATAGGAAGTTATTTCTTAATTTGTGAGCCTGTTGCATAAAGAACTTGACATTTCTGGCAGTGACTGTTTCCCAAGAAAATATATGATGTCCCACACTGACATTTAGTGATAAAAGCAAACTTGTTTAGTTATACAGTGATTTTTTTCCCCTCCTCTAAACACAGCTCTTCTGTAGATTACCCTAGGTATTTTTTCAGTTATCTCTACCAAGCAAACTGAAATACTTTCCTTTTTAATCTTTGACATATTTCAGGAGAAAAAAAAAAAATCCAACTGCAACATGAGGCCTAATGACAAGTCTCACAGAAAAATGAAATCTAATGTTGTAATACAAGTTTTCAGATATACTCACAAGGAACATCCAGTTCCATACTCATGAATAAGGCAGTTATGCCAAACCCACTGCTTAAGAAAAGAAAAACCTTCACTACTATTTCTTTCCTGTTATACTTTCCTGAAAGCAGATCAGAACCTGTCTTTGACAATAAGAAGTGAAACTTGATCACATTACATATTAAGGAGAATTAAACAGATTAATCACTGCACTATTCATAGCACAGAGAGAAATTCATAGCAACAGCATTTTGGGATTATTTTTTCTAATTCTTACTTCAAACTTTTTTTCCTGTAATCTTTGATCAAAATCAAGGTGTCATTAAGACAATACATGTTAGCATGTACACTGAAGTTTCTTTTAGAAAGCGATCTGGAAACACCTTTTTCCCCTCAAGTATTAAGGGGAACTGTTATTGTTCCCCTTAATGCAATTGTAATTGTACTGTAAATGTAATTGTAATGTACTGTAATTGTTCCCCGTCATTGTTAACTGTTGTGTTTGTGGCAGCTTTAAAAAGACTTTTAACTTACCCGATTGCCTTATCAAACTTTTTCTTCTCCCATTCGGCTTTGCTGAATTGGCTGGAGGAGGAAAAAAAAAAAAATCCAGATATTGCCATGCACTGCTAGTTGACAAATGTTTTCTTTCAATTTCTTTGACATTATAATGTTGACCGAACAGGGTATTTTACCTTTGTTGATATGGCTAATCACATTCAACTCTGCTTCTGACTGAACAGATTGGTATAAAAAGACTTGAAACAGGTAACTGGCTTTATAGCATCGCTGATAAACTTCTCTCATCCTTATAAAGTACACGCCCACATCAATGCTCTCAGCTGCTTTTAAGCCAGCTATTTTCTATGTTGACCACAAAGACTATCCACCTCAATTAAATCTGAGCTAGACAAAAAGTATTACATGTCTTAACTAATCAAAAATTATTTTAGCCTTTTGTGTTCTTCAAAATATATGTAACGCTCATTGCTGGAGACATGATTCACCTAAGGAGGCAAACATGAAAAGTACTCCTCTGCCAGAAAGGTTTTATGTCCAGCCAAACTGAAACCCCCCAACAGCCAAAAATTCAGAACAGTATTCCTATTATTTTTATTTATTATTATAGGGAACTATTTACTTTTAGATCAAATTTCTGTTCAATAATTTCATTTAAAAGAGCTGCCTGATGCAACCAATCAGCCACCATCCCACCAACCAGGCTTTTCCTGTACCTACTCGAATGGAGCAAGTTTGGCAGAAATCACTGCCTGCATTTATCAGCTGCTAAAAGGAGGCAGAGAAACAACCCTAACTAGTGAGCTACAACTTCGGCATGCCTGTGGGAGTTTTGCCTTAGTAAAGAAAATCAGAGCTTGCATAGTTTAGATGCCAAATTATAGACAGCTATGTGTGCAAGTGTCTTTCTTGGACTATAATTCAACTACAATAAGTACACATTACACTAAAGACAATCCCCTGAATTTCACATAAATATGGTATTTAAAAATTGTTGCCATTAAGTATTAAAGATGCTAATATGTTCATACCCATCCTGACCTGAGTGTTACTAGGTGGCATGCACGAGGACAAAACATCTCCTCTTAAATGGCATGGTATAAAGGAATATACTCATTCTCTAAAATCTTAGCCATCTTTGTAGGTTGTGACATAACATCAGTTAAAAAACCCCAAGCAAACATTGAATAATAAAGGTGGTGCCTGTGGGATGTGGACAAGCAATACAGTTCAACAGGAACCAAAACAACGTTGATCATGATCACATCAGAAACCAGCATAGCTGCTAAGCAACCACACCAGGAAGAACATCACAGGCACCACCAGCATCAGCTATTTTCTACCAAATGCTCTTTCAATGGACAGCAATTGCCCATGCTCAAACAGCACTCCAAGATGGTCCTTGGTAATCAAACATGTAAACGAAGAATACTAATGGGATTCCCTGCTTCACAGCCCCACCACTGAATACTCAACATCTGGCTAGTATAGTTCAGTTTCTCACTTAAGAGTTGTGGAAATACTTAAAAAGTCTTGGCTATTTTCTATAATGTTTAAGCATTACGAGAATCCCAGTTCATCAGCATACATAATAGAAATTATCTACGGGCAACAATACATAAAGGCAAGACTGGAATTGTGGGGAGTGTTTGTAGAAAGAGAATGTCAATACATAAAAGAAACCCCAAGTAAACTAAATTTGAGGGCTGACTCTCAGGTTCAAAGTCTGTTGGTGTACACACACCCCACCCCCCAACCCTCCAAGTGCTTTTTGTCACAGAATTACCATTGGTAACTCAGCCACAAAAATACTGAAGAGATCGAGAGTTTCACAGGATTCAGATGTGGACTTGTTATACAGATATTAACACTACTGGCAAAAGGAAAGTGTCTTTTGAGGCCACTGATTACTGTGCAACTGGCTACGAGGCAGTTCAATAACTACGGAACAAATGTCCTATTCACAAATAGTTCACAACATGGAACTTTTGCCTCTTGAAGGTACCTGATCTCTCCACAGTCAGGACACTGGACTAGCCAGATTAGACCCATTATTAAGTCAAGGCAGCCAGAGTATGAGACTATAAATCGAGGGTCTCTTCAACTGCATTAACTAACCCTTGGCCAAGGCTACTTTTGATTATCAAATTAGTCACAGTTGTTGTGACCATAGTGACACTGCTTAGACTTTTTTCCTACAGGTAAAAGTCATCCAAAACTTGTTGGTTAAGCGTGGTACTAAATAGACCTAAAATATAGTGCTTTAGCTACATGAAGCAAAGTTGATTTCATTCTGTATAAGCATGCCTGGATGTACCCAGTGTTGCACCATCAGCTATGTTTGAGTTTAGAAAAAGGAATACAGATCTCTTGGTGTTGCAACAAAGACTTTAAGTTTAGAACATGCCAAATTGAAGTATGGTTTGATCTTTATTTACATGTAGGGTCTCATAAAACTAAGAGAAAAGAAAAAAAAATACCTTAGTTCCTTCTTAGTGACTTCCCTTCATTATGAAAAGACAAAAAGAAAGGTAAATAAAAATATAAAAGTCACTTAAAATTAGAAGTGAAAACATTTAACACTAAAGTTTAACTATTTCTAAGATTCAGTATACAAGTTTGTCTCTTGGATTGATCAGTTTTCAGGATCAGCACTTGAAATCAAATAGCATGTGGCAATAACCAAGCACATGCCCAACAAAAAGAAAAATAAAATCAGCCTGACCCCCACCCCCCAAGAAAAACCCCCCAAACCCAAGATAAGCCACAAGCCAGCACAGTGCTCTCAAGTTATTTTTTCTGATCTAAAGCATTACCTGTATTTAGGCTGAAGAGAATCACAGAGAACTTGCTGAGCTACCTCAGCGTCCCATTCGGCAAAATACCTGCAGATACATTTGTTTAAGGTGAATTGTTAAAGAAACATAACAAAGAAAGGTTCCTACATCACACTAAGCTGTCTATACACACCCTTTTAAAGGCCACCACGTGTGTTATGCAGTATGAGTAGCTTTTCATGTGTTAAATTCATTAAGCTACCACTCAGATCCCCAAAATGAAAGAGAAAAGCAGCCTAAAATTACAAATGCAATCCCATAAGCAGTTAGAAAGCACACATTCCCAGAGTCCTCTTCCTACCCACCCTACAGAAAATCAGTCGCTTATTACTAGAGCATGTTGGTTGCTGAGCTCAAGACAAAGCAGTTCAGGCTTCTTGATCTGGCAGATTCATTAAGCAAGATAAGAGTCATCGCAGGAGATTAGGAAATGAAATACATGGTAGGGATTCATTTCCAATGAAAGTTCAAAGCCGGAGTCGAGTCCAGATCCTCAACTAAGCTTTACTAGAGAACAACATAAGGATGATTTATGTCCTTCAATCTGCAAAAGCAGAAAATATTTCTTTTCCCCCCCCTCACAGGGAGAGGTTATTTTACCAAATGTTTCTAAGTTATGTAACTACCTACAATAGATACACGGTCTGGAGGAAATAACAGGCATCGATCGGTTCCCAAATAACCAACCACAGATATGGTACCAACACCTGGTGCACGTGAGGCGGAAGGGAATAGTGATGTAAGCTCACTACTTCATTTTGGGTATTGACAGAAATCGAAGAAGTAGTCCAACTACAGAAGTTTACCATCAGTGGCTGCACTTCAAGTGTTTTGCCTAAGAATTCAGCATGAAATTCCCAAACAAGAAAGCTGAGCAGTAACATAACCCTCCCATCCACCCACTTCCAGGGCATTTTGTTTAAGGAGATTTAGATATTGTTGAAAATAAACTTTACAGTTTCTTTCTTGTGGGAAGAGAGTGTTAACTTATTGTGTCACAGAGAAACTTAAAAAAGGGCTTAGCAAGCAGCATTACCAAGTTGAATAAGGAATACTGAACGAAAGGAGAACCCTTCCAGAAGAGACACCCCCCCCCGCCCCCATATTGGGCTAGAAAATAAGTACTTTTGATTTTTGATACAAAGTCTGTAGCACTTCTGTAAGTTATTCCCAGAGATTTGCTAAAAATCTTCAAGTAATGCTGCTTTTCATGACTTCAAACAAACATAAATCCATCTACAGAGAAACATACTTACACCAAGTTATATAAGCCCAGGAGACCCATCCCTCTAAAGTCTGTTTTAGGATCGTCACCTTGGAAACCAATTTCACACCACTGCTTCGAAATCCGAGCGTTCAGTGGTGAATTGGGCTTCAAGCATTTCCACAACTAGGAAGATTCAAGGTAAAAATATAATTAAGCTTCTACACATTAGTATGGCGTTTTTCTTCTTTTTTAAAATCAAGTTAGTCGCTCATGTAATGTGCATTGCTATTCCAGCAACCCAAACATAAGAGCAAATGAAATTCCCAGGGGTGAGGAGGGGGAAATCCCAAACCACTCTTAAATACTGCAGATGTTTCAGTCCTACAAGGCCCTTCTGACCTTATCTATAGCTGCTGCAAAGTCTCACACAAGGACTCGTTTTGTTCACGCTTTGTGCATCAAACTAGCATCTGCCTCCATAAGCACAGAGACAGGAATGGGCTGGAATTTGGTTGTAAATCACTGACAGAGCAGCAGGCAATCAGCCCTCAGGTCCCTGAGGCTCTACAGCAATCTTTTCTCCAGCATCTTTTGCAAGTCTCTGGCAAGGTTATAAATCAAGAGTGCTGACTTGGCTACCACAGTGCTGAAAAGCAAATTGAAGAACATAAAAAAAAAAAAAAAAAAGATGCACACAAGAATAGCATGTGCCACCTTCATATTTAACTATGCAGTGAATCATTCATTGATCTTACATAAAAAGAGGAAAAAGTGATTTAACAAGCCAGATCCTCAGCTGGAATAAATCCACTTAGTTGCACTGGTCCAGTGACTTTAGTGCCTAAATATCATGTTGCTAGGAACCTAAAAGCAGGCTAAACTGACACATCTAACAAGCACATACCTTTCCACACATCTCATGTGCCATATCACAAACTCACCCTTTCCAAAGCACATTAAGAAATCAGGTGTTCTACATAAACCACAACTTGGTGAGTAGGGCCTCAAGAAATGCACTTAGACAAAGCCTACCCAAAGGAAAGAGCTGCATGCACATTTCCCAAATAAACAACCCAGAAATTATATTAATTTTAGCAATTCTAACTACATTTAAAAGGAAGCACCTTAGGAAGGTTAAAACTTTAATGATTTCACTTTGTAATGACTGCATAAAGCATCACTGTTTACATCATATTTGCTGTCTTTCTTGTTCATCCATCGACAGTAAATACAGTATTATTCATTAGTTCAGTCACATGAAGTTAATCTTTCTCTCATTCAAAGAGTGCCCTCCTGGTAAAGATATTCATGTTTATGATAGACATTAGGAACTTGAATTACCTGTTGCAGAGATCGCTTAGCAGAATACCTAGAAGGAATGAAAACCAACCGGCCTATTCTTTGCCAGCGTGGGTTGGAAACCAAATTAAAACCTTGGACTTATTTCCATTTGACATGAGAATTCACAAAAGCAAAACGCCTCCTGTAAACACGTGCCAAGACACAGGTTACACTGGAGCCAGATGGTGAAACTGATACTTTCTTCAGCATTATGAGTTTTACAGTGTAAGCTGCACTGTTTAATCTTCCCTCAGACAAACACTCAGTCTCCATTCTGCTTTTATTCTCATGCAGTTATGTTTTTAAAGCACTTATGTGACTACACATCATTGCTGACATGATTCGCAGAAGCATCCAAAAACCAGGACCTTGCCATCACAGGCTGAGTAGGAGACCACAGCCAGCTCTTTGGTGCTTCTCACCTGTGATCTCATCCTCAGACTCAACTTCTTGCTCTCCAGGCAGTGCAGATGCCCAACATATTAGGAATGCTTTCCTGGAGCCAGAGGCCCTCATTAAGCCTGCAGCCGGGTATCTGGTATTTTCAGGGACCAACACCGTCGGCAAGCACCTGGATCTCCCACCTCCAAGACACAGGCTTCCTCGCTGGGTAAAATCTATGCGTCCTTTCAGTTAAAGCCCACTCTACTCCCAAAAAGTTGTGATTTTGGCTGCAAAGGGGCAGGACTTGAACAGGAGGAGTCCTTCTGCCTCATCCTACCTGATGGCTAAAGCACTGCTTCAGGGGCAGCTCTGGATTTTGACTCCTCCTCAGCAAGACTCCACTTCTCAACAAGGGCCCAATCCTAAAGACAGCTTTCCAGTCACCTACAGGAACTCTTTGACCATTTGACACTTTTTTTTTTTAGAAACAGTTATTTGCATCCATAAGTACTTATATAAGACGCCTACTGGGATTTCTGAAAGTACCTGGAAGCCCAAAGTAACTAAGGTAAAATTTCCAGAAACTCCCACTGTAACTTGTGTAAAACACAAGTTTTACACTACAAGCTACACTGCAAGCTAGCGTGTGGAAGACAGCTTGTGCGGTAAAAATGCCAAAGTCAGATGGGGGAAGAAGCAGCACAGGTAGTGTTTAAGCTTTGAATATTTTTGTTCAAAATAATTAAATACAAAAATCCAAACACTTGTTAGGCTTTTAGAAGACCTCTGAAAATTCTGTAAGAAAGCATTTTGCTTGTAGATGAGCTCATTATCACTGTTTTATGTTTCTTGCTATTTCTCTGAAGCATCTTGCATTAGCTATGGTTAGAAACAGGATCAGAAGAAATACTGGGACTTGCTATTAGACTATTTTCCACTCCCTTTATTCTCTTCTCTATTCCTGTCTAATATAAGAGCTCCCTAGCTTTGCCTCTGCTTATGGCTTCAAGATCATCTTCCCCCAAAAATACTTTTATTACCTGCTCCAGTGCAAGGCTTTCATGAAAGCATGAAATAATTAAAACACAATTGAGACTGTTTTCAACATTCCACACGTCTTATCTAAATACTGGTTTCATTTTGTTTTCATACGAAAACATATTTGGTAAATATAACTGTGTAAGTTGTCATATCCCACCCTTCCATCCCACACAATGAAAGCTAGAGGTTTGCCATTGGGATACACAGACAATGTCTCAAAAATACAAGAAATTGAAGGGGGATGGGGGAGAGTGTGTTCTGGTTAAGAGAGTCTCGTGTTGAAGAAAGGTGTACTGAAGTATGACACAGGATTATTTTTACAGAGCTCATAGCACAGAGCTGCAGTAAGTTATCTGTAGCAAGAGATGGGTATCTACTGCCTAAATACCATCCAGCCAAGGGACACGCATTGATCAACCAGGGAGTGAGCCTCTTGCTTGGCAGGTGTTACACCCAGACCAAATTAATATGCTGTAGAGCCTGATCTTAAAACAGCTACACGATGGAGGAAGGCGACAATACCTCTCGCTGTTTTAAAGATGTTTATAAACCAGGATGTTTGGAGCTGGCATGAATAAAGAATGCTCTCTAAGCATCTCTTAAGCACCTACCTTCAGAAGCATTTCCTCATGTTGCGGATTCTCTGAATCGTATGGCTCTCTGCGCAGCTTTTCAACCTCTGCAATCAGATTTCTGTACCCCACAATCTGTAGCAGGCATGCCTGAAGAGATACTCCCAACCTGGGCGGGGGGAGAAGGAGCAGCATAATCCAACTCAATCACATGTAGCCATGAAACAGCACTACCACATACAGATCCGTTTAATTCACATGAGTAATGTTACATCAACAAATTGATAGTCTAACTCTTTAATTGCAATGGGAGAATTTCCAAGAGATCAATATTACATTAAACAAGGCCTTGTGAAATGCATAGTCTTATTCAGTGCCTTCCTTAGATGATAAAATTCAGGAGGTTTTTTTTAAAACTTTGAACAATGATTTTTCACATTGAAATCTCATTATAAATACACACAGCAGTGTTGAATGCCTGCAACAAGCACATCACTGAATCTTTCCCCTCATCAAATAGCAGCTTCTCAAACAATGCCCCGAGACAAGAGATGTGAACTTAAAAAGGGGGTGGGAGGGATGGGGAAGAAACTCAGCCAAAAGCTAAAAATATTCATTTTGCTTTCATACCGCAAAAGCTAGCATAAAGAAGCCAAAACCTCAAAGTAATATAGTTCAAAGATCTGCCTTGAGGCAGCTTTTTTTTTTGTCTCATGTTAAGAATCACTATAATGGCTCTCTTTTTGTTATAATGCAGATTTTACATTTCCTGATGCATCATTTAAAAAAAAAAAACAAACCCAAAAAAACCACCAAGAAACCAAAGCCCAAAATCCCACAACAAAACAACACACTAAAACCAAAAAGCAAAATAAAAAAACCCAAACCCAACCCCTCACCAAACATGTGGCTTCCAAGGCTTTAAATTACAACAGCTCATTCAGTTTTAGGTTAAGATTTTATAATATCAAATACAAGTTCTGCAGTACACAACTGCTATGCTCATAAGAATATTTAAATATAGATGGGAATAAACCCTTTAATTTTTAATAATGTCTGAAATTATCTGAATGGCTAGTATGAATTTGGAGGACACAGCTAAATCTGTACTCTCATTCCTCTGTGGAACACAGACTGCACTGACATTAAGCTGCACAGGTTCCTTTATTTGTCTTCTTTGATATACTGGAACATTTTGTTTATTCCATAATACTGTTAAATTTTCTGAGCAGAAGGATTTTCACTGCTTATCTTCTGAGATTAATCTACAGAATCAGAGATGTCATCATTAGGCCATTTCTCTTGCTGCAATTTCATGTTATTTGTGGCTATAAACCTTTCAGAATAACCTATGCAGCGTTTTCCCTCCTTTGCTGTTTTTGTTGGGTGGTGGGGTTTTTTTTTCTTTGGTTTTTTTTGTTTGGGGTGGGGTTTTTTTATTTATTTTATTACATGCTTCACTTGCTATACCCTGCAGTTTTACAGAAAGGCTGCATTTCAAAGAAATCTGAAAAGCCTGACAAGACTGCGTGTGAACTGCCCTAGTGCATCACTAAACCACAACCATGATGTCTTTAACTACTCCATAACCTCAGTGTAGTTTAAAGCAGAACACCATAGGCACTAGCAAAGCAGAGCAATTTTATATTGAAAAAATAAAAATATATTTAAGTTCCAAGTTGCACAACACATACAAAGCAAGCCACATTTGCGCTTTACATAAAGCCAGTCAAACGCTCCATGCAATGTTATTGGGGGGGTGGGGGGGTGTTTTGGGCTGGAATTAGTTTCCCCACTCTCCTTTTATAAAGCTTTTGCTCTGCTCCTTCCCAAACAGAGGATGCAAGTGAGCGGCTGCTGCCCACACCTCCTCCCTACCACCCTTGTGCTGGTGGTGGAGGTTCTCAGAGCACAGGAGCAACCTGCCTGGGATTACACCTCCACCGCACTCAGCCCCAGCCGCTCCACGAGATAGAGGTAAGTCCAAAACTGGGAGTATTTCGTGGACTGCTTCCATAGTTAACGTAGACTGCACGTGCCACCACCTGGTTATTAACCCTACTTGCTCCCACCACTAAACATACACGCTTATCTCAGAGGCACTGATAAAGGGAAATACTGTGGGCTGCCTCCTCTTCAGATCACAGCAGACCACAATTTTCAAGAAGTGTGGTGCAAACACCCCTGGGATGCTCGCTCAGCTCTGCAAAGATGCTACATTAACAAAAATGACTGCATACAGATTTGCAGAAACACATATAGTATGACACATGTCCCCATGTCCTTACCCCAGGAGATTTCAAGTCTCTGTTATGCAAGGGAAAGCCAGAACTTCTGAACAAGACAGTCTGGATGCAGTCGGGTTTTGGTGTGGTGGATTTTTGTTTTTTCTTATGTTCAAGGGTAGGTAAGCCAATGGATTTTCCTAATCCTGTCTAAAGAAATAGCTGACCTGCTTTTGCTGAAGTTTCTCCAGAAAACTCTAGTATAAAATAAATGGCTCAACATCTAGAACTTCAGTGTGGATGCTTAAAGTTTAGCAGAACTATGATTAATTTAATATAAGGAGCAATTTACTGGCAGGGTGTGTTTCTATGTACGTGGCACCACCTTGCATATCCCAGGACCCCATTTCTCACTGTTTTGAAGAAAAATTTCACCAAACTTGGGTGGGGGGAAGGGAAGGGGGCAAAAGACTCAGTCCTGTAAAATGTGAAGTGCAAGGGTTCTAGTCCAAAAACAATTAAGCATTTTTTCTGCAATAAGCATACAAACAGCTCCTGGGTTAAATGAAAAGTAGTTCAGGGGGTTTTGTTTTGTTATGGATTTATTTGTTTTAAATATTAGAACCAGATCACTCAGAGCATAACTTATGGTTCAGGGGCCTGATTCAAGCAAGCAGAAATCACTTGCACCTCTGCTCTCTCTGGAAGACAGGATTTCTTCAGAGGCAATGCCATGAGGAGAATCAGATGATGATCTCAGGTGTCACACAAAATACTATTTTAACGAATTCTTTGCTTTTTCTTGGAATTATTCCACCCAGCTACCCAAGGGTCTAACACTGAGAAGTAAGTACTTGAATAAGCCTGATCACCAACGCTGCAGTTACCACGGGCCAGGCTCTGAACTGCACGCATTTACATCCTGCAGTTTTTCCTCATATGTCACCCTCACTAATCTTGTTGTCGCTGATGTTTTTTCTGAATTTCAGCTATCAGTATCCTGCGCAACATGAGTACCAGAGCTGTGACACCCTCCTCAGATGGGCAGCCCCTCAGCGTGGCCTCGCATCCACTTAGAGTGGCTGCTCTTTCATCCCCCTCCCTTTGAAGGTCACATGGGCAAGGTCCTGTGAACTGACACCACTGGAAAAGCTCTAGGCCCACTCCCAGAAAAACTTCACAGGGCTCTCATCTATAACAAGGCATTTTCTTTGTTTTGTTTCTCTTATTTTCTTCTGTTTTTAATGGTTGGGTTGTCGTTTTCCAATCCAGGTGGACAGTAGTCATGTTCACAACAGTTGTCTCAAGTTTGAGAGACACCCAGGGTGTTCTATTTCCTTTAAGATCAGTGAAGCCTCATTTTAAGACTAGCCACTTACTGTCCTTTTCACTGGAGGGGAGGGCTTGGGGGTCACAACTGTAATGAGACCAAGAAAATTTCTATTTTCCAACTGAGCTTTTGGTTTTTGTTGTTGCAGCAAGACCTTGGGACTACCTTACCTGTTGGTGCTGCTGACCGCTTAAAGAAAAGCGGCTATCAATGTATGGATGTTCATTTTGGATTATGTATATTAATTTCAAGTTTGGGAAGAGGATTGAACCTCAGACTGATCACCTGAATAATACAACCTTCAACATTTCTCCCACCGATTCCTGACCTAGACCATCTTGTGCCTTAAGCTAGGGTCTGAGAGGTAGGGCAACCACAAAAGTGTTACCACTTACTCTTGAAACACACGCTTGTAAATTTAATGATTTGTTGTCAATCTCTTCTTACCACTAACACCTTGTAGCATTAAAAAAATATCATCTATGTTGTATTGTTAAAACTTGTGTTTGGATAATTCAAAGCAGTGTTAAAATGTAAACCAGTACACCATTTATGTCAGTTACATCTTTCCTACTCAAAAGGCTGCAGACAGCCTTGCTAAGAAGCCATCACTGTCACTGCCAGGACCACCTCCTTTGGTGGTATTTTATCCCTGGGGAAGTGGCCCCCATAAATCAACGCATCAGCAATATACTAAGACAGCATGACTCAGGAAGCAGCTAGATAAAGAGACTCAGGACTTGCCTATTACAGTCACCATAAAAGATCATTCATTTTTCCATCAGCTTTTTGACAGCAAAGCTTAAGTTGTAGTTTTATGCTGAGAGACAGAATTCATCTTCAAATTGTGTGCCACAGTAGCTACGGAGAACCAGTTCTCCATGGACGCAAGCACTGAAGAAGTCAATAATTCCCATTTGTTTTATAAGGAAACATGAACTTACTGTGGATTTATATCTGGATTAATCCTTTTCAGCTCCATGATGTCATCTATAGTTTTTTCAATAGCATCAGGATGAACACTTACTGAAGTTTGCAGCCGCTAAAAAGAGGTTTTTAAACACATATTAATTCTGATGGAAGCTATTATTCAATAGAGGTCAACAACAGTAAATTTGATACCCGAAAGCTTCTAGATGAAGAGCCCAGAAGACCCAATTCAATACATACATACATGACTTGCTGGTCTATTCAACCTTACTGACTAGTTTTGGTGCATTAGCTCAAAACTAACTCGAGTAGCTTCCCCATGCCCTTGTAGTCAGCCCGTTACATTTCTGAGGCAGCTGCCAGTGAAGACGATCTGCCCTGAGTCCTTTGATCAAGAAGCAGCTTCAGACCATCTGACTAATTATACTGGAATTGCTAGCCTTCATTTGACACCCTCACTCTCAACACGTTGCAGTAACGCAGCAAAACATTTTTCCTTTCTCTTGCATGTCATTGCACTTTGAGAGGTGTCCCTGGAAGTCCAGTATTCAAAAATCAATGTGCCTTCCAAAAAATTAAGAGGTTGAACTTTCTGATGCTTTGTCTGAAAACTACACAATTGCTTAAATGCAGGCTTTTAAATAAGATTCTGTCTTTCTGTTTGTGCTAGAAGTGTATTTTGAAGCACCATGCTGAACTATGAGCTACGTGACACCATTTTTGCTAATGCTGAGGTAGGCTTTCCAACATCACCGATTCTCATGCTGAAGAGAAATGAATGGCTGAATGATGCTATTTAACATATGCACAAATGCTTTATGAGAAGAATTTAGGATAGCACAACCAGTACTACAGTGAAAGGAAGAGGTGACAGAGGCTCTTTTCCATTACTGCATTTAAAAGGAAAGCAGAGAACAAAGTTGTCTTGGCTATCTAAGTACTGTTGCCTTTGGTCTGTTTTCCAGACAAAGAAACTGATGTGTAAAGTGTGTGACTGATGGCACATTAGAGAAATTCTAGGACGGGATGAGGAATCAAGCCAAGAAATTCCGAATTACAACGCATCACCCTCGTCATCTCCACCATGACCTGTTGTCCCCTTGATTCTGTCAGTGTCACAGCATGCCTGTCCCTGGAGCACAGGACATTCTCCCTGACTTTGCAGAATCACCTGCTATTGCAGACACAAGGCCCTCTGCAGTAGATGATTTTAATGCAAAAATCACATAAAGCCTTAAAGTTATTTTTCGTGGTGAGCAAACAGCAGACTTAAACCAACTGCACAGGACACAATATACAAGGTGAACAATGATATCTTTCACTCACCTTACTTTTTGAACCTTTCAGTGATGCCTCTGCAAGAGAACAGTATTTGAAAGCATCATGTCAGACAAGCTAAGTTTATATTTGATTCATTTAACAATTTATCTATTTATAAGAATTAAGTTGCGCTGTTTTTAGCACACACAGAAAAGTACAAAGGCATGCAGAACTAAGTATTTTGAAGTTACCTATTTTCATAGTTCTGGCAGCTCCAGGTTTGGTATTGTAACAGATCCTTTGTAATTCACATCGACCTGTTAGCTTCCTGACCACGAATTTCAGGCAGCGCCACAAGCATTTGCAGTAGAAGTACAGGCATACCTGGACAAACATCCTGGCAAAAAAAGAAGCCTTAAAATAAGAGTCTTGAGCAGAGTTTGTCTCAATAAGGTCACCACCCAAACAGAAGATACTTCCTCACCCCAAATTCCCATTGCCTGAGGGTACCTTTAAAACAAAAGCAGCATTCGCATTGCAAAAATTTATCCTGGTAAATGTTAACTCATGCTTTTTAGTTCTACCCAACAACAAAAAAACTAACGCACACAAAGTACCAGAACTGGAAGCACAGAATAAATCAACTCCACAGTTCTCAAAAGAGTATTTCTAGAAAACTCTTTGTCCCCTTAAAATAAGAGGCCATACAGTTCCTATCAACATTTTGGGGAAACAGGACAGGAGAAGGGAGCACAGCTCACCCTATTATCATGGCTGCCGACGATCCAGGGAGGCATTATACCCTGGCTTACCTTTGCCTCTGCATCCAGCTGCTCCAAACAGAGTGGGTGGTTATCCCAACAAACATGAACCAACATTTATGTCAGGTCCCTAAGAGTAGAGTGGCAATTAAGGAAACCAAAACTTCCCTTCTTTAGTATTGGTGTTCAAGAACCCGTCCTAAGGACTGACAGCTCTTCCCAAGACCAGCTTTTATACAGCGCCGATGCCATGCAGTGTCTCAAAGTACAGAACTGACAGGAAGCCATAAAAGCCTTTATTTAGGTACTGCATCCAGTCTCGAGCTCCAGCAATACAAGACAGACTTTGACAAACTGGATGGATTTTACTGGAAGTCCCCAAGATGGTAGGGCTGGAGCACAGAACCTGCAAGGATAGACTGGGAGAGCTGGATTTGTTCAGCCTGGAGCAGAGATAGTTTCAGAGGGACCTCTTCACAGTGGTGCAGGAAGACAAGAAACAAACTGAACGATAAGAGGCTCAGCATGGATACAAGGAGAAGCCTTTTCCCCCCCATGAGGGCAGTCAGGTAGTGGCACAGGTTGCCCAGAGAGGCTGTGTACTCTCCTCCCCTGGAGTTTTTTTTTTTAAGTCCATTGTGGAAAAAGCCGTGAGCAGCCCAGTCTGACATCAGAGCTGACCTGCTGTGAGCAGCAGGTTGGACCAGAGATCTGCTGAGGTCCATCCCAGCCCGAACTATCCTGGGATCCTATGAAAGCCTGAAAAAGGCTGCAAACATGAAAACCACTCTATTTTAAAGTTTGTTAGCATGCAGCTGCTACCAAACCCCACATACTGCTACCACAATGACATAACACACCCAAAAACCAGATTCCATGGGCTACAAATTATTTGGACATAATTCAGCTTTCTTGTTTCTGCAATTACAAAGGCACAGATCTTGCCATGTTACTCAAATGTCAACCCCCATGGGTGTACCAGGATTTGAGGCGAGGGGCAGGATCTACCCAGGGTCCTTGGGTTCGGAAGCACATTTCAGGAAAGGCAAATTACAAAGACCTGATGCAGGAACATCGCCATCTGGTTATGGTCTTGGGCAACTGGCTCTAGGTGGCCCTGCTAGAGCAGGAGGAGTGGACTAAATGACCTACAGAGGTCCCTTCCAACCTCAGTCTCTCTGTAATTATATTTATCATTGTAAGAAAACATCAATACAGCTTTGATATGCTAGCTCACAGTCAAAATGGTCAAAAATACTTTGGTCCATTATTTTCTAAGCCTGTGTGTATGCATATTCATCATTAGCCCATTATACCCCCTGCATGCTGTTGGAGCTTTCAACAGACAATTATTTGTTAGGAGACTCTGTACTATCCTTTTCAATGGGGTGCAGTGGTTATTTGAATATCTGGAATTCAGTATTTCAGAATCAGTTATAACTTTAATAAAGAGCTCCATCACCTCTAAAAACATCCTGAAGGGCACAGTATAGAAGGACATTCAGGGAAGGGAAGATAAGTTAACTCATGTTGAAGTCCACACAGGAGTTTAATCTGCTTTATGTTCACTTTAGCTTAATCTCCTTTGAAGGAGGATTAAGCTCAGGGAACTAAAGCCATTTTAGGTCTAAACAGAAAGCATCCATACAGTATTTAACATGCTTTAAAAGCATCCACTTTATCTTCACACTTTTAGTTAAAATTCACTTAACACTCCCAAACGCCTGCATGTAGGCAACCCCCCTGCCTTTATGCAACAGGAAGCCTCTATTTTAGCTAGAAAGTGAAGCTTAAAGAATGAGGAATCACTCCCACGCTAGAATCAAATTTTAGACAAGCAAAAAAGTTTCAGCTGCTGACACTGAAATACTCAGGTCTCCCCTTCCCCACAAGATGTGCCAGAACACACTACTGTGAAGAGTTTGTACGTGCTTCACAGTAGGTGATCACCTTCAGTATTAAGAACAAGACCAGTTACCAGAAGGCAAATCCATCATCAGCCAAGCAGCCATTCTTTAAATTCCCAATAGTCACTAGTGAAAAATCAGTGAAAGATTCAGTCTCACATAGAGTCTACTAATGCCTCCAACTGCAGTCTGTAATAGTGACTTGAAAAACCCCACTGGCTAACATTGAGCATTTTGGTTTTCCATTACACAATTCAATATCAACCTTCACAGATTTGATTAGTCCACCATCCCTGAAGAATCCGAACACAACCTTATAGCCATCCCTCAGCCTTCTCAGCACACCCCAGCTCTGTACTCAGACTGAAGGCCCAGAGAAATAACTAGAAGAGATTAATGCCAAACTGGAAGGTAGGGTGTGGTAAAACAAAGTTCTGGGGTTTCACTATACATTTGCAATAGAAATTACAGTTACTTTCTTTTGGCCTGTTTTGCTTACAAACGTTAGGTCTCTATTATAGCAACTCACCACCCAGATAGTTCATTTATAGGAAAGAAGGGAGGAAAGACTCACTTAACTTCATGTTAATAGCGCATGTAAGATTTCCTTCTAATGAACAAGACAGCTCCATAAAAACCACATATCCTTTAAGGAAGTTGATGCCTACACTTAATTGCCTCCAGGGCTGAAACATCACAACCCATTTCACTATTCAAAATTTCTAACTGTATTGTGTGACGTGGATAAGTTTGGGGGGGGGCAGGGGGAAGGTGTTAGGTGTATCTGAATTATATGTTGCTGCCTTTAGGCTCAATGACAGATTTTCAAATCAAAGGAAAAACTCTAAATGTGATAGAGCTGTGACCTTCCATGGTTGCAACCACCTTCCCCACTAACATTTTGCTTTGGCTCTGTTTTGCACAAAGATTAACTAATAAAAATGCACCTACTAAAAACATATCACTACAGCACACAAACACTATATCTATGATTCACTAAAATATACTTAGCAGCTATTACTAATAAAGCAAAAAAACACTAATTTTGACTAGGAAGCTTATAGAAGAAAGTACTAATAAAGCAAACAAACATTAATTTTTACTAGATAGCTTATAGAAGAAAGTTAGCCTTTGTGGATACCTTCAGTTCTCTACTACTCATCCATCTCAAGCTTACAACAGTTGAAATCTTCCATTTGTAACATGAACGGCATAAAAGTAACACAAATTTGTTTTCAAAGGGTTGTTCTTTATAAAAGGGAATCCTTGCTTGCAGAAGTCCTGTAATAAAAACACACTAGTGATTAAATAAGACAAGTTTTATGCTAGCTGCTATGCACTTCAGTTAGTGTAAGCAAAGTGGAGACACCGGCAGCTATGAAACAAACCAGTGTATTAGGATCAAGAACCCCCACAGAAGCGTAGCACGAGCCACGTGTCTGACTACAGCACAGTGGCATTAATTCTGGTTTGCTTCAGAGCGCATTTCCAAACCTCCCCTCCACTCTTCTCTGGTTTTGGTTTGGTGAGTGTTTTTTTTTGCTGTTGTTGTGTGTTTGGGGTTTTTTTTCCTGCTTGCCTTTGCAGGTTCTCTCAGTACAGAAAATAGTGTGTTTCACCAGCAGTTTGCATAGTCGTGTACAGCAACTCAGATGCCGGGGTGAGCTTTAAGAATAGAAGTATTACGGAAATGAAGGCGCTCCTCAGAGACTTGCACTTTACTCTTCCCCATCCCAATACAGGCTCCTTCTCCTCCTGTATTACATGCAGCTGTACAGACCTACAGATTTGTGTTTATACATGCAAAGTGCATTACAAGAGATCATAGGAACATTTATTCAGGTAAAAAAAGAAAAAACTGCACAATAAGATGCTGATGTACACAGGTCCAATCAACAGGCAGTTCTCTCATACAGTCAAGGATGCTGTATGAGTGGAAACACATACAGCCGTGCTCCCATGAGAAGTCTGGGTTACACATTCAGAGTCATTGATGTCAGTCACTTGGTCATCAGAAGCTACCTGTTAGCTCCAGCAATACCAGTGCAACTCGGCATCGTTCTCCCAACTTGGTTCATAGAAAGGGTCACTGAACGCAGAGATCGGTATTACAAAAAATATACTTGTTACTTGGGTTCTGGGGCGGGGGGGAACCAACAAAATATTCTGAAATAAATAAGTATTCCCTTGCATGTCAGGAAGAGACTTACAGAATACTATGCAGTGCTTGAAGCTACCACAATAGCCTTATGTGCCACAGCAAAATAGTTTTCTTCTTTGTAATTAGCAAAGATCAGTTAAGGGGTGGTATATGCATCTATTTCACCTCTCATTCTTCTACTTTTAACTCTTTCATATCTTCCCTGCTGTATTAGCTCTCATTTTCTACCAAGAACAGCTTTAACCAAAAAAAGGTTTAGGCAATCAGTACCTTGCAAGGACTGTCAGGAATCCTGCAAAACCAAGGAAACAACCAGTCTATATTGGCAATAAGTGGGCTCAGCAAAGTATCTGGAGAGCTCTCTTCCATGAGGGCGTGGATGAAGAAAGGGAGTTCTACAACTGCTAGGATCCTTGCAAGACATAGAGAAATTTAGAGCCAAGAAGAGCACAAAAAA